>JAHBCN010000346.1:17500-97500 GCA_019359885.1 Listronotus oregonensis
CACTAAAGTGTTTATGGAATTGTTAAAAATGTCAAAAAAATGGGTATAACAAAAGGGCCAAAACTATATTATCGTAATATCTATGACAAAATCCGGAGAGGCAAAAAAACCAAATTAACTCTTAAGAAAGAATGTTTTTTAAGTGGCACATTGCAATATTTACCACCATCTAATACAACTGAGGTTTCTTTCAAAAGAAAAACCTGAAATTAAATAGGAAAACTACAATATTTTAGGTTGAATAAATAATAACATTTGTCCAGGATATTGTCCCCACCATCTTAAAAAGATAGATTTCAATATTGAGAGATATAAGTCCATAGGTGGCAAAATTCATCATCTATATATTATAGTTTTTTTAAAGCTAAAAAAAGTACTTTTTTGTCACCATTCTCTTCTAATTTATACACTAAATTGTTTCAAACAAAAAACAAACTTACCATTATTATGTTGCCTAGGTATATCTAACAGCCACATTGTACTTTGTTCCTGCCCACACACTACCTGTTTCGCCAGGCATTCATCAACACTGGTACTATCTGAAAAAAAGACCCAATCTGTCAAAGATTCGACATTAAATGTTAATAATTGAAAAATAATGGTTATTTGTGCAACCAGTTGGGAATAGCACTACTTTTCGTAACGAGCAGATTTCTGCGGAACGAGCGAAGCGAGTTCCGAAAAAGAATGTGAGTTATGAAAAATAGTGTTTCCCAACGCGGTTCATACAATATTTTTTAAAATTTTGAATTTGATATAATTCTTTTTAATTTAAGTTTAAAATATAAAAAACTTTTCAAAACTCATTAACGTTGTCAAATATCTTACTTTTCATCACCAGGTGCGAAAAATTTAACTTTTCGTAACTAATTATAAAACTAAGATATTTGACAACGTCAATGAGTTTTGAAAAGTGTCACTTTAAATGTCAAGATTAGAAAAAAACACTTAAAGTCACAGTCTCAGTCAAGGAATAAATATATTAGTTAAAAAGTAACACGTATTTCGCCCTTACGAGCATCATCAGACCTATACATACAAAACAGAAAAAACCTAGCTTATTTTAATCAATATAAACAAAAAATTTAAAATTACCTTACAATAATGCAAGAACTAAAAAGAACAATCATGTATGGCACTCTACATTTTACAATTAAAAAATAAACCAAAAACAAACATGTATCAGCACATTATTCTAGATTGCAGAATTAAAGCAAGAAATGATAAAAGATAAAAAAAAATTAAAAAAGTAAAATAAAAAGATTTTAGCAAACATGTATTTTTTTCTGTTGTTTTACCCATGTAAGTAAGAGATTTGAATTTAAACCCACAGAAAAATTGGCCGCAGTTTTAAGAAAAAAGAACATGAAAATAGCGTACAAAACTAATAATAATTTGGGAAAAATTTAAAAGAAACAAACATAAAACAAGTAGAGGGTCCCAAAGGTTATATAGGTTTTCTTAAAAATAAAAAAAATATATTTATGCCTCACATTTGATAGAACATAACCACACCTTCACTGGCAATTATTATGAAATCCTACATTAAGCTAACAAAAGTAAAAAATTGTCTCTTTTGAAATCCTTGAAAATAAATAAAATTAAAAACACATTCTAAATGATCAACTAGAGGTTAATAGCTCGCCATGATTGAACCTTTTTAGAAAATAATTGTAAAAAACTAATGTTATAGATAAAATTTAAAAAAATCCCAAAAATCCATTGACCATTTTATATAATATCTGGAAAAATGTAAACGTGTAAAATGTTAATTTTTTAATTAGTTTAAAATACTGGTCTGAAAAAGTTACAGAATTAGCAAAACAAATGTCACAAGTTGTGAATAAGGGTGAAATTTTTAAAATAAAAAGTGTTTTATTTTGTTACATTAAGTGAGTATGGAGTTCCATCAGGTAACGATCAAATCAGTTAGAATCATTTTATATTTTAACAATAATATTGAAAAAGTTAGGTTAATTAGAAGGTAGGTAGTACTTCAAATAAAAGAACATTTTTTTTGTGAAAAAGGCAAATACTTATAGAAATTACTAGGCAGTGCACCGGAGTGTGTAAAACATTTTATCAAAAAAATATTATCGTTGCTATTATTACACCAGTTATTTTTAAACTTAAATCAGCTCCCACAATACGTTAGTACTTATGCCTTTAGCCTTTGTGGATTGTCCCAAGACCAAAAAAAAAATAGCTAAAGATCGAACGCTGTAAGAACAACACCGATACGTCACGGTCTCATATGGCAAACTGATATAAAACCGTGACGTATCGGTGTTGTTCTAACAGCGTTCGATCTCTAACACTGCAGAGCGCAAAAATGTTATCAAAATTTGATCGTGTTAAGCAGCCTTTATAAAAGAAAGTAATTTATAAATATGATGTCTAGTCTGATACTTAATTCACTTAACTGAATCTAAAAACGAAAATACATAATTTCCAATATTTGTAGAAGAATATTTTAAGCATCTAATTTGTAAAATTGATAGTTGAACTCGACATCGATATTAGCTAATATAAAATACATAATCGCAACATTTTACTCCCTGTCTTTAGGTAACTGGCAAAATGTTGCTCGAAGCAATTTAATAATAAGTTGCAAAGATAGATCCAAAAAAAACAAAAATTACTATTGGAATTAGAAGCGGATACAAAAAGCGAATAAGGGACAGGTAATACCAATTTACCAACGGGTTTAAATTACAAACCGCCTAGAACTAGAAATCCACGATAATATAAATTATTACACTTCAAACGTTGTAACATGAATAGCTCTTTAATTGAGTATATACATTTAAATTAATACAAAATATACAAGTATGCGGACATAAATAGCAAAAAACGTGATAATAGGTAAAAATATAAATGAGAAATAGCAGCTTTTTGCCGGGAAAATTAAATGTTTATTAGCTAACAGCTCAAGTCAAGGATATATATAAACTAAGTATTGAAAATTTACATTTGCACATAAATAATTAATACAGGAAATTTGCTTTCAGGTTCACTTGACGGATGGCAGGTTTAATTTATGGTACAATATTAATAATTATACACAGTGAAAGCCATTATATCTATTGTATGTGGTACATTTATGCTGATAAACATTTAATTATATTAAACAGGTAGATTCTATTATGTTGATAATTGTGGTTACTATCTATGCACGGTGTCAGAAATGTATCTCTTTTTGCTTTCAATTAAGGACTGATATTTGAAAGTCATTAAACAACCTGGGATCGGAACACCCAATAAATTTGGAAACACGATTATCCTGTAACCGTAAAAGAAACAAAGATTTTAGCGTCAGTTGCAGGCAGGATCTGTTTTTTCGGAACAGGTGGGAACAGATATAGTTCGATAAGTTTTCCTGTTCCAATTCCTTCAGAACCTATGTTCGCTGTTTGTTCTTTCCTATTCCAGCTGCCAATATTATTTTTTATTTAACGCTGTAACTTAAAAACAAATGAATAGATAACAGCATTTGAGTTTTTTCTTATTATTTTGATGCATAAACCACCCTTAAAGATTGGCCCATTCCTCCCGACTCACCCTGTATATATATATATATATATATATATATATATATATATATATATATATATATATATATATATATATATATATATATATATATATATATATATATATATATATATATATATACAAATCCATCCAGTTTTCATCCCTTAAATTTAAAGGCCGTAATTCTAAATATAAACAATTCTCATAAAAAATAGTGTTTTTTTTATCTTATGATAGTCCACGAAAGCTTAAAGTCGTACTGTGGGTGTGGGTGAAGTAAGTGGTAGTTTAAAAACACGCGACCTAAATATTTGAGGAATAAGCGGTAGTCTATAAACTTTAGGGATGAAAAAACGAATAAAGTAAGAATTATGGTTGCTGTTCAGATGTACTGTAAAATAATGCATAAGTATGGCCCTCCATGTTGCTATAGTAGGAGTTGCTGGAGAAGAAATTAAATTGGCTAATTCCTCGCAGCAAAAGCGGTAAAATACCTATAAAAGAGTGACAGATAACCTACAGCATATGGTATAGACCTAGGAAGCACTGCTCTGATAGTGGGATCATTAATAAGGGGAACAGCTCTATTTTGTATTTTGTAGGACTCGCAATATGACGCAATATTTATAAAGGGTAATTTCTAGCCAATAAAAAAATATGTGTCCACGTCAAAATGGAATTACCCTTCGACGTTGCAACTTCGATTGCACAAAATAGTAAATATGTAATTAAATACGAAATGTCTCCCAACAGTCTAACCTAAACATGTAACCAGGTTATATTAAAAGTGTATGCAAAATAATTACCATTACCTTGTAAAAGCTGATAATTCGACTTAGCATAATAAGTTTTTACCAATGCTTTTACACTAGAAACCTGAAGAGTAAAACTACCTTTTCAGCAAGATACTTGAACACATTTTATTACAAACAAAACTATTACAAAACTTCAATACTATTATCACTGTATTAAACTTATACCAAACTGACGAGAAGTTAACAAAGTCCGACTGAACTCGAAACTCAGTGACTCAGTCAATACTATGAAAAGTGTGAACGTAAACCGTCACCGAACACGCACGTTTTCATCTGATCAGTCGTCGGTTTTCAGAATGGGCCGCATTCCGTTGATAATTAATATCCTTCCGGTCATAGAATGCATATTAGCAGGTACTATACCGGATATAGAACAGGACCGGCTCTATTTTTTTTTAAATTTGTATTTTGACATACTTTTAGTATGTCTTTTGTAGTAATATTATTGGCCAATCTAGGGCTATATTTCAGGGGAAGTCTGGCCTGTGAGATTTACTTCACTGAAAGGTACACTCATTTACTCAACATGATTTACATGATGTCACTGAAATATAGTTTGATAATAGACTAAAGTTACAAGTTTTCCAAAATGATAGTTCCTCTAAAATGTTATCCTAAAAAGCTAACTTTAAACACTTTACGAAGACCTCTGTCTAATTACTAGATATCGTCGATTTATTATGTCTTTAACCCCATTTCCGGTAAATCATCTATGATGCCCAAGCAAGAAAACGCGCAATTGCATTTCAAGGTAGGTACCTTTTTTAGACCACGTTATAGTGCCACCCCAAAAGTTATGGAATACCTACTCTTTAAGTATTATCCTCCCTTATCGTTTCGGTCATGTCATAAAAACAGAAACTAGGCAAAGATACGATGAAAATGTTTAAACTCAGCAAAAAAGCTCACTTTTTTAATTCCATTCAAAAAATTTATATAAAGAAATCTGGTTGGCAATCCAGTATTATTTGTGTTCTAAGGTAAGCACTAAAATAATAATTGAATATTTAGTAACATTTATTTTGAATTATTTCTATTTTGCTGTACTACTTGTCACTGCAGTACCAATTATGAATGAAATTGGCGGTATTTAGATTACCTTCTTAATTGCGGAAAATAAAAAGATTTTCATAAAATTATCCGAAAAGAATAGCCGTTGGTCACTAAACACAACGACCGCGTCCGAGTACTTTTCTTATGTTTCCTTTATATTTTACATAAAAATATTGGTAAAAAGTTTTGCTGAAAAATTCGTCAAAAACCCTTGGTTTTGTGAGAGACGAAAAACCAAACAAAACTGACTACTCTAGTCTGATTATTTTCGATTGAGAAAAACAGGTTATCAAAGATCTCTTTATCTGTGCAGTCGCCTAGATCAGAGCATGTTACTACGCCTTTAATTATATTAAGCGAGGAATAAGGGGATGTCTTAACATCAACATCGTGGTGTTTTTAAAGTTTAGGAGCTAAAAAGGATTGTCTTTCAAAGGATGTTTTAATCATTAACGTGCCATCATTAAGTTTTTTAGTGCTGGTTAATGTGCCAAAATACTGCTCTAATGCTTTGTTTATCAGAAAGGGTGAAGTGTCTTTAAAAGATCCTTCAGTTCTTTTAATTAAGAAATATTTATCGTAACTGTTTAAAGTATCAGGTAACTCAATTCTGGGTCTTTTGGACCTGCTTAAAGAAGGAAAATTAATTAGCGAAATATTAATTTTACGAGTAGCATAAGAATTAGCGGTCAATTGTAACAGAGCCTGGATGCTACAGCAAGGCAGCTTACTACCAGAGGGTGCCCGGTATCTGGAGAAACCGTTCATGACTCGTCATGAAGAGCCATTCATCCCATCGGCACAGAATCTTAACACCTTAGGATTCGCAATAACATTAAAGGACATAACAGGACAAAACACAATATGATTCAGGGACCCGGGATCGTCAAGCCCGTATGATTAGGTGAAAGTAACTCGATCGTCCCCTGGGGGGCGATTGATGGGAGTTAAAAGTACGGGCACTAACTTTGAAAACAAGCTTGGTATACCTGAACAAAAAATTATTTCATTGGTTTTAAAAGACAGTAACCATTGTTACTTACGAGGCGTTTATCTCAATCGAAAATAAACAGATTATAGACAAGAAAACACCAGGCGGTACACCGCAGATGACAACTTGTGATGGTGAAAATAGGTGTTGGATCTATCAGGTTTCTTAAAAATAACTTGTTCCAAATCTCCAACCATAACTTTGACAAAAATTAATAGGGCTTCTAAATCAAGATCCATTAAAAAGCTAAGAGTAGTAAATATTACAAATAAGACATCGAATTTCGATTTATACGGTGTAACAAAATCTCTAAAAACGCGAGATTTCTGAACGTTTTAACTGTCCAAAAAGTGACGGGTAAATAGAACAACGTTTGCACTACTCGGAACCACAAAATTTTCGTGGCTGTTCAAGCTCAACTGTAAATTTATCCAATATTTTAAGTTGTAAATCTATGTACCTTTTTCAGTTAAGCTTTATTTATAATGTTGTTCCCAACGAAGATACCACAAAACATTTCCGGTGTATTATAGAATACATTCCTTATTTAAATCTCCTAATGATGTCCACTAGTACAGCAGTGTGTCTTTAACGAGGTGTAAAATTACCTTAATCTTTCTCATCGTGTCAAACTGTCAATTAATTCACTGATAAGTGGTCAGTCGACAAAATTTCGAGGACATGGGCGTGGGTTCGTGTCACGTTCATCCGCCCATGCATCGGTAAATAGCAGGGCCCTCCATGTGCGTTTATATCAATAGATCGAACGTCCTTGCTTTATACTCTCTAAGGCAGGGACGTAATTAAATGAATGGAGTAAACTAAATTTTAAGGAAGGGTAAATTATTAGAGTACATATTTGCAAATCTTAACGAGTCCACGTCTTCTATTATAGAGAAAACAAGAAATTTTAAATAAACAAAACAATTGCGAAACATGTTTTGAGCGACGTATGGTATAGTACAGTAGAACCTCGATATGCTAAAGTTCGAGGGAAAGGTTAGAAATTTTAAGTGATCGATTTTTTTACTTATCGAGAGTTGAAGATAGCTAGGTTTAAAAAACTCAAATGTTGTCTTAACGAGGTTTAGTTAGAGGATATGTTAGCGTATTTTCGTTTCATTTTACGTTTTCTTTCTTTTCAAATTGTCTATATAAAAAGTGATGTAAACATTTTTGAAAAGATAAATGATAAAGAAGATATAAACGAAAATGTAATTTTGACAAAAAATTTCGGTCCACAATAGGAAAAAAATATATTTTTTTATTAATGTAATTTTTGTTTTGTTTTTTTAATTATAAATCATTTATTTAATTTATTTGAATTTCAAATCACTTAAAATTTGCAAGCAAAATTCAAAAATTACAAAAAAAAATAATTTTAAAATTTTTTCAAGGGTTATACATTGAAAAAGTCCTGATAATTCAGTTTTTTGATTATAACCCGAAAAATATTGCATTTAGATAAAAAGGTTATATAACTTAAAATAAAGGTACGAACACACTATTAACACGTGTCGTGTTAACACGTGGTAACACGACACGTCAGAAGACGACACATCAGATATGCCGGACACACTATGTTGTGATAAAACGTGTGATGCTGACATTTCGATGGTTTTTGGACATGTGAAGATAAAGGTGTTTAGTATCAGTGCCAGCTTTTTCTAATCTATTTTCTAATGGTAGACCTACTCGAAGAAATGGATTGGTTGGATAAAGAAAAGGAAATGATAGCCATTACTGCGGCATTGTTCGCGTTACAGACCGAATCGAGAGGGTATTGGGTTCATCCAATAAACCAACGTAGGCGCGAGTTTGGTGAATTTCATGTTCTGTGGCCCAAAATCTCCATTGACGATGAAAGGTGTAAAACGTACATAAGGATGACTTTTGTACTTCTTCAATTAATTTTTCTTCCATAATTGCAAGTAAGCGGCGAACTAAATACGAGCTGATGCAATAACACTCTGACGAAAATCTGGCCACTCCGGATATTGAAAACACACGTTATGACGTGTTTAAGCGTGTTGTCGGTCTTTAACAACACATCATAACAATATGTACGGCTCTATTTAAAATAACGTGATAGATATTTCTATAACACGTGTTAACACGGCACGTGTTAATAATGTGTCCGTACCTTAAAGGTCTTGTAAAAATACATAGTTTATGTCGGATGAAGTTTCGTGTATCTTTTATAGTTTTTGAGATATTGACGTTTTAAAAAAATGTTAATATTTGAAATTACGCCTTTTCTTGATTTTTTGCTGTTTGACCCCTAATTTTGACTTTAGATTTGTGTTCAGTGGAAAAAAATACGCCAGAAAATCTTAGTTAGGCACCCAGCACACACCACTTTTTTGTGGACAAATTTAATTGAGAACGCTTATTTAAAGTTGGAACTTATAATTTTTGTTGGTAGTTATTAAAACAAATGGAAAGTCAAAAAGCTTTAAAGATATTACATTGGAAAGTGAATATAAGCCAACTAGCAAAGGATAAATACCATATTAGCATATTACTATTCTTAAGATGGTTAAAAAAATAATTTTAACATCAATATCTTTTGTTTGATCAATAGGTTTTAAAAAGCTTTGCAACATGTTGGCAATGCATTTCAAATCTACTTGTGACAAAAATAAATTTTAATTTTGACTAAAGTTTTTTTTTGCGTTTTTCGTGAATTTAAATTTTATTTAAAAATATAAAGTTAAGAAAAAAGCCGCTACTAAATTCCACGATTATTTACAAAGGGACAAGAGAACAAGAAATATCTAATAAACAACAATACCCGAATAAGGGAAGATATAAACTTTCATGCTACTAGTTGTTTTAAAATTTATTAAGAATACCGGAATTCACACCTAGGATAAAATGGCTTATTTTCGGTGTTTTAACAAAACCAAATTACTGAAAAAAATCATTTTAAAATTATTAGGTAGGTACTCAATAAAAAATTATTTCTTAGATGTTAAATATAAAATTTATTATAAGATATAACTAGTAAAGTAAAATGATTACTTTATATAATCTACCTGGAGCATGAATAACTTTACAAAGTATTTTCGAGATACACATTTTTTTGAAAATTTTGTTAAAAAAATCGCAATCAAGAATAACTTTCCGGAATTTTAATTTAAGCTTGCAGGAGAAGTGCAATAATTTTAGGCCTGGCGATAATGTTAAATGGTTGGTATGAATATGAATTTCATTAATCGTGGTTTTAATCCTAAATATATTTATTTTTTTAGGATTACTAAAATTTAGTTTAAATAGTTAAACAAAGTACATATAGTAGTGTATTTATATTGGGTACACCTTAATTCATTAATCGCAGTTTTCATACTGTGCTCTAGTAGAATGAAGTTAAAATAATTAAATAAAGTGAAAAAATTCGATT
Organism: Listronotus oregonensis; assembly: GCA_019359885.1. NCBI lineage: Eukaryota > Metazoa > Arthropoda > Insecta > Coleoptera > Curculionidae > Listronotus > Listronotus oregonensis. Next base: position 27,297 of record JAHBCN010000346.1, read on the forward strand.
TATGTCACACAATTTAATATTACTAAAGAAAAGAAAAAAATTTACAAGCCTGTGTCGTAAATCATAGTAGGTATTATATTTTGGTTAATAATAAGCAGTTTTAATTGCATTTTTTTACTTTCCTTGTGTTCCAGTAAGACAAGGTTTAAATAATAATCTAAAATAAGCATAATTCTTTACACGTTTTATAATTTTATACTACTGGAAACGGGGAAAATTATTAAAATGATTAAAAACGCATTCAGAATAAAAGATAATATTACGCGTTACAATAATACAATGAAAGTTGGCTCGGGATTGACAAGTTCCTTGTAGTACACTGGCAATGTTCACGATTACGTTTATTGTATTCCTTTGTCGCGGGACTAAAAACTGACAATTCAGTGTTCCCAACTCTCAAAAATTTATCTCCCTAAAGCCCCAGTCAAAAACCCCAAAATCCTCACAATTACTAGAAATTCCCCCTAAAAATTTTTATTATTTATAAAATAACATCACATCACATAAATAATACATTAAAAATAATAAATAATAAATAAATAATCAAATATCATTAAACAAATAATAAATTCAAAACAATCAATAAATAATTTCATCCAGTAACATTCCGTTTCCCACGTCTTGGTAAATTTTTGACATTATTTTTTTTTCTTTAGCTTTAGGCATTGTAATGCTTGACTTGCTGATAAACGTAAAATTAAACAGGTAAAATAATTGTGTTCGGAAAGACGTTAGTATTCGCGTTTTATTCAACTTTGCACTCTTACTGACAAGCAACTGCCTCTTACTGATTAGATGTCGCTAAGGCGGTATGTAAAAAAATGAATATGATTGGCTAAATTGGATTATCCCAGGGCCTATACTATTACACCTTTATTTTGCTTAATTTAATATTTGCAAAAAATTAATATTTGATTTTATAAAAATCCCTAAAAATATAGCACCCCTAAAAAAACCCATTTTACTTTTTTCCCCCTAAATTTGGGGGAAAAACCCTTAAGTTGGGAACCCTGACTGACATCGAGTGGGAAACGCCGCGAAGCGCTAACGCCAAGCCGCGAAACCATCCACACTCACACTCGCCTTTCACAACTTTGGCGGGCTTTCGCGCTGCAAATGTTGACCCGTCTTTACAGTAGAATAAAAAGTACCCAATAAACAGTTTAAAGTATAATCAACGTTAACAACATCTGAATAAAAGCCTTCGGCTTTGTTATTCGTCGACAATCGGCTTTATAACAAAAATCTGTTTACCCTTAAAGCCCCCTTCCAGGAGATTAAGGGTTTATTTTTATTTTTCATACTAACCCTCACGTTAAAACTGTTAAGACGTCCGTTTACAATAACCAGATGTTGCGGTGACTGGCGTAAAGCGGAACTAGCATTGTTACCTGCCGGTTGTAAAAATCTAAATCGGATGTTCTATATCCGGTACCATCGAAGTATCAAAACAGTATGGAGCAGACTTTTCATGGTGGTGCTAATTTTTGATCTAAATAAATTACAGTTTAAAAAACTAAAAACACGCATTTATACCAAAACCGAACTAAAGTAGAAAATAATCAATTATAGTAAAAAAGCGTTGGGCGTTTGATATTAAATTTTACAATAGGCTATTTGACTGATTTTAAAACATCGTTTTAAATTTTTCTTTGATACCTAACAAACACAATACATTTTATATTTTCGGGAAATCTGCTTTATTTTCAATAAAACTCAATGTTAAAGTTTAAATTATAAAATTCGCGCTAAAAACGCTGTCTCTGTAATGGCGTCGACATAGGTTTCGCGTGACGTCATATACAATGTAAAGAAGTTAACAACGAGTGCAACTACAGTAAATTTTGTTAATAATTTCTCAATTTATTGGCCAAAATGGTATATAAATGGTGTGTAGTGCCACAATGTACCAATACTTTTCTGAAAACACCACTACAACTGTTTAAATTTGTCCCAACAAATCCTAAAAGGCGAAAAAAGTGGTTACAATTAGCTCGAAGAGATCCAAACAGCTTTGTATCGCATTCAAATGTTTTTATGTGTGAAGATCACTTTAATGTAAGTATACAAATATCCTGCTTTGAATACCTACCGGTTTATATACAACAAAGATAACTTATAAACATTTTAAGCAGACCATAAATTTCTTGGTAAAAACATAGCTATGGATTGTAGAGAGATCAGGATCGCCATCCCTGTGTTATTTATGGCCGTTTGCACCAACAATTTTAAGGAACTCTTAGCGTAAGGTATTTCTTTAATCTCCAATGTAGCAATCACAGTGCTGGTTTGGCCATTTTAAGGATTACCTTGTGCTAAGGGTTTCCTAAAATTGTTGGTGCAACCGGCCATTACTGCTTACAGATGGACACTTTTTCAATTCGTCTCCTATAAGAGATGGTACTCCTTATATTTCTACACTCAATAAACATAACCTACAATAAGATTTTGAGAAATACTGAATGATGAACACGTAAATAAATATTTTTTAGAGGTACTTACACAGCAGTTTTTACATTTTTGAGTTCTGCAGCATAGTAGTCAACGTTATTTTTAAAGAAACGCACAACCATAAATGCGTCTATCTCGGGTAGGTTTCTATTATCGGCTTGCACAAAATTTATGTCCATTTTGAGGTACGAAACGGATAATTATGTTACTTGAAACATGTTTTTTATATAAAATGGTTCCAGAGCGTTCCAGTCGCTGAATTATTTTCAAAAATATTTGAATTTTAATACGTATATTTTGCAATAAATATGCATATTTTACTTTATATTGTAGACAAATATGCTTCTTTATACTATTATTTGATGGGATGACCACAATTTAAAGCTTATTTAATGGTGGCGAATAGACTATTATTTTATTGGTAACTATTTACAAAATTAGTGTTATTATAAAAATATGGTAAATTTTATCTCACGCTTTTTTACCATAATTGATTATTTTTTACTTTTTTGTTTGGTTTGCTATAAAAGCGTGTTTTTAGTTTTTTAAAACTAATTTATTTACTTATTTTTTAGTCCCAAAACAACATTAAAAGTAATCTTAATCAAAAGCATCGGTTTTAAGTATATCCTATATTTGTAAATAAATCTATTGTGGCCAACAGATCACAACAAAATTACATATGGAAAAGAGAACTTCATAGATAACCCAACATGAAGGTCAATGAATAACCCTTTCTCCAAAAATAAGTAGAAAGCGTTTAGTCAAAGAATATAAACCTCAATAAGAAGCGACATAAAGTTCCCAATAGCATTGGTTATATGGGAAACGAATTTCTGACGTCACGTGTAGACGAAATGACACTTAAACAGCTTGGGGGTACACTGAGAGAAATATTAACGGTAAAAATTCAGTTTTACACGGGAAAAAATTTATATGTATAACTATACATTGCAGTCCTGGAAAATCGTCCCTTTCAAGGAGTTTTTTTTGCAGTCTTTTAAGGGTTGGTTATTCTCAAAAAAGATTAGATTATTTTTGAGAAAAGGAATGTTTACATGGGATTAAATGGTGCAATTTTTCTTAAAAAAATTAATATTATGTAATTTTTGTGTGAACAGATGTAAAGTAAGTATAAGGAATCTTTATTTCAAAATTGTAATAAAACAATAAGTAAGTGTTAATATATGGTTTTTGAGGTCTTCGAGTACCTATGCAGAATCGAGTGCAGAATTAAATTTTGTAATCCATTTTACGTCTAACTAATTTAACTGTATAACATTTTGGAAAAAAACGAATAGTATACAGTTTTTTGCTTCCGCTAATTACTCTTGATGTACATCTCCCATTTCAAAGAAAAAGAGAAAAATGTTTTAAGGTATGTGGTTCTATGGGTTTCTGGAGTCAAAAATTCAGTGGAGGGATGTTTTTTTGTAAAACGGTACCTATACACCTTAATACTTACCTTTACTACAAATGTATATCCTTTCATTTTTACTGTAAAAAAACACTACAATGTACTTTAATTTTTTTTTTACATAAACATATAATTTAGCATTTCCTATATTGGTAACAACAACAAAATTTCTTTGTAAGAATATATTCCCCATTAAATTAATTAAATTTGAAAGTAGGTTTATGATTTGGAAAAAAATCTCAGTAGATATTTTGGAAAGAATAAAGTGGAAGAACTTGATAATCAAGGTGGCTCGAAACATCACTAAAATAAACAATTTTAGTTTTTTAAAGGCCAAATGCCAAGGCTAGAGCTTAAATGTTCAAGGTGAAATGAAAAATAGTGACTTTAAAAAAAAAGTAGGCAAACAGTTTATTGAAATGACAAAATCTAAAAGTTACATCGACTTGTTACCGTACTGGTAACTTTAGATCACGTTTGGGTATATCATCGTATAAAATATTTTAAGCCTAATAAATTATTTTATAATGTACATTTTGGGAAATCATTGTATGGATGGGTAAATTCTATTCTTTCCATTTCATTAAGAGTTTATGTGAAACTTCCTGTATTATACAAATGTCTTCAAACTTAGTTTTAAAAGCATGTTCCAAACATAAATGGATTTAATAAACAAATCGGGAGGGTGCTGCAACGCTCCATGAATGTTTTTTGTAGTTGTAAGCTTTATAATACAGTGTGTATCAGCCAAATGGAATAAATTCAATAATAAATAAACGGGAGCGTGTTCGAAAAACACTCGGACACGTTTATCGGTATTTTTGGTTGCGCATTTTTTCAGTAATACTTTTATACAGGGTGTGTCATGTAATAGTGGCCAACACTAACTTTCCTAATTTAAATGCAACGCCCTGTATATTAGTCAATTTTTGGATTCTTCAGAATATTCTAGATATATTTCATATACAATGTCCTATACCTATTTTTAACTATTTTGGAAATATTAGGTGCTTTTAGATGTATTGTGCTTGCATGCTTGCCACTTTCTTGAAAGTTACTTTTTGTGCATATACCTACTAGAGGCAGCCTTGGGAACAAGCGTACGAGAGAGAAGCAAGAATAGGTGTATAACCTCTCTCTCTCTCTCTCTCTCTCTCTTAATTTGTCGGCGGTGTATACACCCCTTCCGCCAATTAATCAGCACAAGGCGCGAGAGAAATGTTATACAGCTATTTCTTACTCTCTCGCACGCTTGCCGCATAGCAGAGCGGCACGGCTCCTTAGTAGGTATATGCACAAAAAGTCCTCACGGAAGTGGCAAAGATGCAAAGGCAAATGAATGAAAACGTTTAATATTCACGAAACAGTTGAAGATAGGTATAGGACATTTGTTATTTAAATTAAGAAAGTTGATACTAGTCACCGTCACATGACACACCCTGTATAAAGAGTTTTAGTTGAAAAAAATGCGCAATTAAAAACACCAATCGACATGACCGAGCATTTTGAATAAGCCCCATTTATTTAATATTGAATTTATTCCATTTGGCTTTTTCCTCACGTCATCGGCTCTTGACAAATTTTCAAGTTAATCAGACATCTTAAAAATGGTGAAAATTAAGTTGAAAGAAACCGTTACATACAGTGTGTCTACTCGAGAGTGCATTTACGCCTTTAAGGGTCGGGCGAAAGGACGCGGAGACTTAACAAACTCCCACTACCACAATTTTCGTATAGCCGCATTAAATATATTATATTTTATTTAGGTTCTTTTAAATTCGGTGTATCGATGCGATGTTGTTTCCGATTGCAAGCCTACAGGAGATAACGTTTTTCGGTAACTATTTTTCCCTTAAATGACATTAATCTTACACCATTTTAAAGGTAAGGAAATAATTTATGCCTCTGCTGTAACGGATTTTTGAAATATGAGTCAAGTTAAAAGAAAATAGTATCTAAACATAATCGATTTTAGGGTGACTTTTACTCAAGGAAATATTAAAAACTAAATCCAAATTTAAATAACTATTACAGCAGAAGCCCAGATTTAAGTGTTGGCTTTCATATAGTTTTTGAAAATTATCGATAACTTATACCATTTTTAAGAAAAACATTATGCCCGAACCCCAAATTGGATTCAATTTTCGCGGCGCGAATGGACTCTTAAGTTGGAACCATATGGAAAACTTTTTTATTATTAGTTTACAAAAAAAAGTTCTTGATAAAAAGTTCTGCATGGTCCAAAACTTAAAATGGAACCATTAGATATCATTTTTTTAAATTTAAAGTTATATTTAAATATGCAATTACAGCTATTTAGCATGAAAATTTAGGATTGGTGATTGTTTACGAATATTTTTTATTTTTTTATTTTCTTTTACGATTTAGTAAATTAGCCATTTTTACTGTAATTTTACAAATACAAACTCACTCTGACACACAATGTCAAACATTTCATGTCAGTGCATTCTACATTACGATAAATTGTGTCAAGCCAGAATAATTAATACGGAATTATTAGTAAATAATCACCAATCCTTAATTTTCATGCTAGTATAATTGCATATTTAAATATAACTTTTAATTCAAAATAACTTTACTCTATAACACTCTTCTGTATTGTAAAAAATAAAGGTAGGTACTTTACTCTTGGCTTAAAAAAATTGATATCTAATGGTTGTATTTTAAGTTTTGAACCATGCAGAACTTTTTATAAAGAATAACTTTTTTTTGTAAACTTAATAATAAAAAAGTTTTCTATATGGTTCCACTATGATGGTCTATTTAAACACACTGTATATGATACATACAGGTAAAGCCAATAAAAGCGTGGTAAAAATAATAAATTTAACTTTATGCGTTAAAGCGTTAAATATTATTAGAATATTTTTACTTTTTAAAATATATTTTAAGAAATAATAGTTATATTTATATATCATACTTCCATTTGCATTGAATTACACACGTCGGCCCCGCTCTAGACTACTAATCTAACCGTATAGTAATAACATGGTAGGTATGTATAAATAATAAATATGTAGAATGTAATAGTATAAATAATATAAGATATGGTGATTACAACTGGGAAATTTCTAACTTGTATCATTAAAATATAAGCATCGGTGGTTCAGTGGTAGAATGCTCGCCTGCCACGCGGGCGGCCCGGGTTCGATTCCCGGCCGATGCAAATTCCTTTTTTTCTTTTTTATATATATTTTAAAAACAACTTAACATTTTCTTATTTAATACAACAAATAGCTTTGATTTTTTGTTTATTTTAAAAAATAACCATTACGTACATTAAATTGCAAAAATATTTTTTATATCATTTCCTAGTCTGGAAACATGCACAACTTTGCAGTGAATAAATTGTGTATGTAGCACACCCAATATATTTTAACTTTTCTCTTGGTTAAATATTTTACTCTAATCTTTAGGTATCGAGTGTTTACCACCAATATATTTCTGCAATTTAAAGTTACGCTCAGAAGATACAAAAATATACTTTAAAAGAAAACTAAAGGAATGAACTGGTAAACCGGTATATTAATTTTAATACAGCTTCTATTAGTTCTGATTGAATTTCTATAAGTAGTATTGGCATGCATTTAAGATAAGAGGTATTGGAAGTAAAGAGATGTTATACAATTTAATTAAAATTAAAATTTTGTTTTATATATTAGTTCCAGTGGCGGGTGGTCCATAAGGGCGAAAGGGCAGTAGCCTCCTTAGACAAAATTTAAATAATCAAATAATCAAATATGATATTTTGTATTAAATAAATTAGTCCAAAAAAATAATAAAAATCCTGATTTTAATTTTATTAATTACCCGTTGCCAATTCAAGTCGCTCGAATTCGCGTCGTATATTTCATACCGATGTTTTACGTGGCGGGAATTATTTTCACCCCGACCGTCTCATCCGCCTGAACCTGCAGCCGCTGCGTCGTATTCCCCCACCGCACCGGCGACCTATTTCATACGGGATTTAATACGCAAGAGGGAGATATATATTTTTTGCCAGTATGATTTGATTCGTTGCATGGGGTATCGTTTTATTCGTTGCTGCCTCGCTTTCGCGTGTTTAAATAATAGAAGGAATTTTTTAAAAGGTGACAAAGTACTAATAAAACCGTTTTTTTATCTTTGTGACAACTCACGGAGGATTTGCATATACATATATACTATATATACTAGACATATACATATACATATATACTCCTAAGTACCAGAGTACCGTGAGTGCCGGGTTTTCCGATGTTTAACCCATCTTTTTTTGTAGACCTATTCCAGATCTGAAGGTTACTTAGGCTGATAAATCTACGAAAGGCGGTTGTTATACAAGGCATTTGACAAAAGATGAAGAAAAATAAATAAATATGGCTGAAACATATTAAATGCCTTATTTTGTTTTTCGTGTTTGTTATTTTATTCAGGCTGGACTAAAAAAATAGATTGTCGTAGCACACATATTTTTTTAATACATAAAACTAAGCATATGAAATGCTTTGTAATAATAAAAAAAACACCAAAAAATATATACCAGGTATATGTTCTTTTTTAATAGGAACCAATATACTAAGGCACGAGCTACCAATGATTAGCTCATAATTTTTGCCGTTGTGCGTCAGAATCCTGACCAGAAGAACGAGAGACCCCAGAAAAAATGATACAATCTTGGCTCTTTTTCCTCTCGGGCCTGTGATCGAGAAAAACATCAGAATCTCTTGTCTTCGACGCGTCACTAGTTGAAAGTGTAGATTTATTTTTTAAGGCAAATAAAAAATATTTCTCCTATTCAAACCTCCACAGTTATTCTTAAATCAAGCTATATTACTTGAAATAACGCTAAAATTTCTGCAGAAGGTTTTTTTCTACATATTAAAAGAACTCTTTGTTATCTTGCACATCGGCATAATATTTCAATGGCTTTTGCTCTGAATAATTAGCCATTATAATTACATAGTTATTTATATATCCAAAATTAGCAAGTACTTAGGCTTTAGGGCTTTGTGGACCATATAAAAATATACAGGGTGTCCGGAAATATTGTTCCGTAATTCTGGGGGTGAGAAAAGTTCATATTAACATAGGTCCGCAAATGCCTCATAAGGTTGCTATGGCGATTCAAAGATAGCACCGGGATATAGGTTTTATTTTATATCTCTGGAACCGTTTCAGATAGTCACCTGAGTTTTAGCATATGAATTGCTTTTAAAAGTAGGTAGATACTTTTCAGTGTTTTTACTAAATTATTATATTAATCAGGGGCGTGCCGACAGGGGAGGCCTCGATTTAATTTCTTTACATTTCTATTAAACGTCATATTTTTGCAGTTTTCTTTAGAAATTCTGATTCCGCAGTACAAATAACATAATAAAGGTATTCCTGTAGAAAATCTGTCAGGCTAGACGTTTTCGAGAAAACACTCTTTAAAGAAAATAGTGCATGCATGGTCGCCCAAGCAAAAGAGTAGTCGGGCATTTTTTGAAAGGCGCAAACAATATTTTTTTAAATTACATTGTTAATGACACAATTAAAATCGAATAAACTTTATTTTTAAACCTTATGTTAAATTCGTTTACCGTAACTAGATACTACTTTGATGTAAAATTATTTATTATTAATAAAAATGTGAACAAATTAAATAAAGGCCTCCCGTGTCGGTACGCTCCTGATTAAAATAATAGTTTATTAAAAACACCAAAAAGTGCATAGTAATAAAAGCAATTCATATGCCAAAATTCAGATGGCTATCTGAAACGGTTCCAGAGATATAAAATAATACCTATATCTCGGTGCCATCTTTGAATCGCCATAGCACCCTTATGACGCATTGGCGGACCTGCGGTATGTTGATTTGAACTTTTCTTCATAATTTTACATGTAGAATCACCCCTAGAATTATTCGAATGGTATTTCCGGACACCCTGTATATCGCACCAATAAGGTACAATGCTTTAAAACGAAAAAGCAACAATACAGATTAAAGAAAACTATATTAAAGACTATTGGTTAAATAGTAAATAACAATTTATTGCAAGCCTTAATAAAATACTGCAAATAATAAGGCGAGAATAAAAATGTTTTTCTGAACAAAAGCCAGACATAAGAACAAAAGGTAGGAACAATTCTTCGGTAAAATGAATAATAAAATGGTCATTTACATGGCATTCTGATGGGAATTAGGTGTTCCCAGCTACTACTGAATGTGTCTTGCGCAAGGGTGAGTGTTGAAACGAAAAATGATATTCTTCCGGTAAGAAAGTTAATGAAAGGAATAATGCATGATGTGTATGGTAAACTTAAAACTGAAATTATGGTTAACAATAAGATATAAAACAGTTTGCTAAAAACGTAACAAGCCTAAACTTGTAGAGAAAATTGGTCTAGTCGAGATTTAAAAAAACGTTTGTTGTTATTTTTTTCTGATCTTTCATTTTAAGAAAAAGATAAAAACAATTTCTTCCTTCACATTTTTAAGAAAAAAAAGATGACGCTACTTATTTTTAATATTGTCAATAATCTATAACTACTTGAATCAAACATCTGTATCAAACTATGGACTATATTTTTTTTTTGTTTCTTTTTTTACAAAACATTTTTTCTTTCGTCATAAAAATCCATTTTAATCAATAAAAAAATGGACGTTTCGGGTTTTACCTACAGGTTTTAAGGTATTAATAAAAGAAAACGCTGTGCAATTTGTCTTTAAGTTTCTGCTATGAGCGTTATAGTTTTAAGGAACAGTAAAAAGAGTTCGTTTTATTCTTACAGGTTTTCGTTTTATACAATAAAAGTTGCAATTTGATCTTTAGTCGTTCTGTTGGCGCTTAGTTCAAAACAGAGGGCTAAAAGGGTTACGTTATAAATTTAAATATTATGTTCTTTAATATATATATATATATATATATATATCTATATATATATATATATAATAATATATAGGATATATATATATATATATATATATATATATATATATATATATTAAAACCTAATTATTTCACTTAGCATGGTAGTATGGAGTAAATTAAGATGATTTATAACTTGAAGAAGGGCAAAAAGTATTAACTGCCGAATACTATTTCACTTAATTACCAACTCTGCTTGCAAAAAAAGAAAACCAGTAAAAGAAAAAACGCAAAAACTTGACTAGTGATAGCTTATTAAAAAGTTCACACGCCAAAGGAATCTTTATACAATGCCACTGAAACGTTGATAAGTGTATAGATTTTTAAGGGGTTTTTCTTTTTTCTGTTTCAGGCGATTTGCAAGTTTAGAGGGGTTAATAGCACACTCGATCTCTATACCCCGGGACCAGGACCGAAACGGTCCCATTGTTTTAAGATTCCTTTGACGTGTACCCAACAGGGACTTTCCAATAAATGAATTCGCCATAGCTACAATGCAGGAAATATATCTTGATTTTGCAGAACAACGCACATGCACACAAAACGCAATAAATCTATTTCACCAGACCTGGCTTTCTCGATCTATTATCGGTTCCTACAAATTAAAAAGGTTTAAAACTCTTTCTCGAATAAGAAGGTAATAGCAAAGTTAAATAATATTTTTGACCTTGGCAATAGAAGCTACAGAAAACTAGTTCGCAGAGCAAGACTACTAATGACATCAGAAGGTTCAAAAATATTTACTTTCCATGTCTTACTAGGCCATAAAGAAGATATGCGAATTGGTATACATTTTCGCTCTGATAACGAACAAATTAAATAAGCATGTTTTTCGATTTTATTACTGCAATGGTAAATTAATTAAAAACAAAATAAATGGTACCTTTTAAGTTAAACTAATTATGTTACACTACAACGCTTTTTAAAACATACTGATAACCACGGACAATTAATCACTTAATACACTACATAGACAATAAAATCAATTAATCATCAACGGTAGGCATAAATAGTAATGTAACGTTTAGTGCTTCCGTCCTAGTAAACAGCGTGAAGAAAGCTATTTATTTGTACAAATCAGCAACATAATAATCTACTTTGTCGGTTAAATAAACGATTAAAAGAATTGAAAGTAAATACGCAAGCTAAAGGATAGTTGTAAAAAAATACCCTTTTGTACAATCAGACTATTTTTGATTGCTTACTATGCAGAGCGCTTATTAATTGATTATTTTTTTACTTACTTGCGTCACTAAAATAATTAATTTTAATGGAAACTGAGTCTTTAACGAGGCGCGGCAAGTTTTTTTTCCAATTCTGCATTAAAAGCCTATATCCTATATACTACATACGATTTAGATATATGTACCATTTTTTATTTTAGGCAAAAATGGATTTTGGTAATTGTCTCGAAAGTTGCCTCCTCTTCGATTTTGACCAAATGTAGTATACGGGGTTTTTTTGTGGTGCTGATTACAAATCTAAAAAAATTTTTTTGGCGAAGTTTCATTTTCGAGATATTCATCATCAAAGTTGAAAATCAAACTAACCTTATTTACACTATTCCTCCTTCTTTTTTCACAGACTTCTTTATTTTTACGCTAAATTGGCACATAATATTTTACAAACACCTTTTAAAAACTTGTTTTTATATTTATTTTACACCTTTCTTTCACTTAATTGCAAACCTCCACTTTCACACGTCGCAACGTGACCGCAACCAAGTATACACTGGGGATTTTATAAGCAAATACGGCCGCTTTCTGTGAACTTGAAAGTTCGCAATTTAATGAATAAAAGGTGTAAAAAATAAAAATACAAGGTTTTAAAAGGTGTTTATAAAATATTGTGTGTCACCTTAGTGTAAAAATAATGAATTGAGTACAAAAAGAAGGAGGATTTTCAACTTTGATGATGAATATTTCAAAAACGAAACGTTACCGAAAAAATATTTTTCAGATTTGTAATCAGCGCCCCAAAAAACCCCCGTATACCAAATTTGGTCAAAATCGGAGAGGAGGCAACTTTCGAGACAATTACCTGGATTTTTATCAAGAATGTAATTTAAGCAGATACATACCCAATCTATCTTTTTAAAGAAATTCCATTTTTTTTTGTCAGCAATAAACTTTCAATCACTTTTTCATTTAAGTTCACTTCTTTTGGACACTATATCACGATTTTTCACAACCATTTTATTATGTTTGCGAATTATTTTAGCCACTAGCCTTCTGTATATACGTCCTAATATATGACAAAATATTTGTTTTCCCCAAAAGTTTAAAACTGATTAGATTGTCTTTATGCTTGGCACTATTTTTGTGTTTTTTTATTGTAAGTGAAAGATGCTTAAGATTACTAAAACCGTCTTTAATTTACTAATCTTTAGACCAAGTAATAAACTAATAAAACGAAAAAGATATTTTTTCCTTATTTCCACAATTTTTTCTCATAAATGTGTTTGTCAAATTTACCGGTAAACAACTGCTTAAATTTACAGTTCGACAGCACTTGAAAAATTTTAGTGTTGGATTAGTCCATTTTTTTAATCGAGGTAAACACAAGTTTATAAAATTCACACAATCATTTGTAAAACAATTTGACGACAAACGATTTGACAAAAAAATAAACTAAATATTTATAAGAAAATAATAATTTGAATGGTTGAGTTTCCTGTCCAACTTTCTCTCACCTTGAAAGAACCAGGTCCAAGGTTTCATCAGCACTTGGGAGTTAAAAGAGTAAAGATGTTATTTACAATTATAGCACATACATATTCCATAATCCTCGTGTTAGGGCTTTTCGAAGATCAAAGTAAGGCTTATATATTTACCAAAAAACGTCTAGAAATATTTGACTCTCTGATAAATTTTTCAGATTGGAAATTTCCGGGCCTGTAGACTAGTCTACTATGTTCGTTGTGCGTTGAGTGTAATACTTTCTTGTCGCTCAGTATAATCGAGTTTCAAAATTCTGGAACTTAATAAATGTAATTTAGAGCAAAAAGTACTCTTTCTTGCTTATGTCAATTATCAAATTTATATTTTTGGCTGCAGCGAAGTTGCACATTTCCGACTCTATAATTCTTCTTAAAGTCGTTGAAGACAACACAGACGTCTTTCAGGTTCTGGAAAAAGTCTGCGAGCAACATCGCTTCTAACGGATGAAAATGAGTTGTCTCTTGGAAACTGAATAAACCAAGTATCTAGGTCGATATGCTTTGTTTCTTTCCACTCTTAACTTTCCAGTAAAGAGTATGATTTTATTCCCATTGCTTTCACACATTTTGACACTATTTTTATTAACGTGCACCTCACTGGTTACTACCCCATTTTTAATTATAATAAATTATAAAATTAAAGAAACCAAATAACTAGTGTTTACCTATAAATTCCATTAAATGTATTTCGCAAATAAACTATAGTACAGTAAACGAAGGTGTGAACCTGAAGATCAGGTTGGGCCGTCACATTTTTTTTTTAATTTGCAGATATTAATGGATACAATAACCTCTGAAAATATCATATATAAAAAAATGTCCGCAAGGGCCTGAAAATGGCCCTCAAGAGCCCGGAAATCCGTTTTTTTCAACTAATTTGGTCGATATCTCCCGAAATATGACACTTGCGGAATTCGTGTTTAGACGAAAATGAAGAACAGTTTAAAAACAGCAAAAATGATTCTCTTCACTTTTGTCAAAAATTTGATAGTTTTGCATTAATCGGCCATTAATGCGCCGAGTATTTTTTGCACCTGCCCCGTATCTCGAAAGGCGCTTTAAGCTACTTACACTTCCAAACGGACGGAATAATTTTTAAATAACTCACGTAAAAATGCATATTTTTGCATGATTCAAAGTTTACATGAAAGAAGGAACGTGTAGCAATAATATATTGTTACTGTTTCCTTTTTTTGTTTCTTGAGAATATTAAAAACTCGAGCCAAAGTTAGTTTTTGCTCGATATTTTGACCCTCCTATCAATCTGTTTTTTTTATAAAATTTTTTTACCGAATTCTCTTGGATAATGGGGCTTTGAAAGGTTTTAAATATATTCCGAAAGATTCAATAAATATTTTTTAATTAGCGATAAACCCGAGCATTTTTAAAAACTTCGGAAATCTAAAAGAACCGCCCTAAGAAGAACACGTTGTATACAAAAGTACACAAAAAATATTTATTAAGTCTTTCGGAATGCATTCAACAGTTTTCAAAGCCCCACTACCCAAAAGGATTAAATTACTCTTTATAAAAAAAGAAACTGTTTGATAGAAGGGTCAAAATATCGAGCAAAAACTAATTTTGGCTCGGGTTTTTAATATTCTAGAAAAACAAAAAAAAATAGGAAACAGTAAAAAGTTATTTTAGCTTCAGGTTCCTTCTTTCATATGAACTTTGAATCATGTATCATGCATATTTAGGTAAGTAATTTAAAAATTTGTCCGTCCTCTTGGAAGTGTAAGTAGCTTAGAGCGCCTTTCAAAATGCGGGGCAGGTGAAAAAAATACGCGACGCGTTTATGGCCGGTTATCTCAAAGACTATTAAATTTTTGACAAAAGTGATGGGAATCATTTTTGCACCTAATAAACTGCTCTTTATTGTCGTCTAAACATGAATTGCGTAAGTGCTAGGTTTCGGGAGATATCTGCCAAAATAGTTGAAAAAACGGATTTCCGGTCTTAAGGGGCCATTTTCAGGCCCTTGCGGACATTTTTTTATCTATGATATTTTCAGAGATTAATGTACACATTAATACCTGTAAATTAAAAAAAAAATGTGACGGCCCAACCTAATCTTCAGGTTTGGGTTTCCTTCGGACTTCATTTACTGAACTACTATGAAATACCTACTATCTAAAGTATTGTTTATCTAACTTCTCTCATGTATAAAGGTACATAAATAAACGATAAATACATCTAACCAAACATTTGTCAATAAAATGTCAACAAAATTTGATGTAACTAGTTCAGATAACAACAATCTATTAAGTGATTTTGTGTGATTTAGGATATCCGACATGACATCTTTATGTAAAGTGGACAAAAATAAGATAAACAAGGATGTCGTAAAATCAAGTGAATCAGATTTCGAGTTAGCAAACAAAATAATTCACAGAATTTACGGTGAAATTCGAGGAATGCCTTCTAATAAGCAAATATTTATCGGAGCAACATCAGGATGGGTCTTCGGACTGTTGGCCATGAAAATTGGAAGAACTTTGGCATTGGCTGTCGGTGGAGGATTGATTTTATTGCAGATCGCCAGCGACAAGGGGTATATTTCGATAAATTGGAATCAAGTTAATAAAAGTTTCCAGAATGGCCAAAATGAATCAATAAAGAATAGCAGTATATCATCAGATAATCAGGACCAGGCGGTATCGATGCCAAATTGGATGACAAAAATAACGGCATTTGCTTCAAAAAATATGTCTTTAACTATTGGGATTTTAGGTGGATTTTTAATAGGACTGGCAACATGTTAGACAATTATTATTATACATTTTTTTATCCATTAAAAAAATATTTTATTTTGTAAGTGGATATTCAATGAATATTAATACAATTTTAATGAAAAATTAAATCTTTATACGTTTATTTAATTAAAAAAGAACGAAGTTTAAATCGGTCAAACTTTTGGAAGATATATGACGATGCATGAAGCTAATGGCTTTAAACGTAAAGTATAAGATATAGGGTTTTAAAATAATATAAAAAAGCTTGAAAATTTTAAATATTAAATCTTAGATAACAAATACCTAAATACCAAATAAACTTCTTTATATAACGCAAGAAAACCACTTTGTTTGGGAATAATAAAATTCCAGTCCCAGTTTAATAGGCCAAACATTGTTACTCGGAATTACAATTTTCTGTTTAATAACATATGTAGATTTTGAATATAAGATGAAGAATAACAAAACAAAACGCTTTGACCTAGTGTATTGTCAAGTAGTAAGAGAAAGAATTTATAAAAAAACTAAGATATCATGTATTCTTTTATTAATATCTCATATTTCTCTGAAATTTTTATAACTTTCTTTGTATTTTTTAAAGTTTGGCAACTAATATCCGCGAAAATACATAATATTGCTCTTCGGAGGATATACACTTCACATTTTTTTAAAAACGAATGAAAAGAATGGGAAGATAATAATATAAAAACAAAATTATACACTTATTGGAATATCCATCGTTTCTTCTGCGTATTTTCTCTAGTTTAATCGACTTAAATATTTACTTGAACTATAAATATTCACTATTTTAAGTGAAAAAGGAAAACAGTTATTTATGGACAACTATAGAGTAGTAGAATAGTTTTTAAAAGTTATTGAAAAGTGGCGAAGAGCGGTGGACTTGCACAAACAAAAAGTGTACATTATTTTTTCTTAGTTTTGGTAAGTTTCGTTTATAATAATAATAATAAGATTTATTATATAATAAGATATAGTTTTATTTTATAAATTAATAATTTATTAACAGGGACCTAGTTTACAAGTGTAGATGTTAGATAAATTTAAGTTTTGAGGCCCAGTTTTTATGTTACTTTTAAGCCTTCCATTATCAGAAGGTCACATGTTCCCATCATCAGCGATAGTGATGCCGCGAGACGAAACGAGACAAGAGAAGCCCTGTGGATAAATATATGGTCTCTTCAAGATTTCTTCTTTTTCCAACAAGAATAATTATTATATTATATATATATATATATATATATATATATATTTATATATATATATATATAATATATATATATATATATATATATATATATATATATATATATATATATATATATATATATATATATATATATATATATATATAAAGGTACATAAATTAAAGTGTTATCGACCGTACTATATATAAAAAGAGTGTGTTTATATCAGGTATGCGGTCTGTGACTAATAAAAACTAATTTGTTTTTTTATCCCCAATATTTCGTCAACTATTTATTAACTTCATCAGGAGTAGCTTAAAATTATATAAAAAAGGGACTTACAAGTAACATTTCAAATAGTCTTAAAATTAGGTAGTACTTACAAAATTAGAGTTAGTCAAATTTAAAAAACATTACAATGCTACACCTAAGCACTTTCAGATGAGGAATGACGATAAAAACATGGCAAACAATTTTAATCTAGACTCTAGACGATAAAAATGACTGAAACACTACACCAAAAAATAATAAAATAAACTCTTGTGCTGTGGTGGAACATTATCAAACAACAGGGCACCACTTTGATTATTCTAATATTAAAATTCTAGAACATGAAAGTTACTACAAGAGCAGATTATTCCTAGAAATGTACCATATAAAGAGAAATTATAGATGTATTTATTTTAAGTCAGATACTAGTCAGTTTAGCAATATTTATTGCAATATTTTAAGATCAATTTAATTCACGTTGTTTTAGCTACATACTTTATATTTAGAGTATATTACCAATTTTAATCCATTGTGTTTATTTTGTAAATTGTTTTTTGTTGGATATATTTTATTATTTTTTGGTGTAGTATTTCAGTCTTTTTTATAGACGAAATTAAAATTGTTTGCCATGTTTTTATTGTTATTCCTCATCTGAAAGTGCTTAGGTGCAGCATTGTAATGTTTTTTAAATTTAACTAACTCTAAGTTTGTAAGTACTACCTAATTTTAAGACTATTAATTTGAAATGTTACTCATAGGTCCCTTTTTTATATAATTTTTAGCTACTTCCGATAAAGTTAAAAAATAGTTGTGGTTAGTTGTGGTTACTTTTGTATTTACATATGTTTTAGAAAATCTACACAATGCTTCTGTAGTAACGGTTCGGTTGGCCACAGAAGTTCTTAAGGTAATCTTTATTTACATTCCACACATATTCCCCTTTCAATCATTCAAATCCATTAATACGATTATTTGCTTAATTTTTACAAAGAAAAATTAACTCAAATCTACATAATATGTAGATAAATTACAAACCGTTAGAAACGAAAAATTCGTATAAGCGCAAACCACTCTTTAGGCACTGGGCGTTGCCAAATACTGAGCCAGCCGCAAATGTCGAATGAAGTTATTACTCTCCCCCGAGTGACTCAACTTATATGTTAAGTATGTAAACTTTGTTAACGTTGTCCAAATACCAAAATATGCATTAAAAATGATCGAGTAATTTTCGCTCCGGACCTATTAAGATCACGATGTGGCTAATTTTATCTACACAAACCGCAAAATTATAAAAGCATGCTTCCTGTTTCCTTTTAATATTTTATTAGGGATATACTTGCGGCAGGATGTGGATCTTCTAAGATCACAGCAGGCTTTTATTAGCTCTAATATATATATCCTTAATTAAATATTGAGAAAAAGGGTGTTTCCTGCAAATAAACTACGGATTTAATAAAATTTTCTCAACTAGTATAGAGAGAGACCTTTAACAAGCTGCTCGTCTTTAATAAATCCTAATACAAAGATGCTTTACATCAAAAAATATAAGAATTAATTAGACACGATATACTAAAATATTTTGGAAGATTTAGAGTGGCATAAAAAAGTTAAACAGAAGAAAAGTAGATTTTTAAAAAATTATTAAAATATCATAGATATGTTGTATATTGTTGTGGCGGGTATCAAAAAGCCCTTGTTGGATACTCGCCAAAAATTTCTATCTTTATACTCTCCAAGACTAGACGGACCGCTTCGGTCCTGGTCCCGAAGTACAAAATTTAGTGTGCTTAGAAACCATTGACCCCTAAGACCCCTAAATATGTTCTATATTGTTGTGGAGGGTATCAAAAAGTCCTTGTTGGATACTCGCCAAAAATCCTATTTTTATATTCTCCAAGACTGTACGGACCGCTTTGGTCCTGGTCCCGAGGTATAAACTTAAGTGTGCTTAGAAACCATTGACCCCTACGAACAGTCAGATCGCCTGAAACAAAATAAAAAAACCAAAAAAAACAAAAATCAAAACACTTATTCATATCTTGGCGGCAAGCCTACCAGTGCTTTCAAGATGAAAATAATCTAAAAAAGTTTTAGTGAAAGTAAAATTTTATTCAAATTAAAACTATTTTAATTTTGCTATGACATTACATCATAAAATCTGATCAGAAGCTTTCGGGAATTTTTAAATTTTATATGGCAAAATTGCAATAATTTAAATTTTTAATATTATTTAACTTTTAATAAACATTTTTTTTTTTGATTAATTTAATTTTGAAACAGGTGGTAGACTTGCCGCAAAAACGTGGATAAGTATTTTGATTCTGGGTTTTTAGTTCCATATTTTGTTTTAGACGATTTTCCAGCTCGTAGGGCTCAATAGTTTTTAAGCACACTCAGGTCTATACCCCGAAACCAATAGCGAAGAAAGTCCCAATCTTGAGGGTATAAAAAAAGACATTTTTGACGAGTACCCAACAAGGACTTTTGAAATGCCAAATTTCATTTTTCAACCAGATTTTTTTGAATATATGCGAAAATATTGATCACCATATCACACAATTTGTTTATAGTATACCGTTACTTACGCAACTGAATAAAATCGCCATATTTTAATGGGTTTCCTATCTTTCTCAGTTTCCGAGCTCCCAGTATTATAATTTATTTTAAAACACCACCTATCCTGAATGGCAACTAAAAAAATACAAAAAAATATATCCTTGCCCTATACTATTACCATTATTTAAAGGATAAAGCTATTCTACTGATCCCTTAACATTAAGTTAAAGCGGCTGCAACAGTATAATAGTTCTGAAACAGTTCATTTTTAATTAAAACCGTTTCTCTGCATGATCATAACAATATTACCATGCAGAGAAAATATATATATATATATATATATATATATATATATATATATATATAAAAATATATATATATATATATATATATATATATATATATATATATATATATATATATTAATTTTCTAGGTGAAAACCATGTGTCGAACTAAAAAAATCAAGAATAAAAATAGAAATAAAAATTCACCTAGAAAAATAAATCAAAATATTTTCTGCATGGTGATATTGTTTCCCGATATTGTTATGATCATGCAGAGAAACGGTTTTTATTTTTTAAGCATAAACCGTACATCGGATTGATAAAAAATCAACTTTTCTTAAAAATGATTGGGGATTTTAAAATAATTTTTATTTTAAGAGAAATTAGTGGCGTATCATCAATGTCTGGCAAAATAGTCAGGCCAAATTCCGTATGAACGCCACTGGCAAAAATTTTAAAAAAATATGGTACACTAAAAAATGCCTCTTGATACATAGTACACGTATGCCAAATTTTATTAAAATATCCAAAAAGGTATTACAGATATTAATAATAAATTATTTATTTTTGAAAATTTTAACACCCTGTATCTTTAAAGTTAAGACGTTTAGGACATACGTTTATATGAAGTTTTCTTCTTAAAATGGACCCAAAAATCGCTCCCTTAAATATTGACATTCAATTAGAAAACACCCTGTTTATCGCAGGTAAAGTATAGACCACTTTTTTGTGGCTGAGTTACTGACTCCACACTTGGTCTATTTCTCTCTTTGCTCAACTGAGTATTAATCAGCGAAAACACTCCACATTCGCATTATGTCCTCTTAAAAACATTCAATGTTTTTGACAGTTTTAAAGTGGATTGTCCACTGTTCATGCTTTAAATCAAAATATTTTTCATCAGGATTACCATCTGATTTTGATTTAAGAATTAAAATTAAGTTACAAAACTGATCATGTCAATCTCTACACCTCTGGCGCTCAAGAACTCATGCGTGGAACTAAATCGTCATATTTTAAGTTTTTGTTCTCTTCCAGCAACGTCATCCACTCTTTTTGAAGACGTATATCAAAAGAAGGACATACGATAGGTTAGGGAGGACGGGAGAACAAAATATGGAAAAGGAGGACATGTCCTCCTTTTGGATACCATCTGACAATCCTAGGTGGATGCCACTTAAGTGGTTATTTTTAATATCGTCGAATAGTAACATAGAATTTCACAAACCATATACAATAACATAGATTTTTGAAGTAACAACACGCTTTTAGGTCTAGCAATTTTCAAAAAGGCAGAAGCTAAAAAAATGAATAAAATATTTGAAATTATAAATTTCGATGGAGAGTGTAGGTTCTTTTGTTAACATTCTGTGTAAGTAACAAGGACACATTTGTAATCTCAACACTGAATGACTTTAATTAAATACTTGACCTATTGTTAAACCATAGTCGTATTATTCTGATACACAAATGCAGAAGCGAAATCCGGTTAAAGTTCCGCTGCTCTCGACATGTCTGTTTGCGGTGGCAACTAGATTGTTTAAAATAACAATAAACAGGACGTTGGCGGTAAGTTTTAGTAGTTTGGTTGTAATTTTTTAAACGGTGTATTTGCCATGTAAAACGTGCAGTTTGACGGCTTTACGGATTTATAACGGAGACATTCATGGTTGCCATTGTCTTAGTTGTTTTACTAGGCTGAATCAAAGGAAAACCCTCTAAATGTTTTAAATCAATTTTTTTAGAAACAATGATAAAAATCAGTATGACTTTCTTTAAAATAGTTTACTTATGCCAGGCACAAATACATATGCTAAGGAAATCCTTGAAGGAAAAACTGCACAGGCCATCCTGAAGACCAGGACTACACAGTTTTGTCTCTGAGGATTTTCTCAGTGTGTGCCTAGCATCATTTCTATTTTTTACAATTTTTAAAGGCTACAATTTAAAAAAATAAATTGTTATTTTTTCTGTAAGCCGTCTAGATTTACTACCGAAGCAGCGCTGCCTCCCGGCAGTTTCTAATCTCCCATTTCCTTTTATACCAATCCTCCCACTAGTCTTGTTCCTTCTACAAGTCTGTATAACCCCGAGACTGGTTGGTTGAAATATTCCTGTGGGTTTATTTTTGGTTGCCCAAATAATGCATGTCTTTTGTGATTCCTCGCTTCACATTCGCACAGAATGTGGTAGGCTGTTTCTTTCCCCTCGTCGCACATTCTGCAACTTGGGTCCCCATTGTATGGGTCTATCTTGTATAGGTGTCCTTTAAGGTTATTGTGCCCTGTTAGCAGCCTTACTGTTGCGAAGCCTTTTCCTACTTTATTTGAGTAGTTTTTTTTGTTCTTTTGGTTGGGCCCTTTATGAAGCCTTTTCCATATCTTATTCTACTGATGCTGGATCAGCATTCCTCGTTTTTGTTTCGGATTCATGCTTTAGTTTGTCCTCGTGCTGTGGTTTTGTTCACTCCAAGGGCAGATTCTGCTCCCAAGTATGGTGTCAATGATCACTGTCTCGCTAGCTCATCCGCTTTTTCGTTGCCTTCTAAATGTCCCGGTGCCCACAGGAAAGTTACCCTATTGGGTTCTCCCAGGACTTTCAATTCTTTTTGGCATTTCCATGACAGCTTGGACGTTACCTAAGGGTTTGCTAGTGTCCCTAGTGATATCTAGCTGTCTGTTATTATGCAGATCCGCTTGTTTTTATAAGCTTTCCTGTTGGATTCTTTAGTGCCCATCCAAAATACCTGTCAAAAATACAATTTTATTAATACCGATCTTTTCGACTTTAAATTTGTAATAGCTCATACTTGCCTCGTTAATAAGCTATTTACCGTTAACTCCGGGGCGGTTAGGGATTTCCATCTACCGGTTAAAAAATAAGATCATCTAATCTTTGCAGGTTTAAAGGCCTAAGCTAAGTATTAGACAAATACCTACATCTCTTGGAATTATAAAGAAAATGTAAATCGTAGGAATTGAGGCTAAAAATATACAAAAATTATTAACCAAGATATTTTTTAAATGTATGGCTGCCCATTTCACCATTATGAATATATCTGCTTATTTTCCTATTATAAATTTAATATTATTATTTATTTATTGTTTTTAAAATAAAGGAAAGTCATTTACATAAAGTGGACTTGTATTAACCTTAAATATAAGTATTATTTACGTTCGGGTACCACGAAACCAAAAACTAATAGCGTAAGCTACAGGAATTAACTTTAAAAGTTTTTACGTAAAAATGTTGTTGAGTACCTAAAAAGTAATTTGTGCTTTGGTAATTTGGTTAATTTCCTTGGAAAATTTAATAACAATTGATTGCACGACAAGTGATCAGAGGAAGTTTTTTTTCGTACTTTCTCGTAAAAGGTATATATCTCCATTCTACTAAAATTCACAGTAAGTAACTATAAATAATAATACGTCATATCCATGGCCACGTCAGCTTCAAAAAAGCTCGGATTCTTCTTTGGAGCCAAAATAAAAATATTTTCTTCTACTTTGTATACTGATGATAAACTATCGCAAATCAGACCCTTTTTGTAATGTTGTTCCTATGTCTGGGAAATGGCGTACCCACAACTCTTAGCATTCCTGGTTCTATTTAAAAAAGAGACGTTTATTATTTCACTTTTACAGAAAAGCTTCTTTCTCTTACCCACCGATGAGGTGAAGAAAACCTATCGCTCTTTTAAAGGTATTTTCAAGTTTTTTTCTCGTAGGGTGTACAAAAATGAAAAGAACATGATGATTTTCTAGTAAATAATCAATAATTACATGTTTAAACATACAATAAATAAAGTCTTTATATTCATTACACTGAAAAAAATGTATTTTTAAATGCACTAGTACTCATAAAATTGACGGATATAGTCCAGGCGGTATCTGTTTTTGATTGAACGTTATGAGCGAACAGACAGATATTTGCGAAAATGTGTCCAGGATGATTCGCGGAACAATAATGTTGATTCCCTTCTGGCAGAAAAGTGTAACTTAAGGCGTTAACCATCGTAACGTAAAATATTCCTAAAAAAAACAACATTTTTGGTACTTTACTCGTCTGTAACTCGACAAATTTTGACTGTAGAAAAAAACTTTATAAAGCGTAAAAATTTCCTAGTTTAATTTTACATGAGATAGTATTGGTTAGAAATAAGAAAAAGCTGTGGCTTTTATTTTATCAATAAATACCAAAAATGGAAATAAAAACCACAGGAAACAAAAATTTTTTATTGTGTTAAAATACCACAAAAAATCGATCGAGTAGTTTTTGAACAATAGTTCGTTATTTTTTTTTTAATTTTTCACGCTTCGGAAATGCCGCCCAAATGAAGCGCCAATTTTTTGTGTATACTAGAGCACTCAAGCTTTCAAATCGCGGTGAAATTTTTAAAATTGTTAGTTTGACGAGACTACGGATTTTTTTGAAAAATTGTTTATTTAGTTTGTTTACAAAAAAAAATTGAATACTTTCAAGGCCTTTTTATGTAAAAAAATTAAAATTTGGACGATGCACGTATATCGCAAAAAGTTTCCATAATGCATACAATTTGTTATAAACAAAGGTCACCACGTAACACATATAAACATTTATAATTTATCGTAGTTATTAAAAAATTGTTATTCAATATAACAAAGGTTTGTATTTTTACTAGCCAAATATGAATCTGTTATAAACAATGCTAAAATTGTTTAAATAATAATATGCTAAAATTACGATTTTTTCTTGATTTTTTTGGACCGTTTTGCTTACACCTACGCTCTTTATATTGAAAAAAGAAAAACTCTTTAATGTATTAAAATACCATAAAAAATATGGGGCCAATCGATCGAGTACTTTTTGCACAATAATTTTTTAATTTACATTTCGTCATTTTTTTTGTTTGTTTAATTTTCCACATTTCTGAAAAGTCGTCCAAATGAAGCAATAAATTTTTTATGTATACTAGAGCTTTTAAACTTTTATATCGCATTATAATTTTAAAATCGGTTAATTTGGTAAGGTTAAGGATTTTTTTTTTAATTTGTTTAAATAATAATATTTAAACAATTTTTTTAAAAAATCCTTTACTTTACCAAATTAACCGATTTTAAAAATACAATACGATTAAGAAGTTTAAAAGCTTTAGTATGCATAAAAAATTATTGCTTCATTTGGACGACTTTTCAGAAACGTGGAAAATAAAAAAAAAATGACGAAATGTAAATTAAAAAATTATTGTGCAAAAATACTCGATCGATTGGCACCATATTTTTATGGTATTTTAATACATTAAAAAGTTTTTTTTCTTAATATAAAGGGCGTAGGTGTAAGGAAAACGGTCTAAAAAAATCGACAAAAAATCATCTCCATTTTTTGTTATTTATTGCTAAATAACGGCAAAAACAATTATTTTTAACATTTCTAACCAACCTATATTACGTAAAATTTAATTACAAAACTTTTACGTTCCATAAAGTTTTCTTTATTAAACAAAATTTGTCGAGTTATAAACGAAAAAAGTACAAAAAAGAAAATCTTATTAAGTTACACTTTTCCGCCAGGAGGGAATCAACATTATTATTCCTCGATTTATCCTGGACACATTTCCGCAAAAATCTATCTGTATGCTCAAAATGTCCAAAGCCCCTAGTAATTTTACGGATCCCGCCTGGACTAATAGTAGTATTTCCAATGTCACCTAATAAACCATTGAACATTGTGATGAAACACACGTTGCGGAATGACGAGATACGGTGTCGCTTTTCTTAGTACTGGTAAACATCAACAGTGCTCAAAATGGCCATCACGTCCAATTTGTAGAAATATGGCATGATTACTTAATTATTTATGGCCGCCTAATTTCCGCTCAAATTTAAGGTCATAACGAATCAATCGACGAGCGCAAAACATTTGGCCAGTTAGTTTCAGTCGTCCATTAAAGAATGTTAACTGTAAATAAGTTTTGAAGAGGACGTAATATACAGGATGAAATAAAAAAGTATTCTTATTAATTACCTACATGAGAATTTACTTTAAAATGCACATATCTCTACATATATTGTAGTCCTTCTCTTTCCCGACGACAAGCTTGCCGAAGTTTTCCTTGTGGTTCCATACCACGCTATATAGGCATCAGCTTTCGTGGACTGTCCCAAGATTTAAAAAAAAAATCTGGGCCTCCTTATTCCCATTATTCCTTTTGTGAAGAAATATATCATTTAGGCCGTGTCCTTCAATCCAAACCACAACAATCTGCCAGTTTTTCCTTTGTATCCAGGATTTTCTTTATTAAATGTTTCGTTTTACCCGCAGCTTAAAAATGTTAGTGCTTTTTAGCAGGTAATTATGTTTTTCTACGACTGTTTAATAATATGCTTATTATTAACTAATTTTGAATAGATAATAACACTTATTACCTACCAGTGAGTAATGATCCATTACTTACGGGATATTACTCACAGGTTCGATAACCTCTACATAGTAGCATCAAACGCACGTATACACGTCTTTAAGAGTCAATAAGCACTGTCTAACATATCTAAGTTTCAAAAAGTCGACCTTTAATAATTGGCAATATCGAAAAAAATAAGAATTATTAACAAATTTCATTTATCTGAAGAAAAAAAGTTCATCTTTCACAATCCTGTGACCGTATAAGAAAGTGTATAAAAATAATAGTGTGCTTTGTCTGACAGAAAAATTGCTGGTTGACATCTGTTTTCACGGTACTATGACAACCAATGTAATACTGTGTTCTAATAAATAAGTTTGAATAAAATAGAATTTTATTATGCAAAGTTTGGCGGGTAAATAAAAAATCAACGATAAAGAAAATTTAAAAAATATTCATATCTTAGTATCTCTATCACGAGGTTGGTAATTAAGGTAAAATTGTAAAATAAAATAAAAAGTACTTGGGCAGGTTGATTTCTTCCTTTCTCTCATGTGCTTTTAATAGGAAGTTCCGAAAAATTTAATTAAAATGCAGCTATGATAAATCATTGAAAAGGTAATTTAAACTATGTAACTATGTAACTCACTGTATAAAAGATAAATCGTAGAAAAAGTATAGTATTCTACTCGCATGTAATAGCTATTACTCACTCTGATGATATATAATTACATGCTCATTGAA
The DNA here is from genome assembly GCA_019359885.1 of Listronotus oregonensis. Lineage (NCBI taxonomy): Eukaryota > Metazoa > Arthropoda > Insecta > Coleoptera > Curculionidae > Listronotus > Listronotus oregonensis. The sequence goes on from JAHBCN010000346.1 coordinate 54,972, forward strand.
TAATATACTATTTCAATTGCCAGAACTTTACGTTTAATTTCAGCACCCACTGGTCACAACTTAAATCCATAGCAAAACACTAACCTATTAATGGTTCTTTCCAATCATTCCTTAGTATGCTGTGAGAGATGAATATCCAACTAACGACTTGGGTAGCTCTTTTGACCTTTGAAATACTTTCTGTTGACAACATCTCTTTCCCTGGCTAATTTAAACCTCTTGATCTGGATATAATTTCTTCAATGGATACCTCAAAGTTCTAAGGAAATTCATCGCTACGTATTAAGTTTTTTTCAAGTCTGAACCTTCCGAAGTCAACACTACTTCCGAAGAGTAAAGAATTTATTTTTGAGAGCTATTTTGATGTATCGCCAAAACAAAAACGCAAAAATCTGCTTACAAAGGTGTTCTAAATTTTAATGGCAGATTTTCATTAAAAACATAGGCATCTAGGCGCGAAGTAGAGCGCCAGGCCAATTCCGGCTTACCGCACGAATGTGTGTATTTTACACGAAATGTTTTAGTCTATTTTTCCCCCTGTCGTAACTTTGGTCTCGTTCCACATAAAGGTTTGAAATTTGGTTTATGAATTTACATAAATATTTTAATTACCTGAAAAATTGAGCAAGTTATGTCAAGTAATCTCTGAGATATTCGATTTTGAAAATCGCCCATTTTACTGCTGACTGACTGAATAATTCATTGACTCATCAAAATTATGGAGCACTTTCCGAGGGAGTAGAAACTTGAAATTTGGTATGTAAGTAGGTTTTTGGATACAAGTAAAGAAAAAACTTTGAAAACTGCACACTTTTACTCGAAACGTCCTGAAACAGGCCGTAATAGCGCATATTTAAGGGGAATTTTAGTAATAATTGGTATTAATTGTCTTTAAATTTAAAATTTAGGCAAGATTTTATTCACTACACAAAAAAAATGGTACATTTTCCTATCAGACCCTCAACCGGGCAGGATTTAAGGGACATTAAATCACACATTTTTCGCACTTCATATTCAGTTTAAAGTTAAGGTTCTACCTACAAAGCAAGGTATACTGAGAAAACAGGCATCAAATCCCCCTTCCCCCACCGTTATTTTTTTCTATTTAATAAACTCAATTCTCTCTATTTATCTCACCAAAAACACTTATGTAAAATAAGGGCCAAGTTCCTATACCATAAGCTCGGCGTCGTAAAGTACTGAGATCTAACATTAGACCAAGGTCTGTCCACAATATTGTTCTACTCTTTTTTGACTTGGCAGGTTTCTTACTGATATGTATGTATTAATGAAAAAAAAATGTCTGTATTAATGAACAAAGATTATCCATTAAAATCAACAGATCAGTTAAAAACTTGTCAAGTCTAAAAAAAAAGGAACAAAATTGTGGACACAGCTTGATCTAATTTCAGATCTCAGTATTTTAAAAGACCGAGTTTTTTGGGTAGGAACTTGGACCTTTTTTTACATAGGTGTTTTTAGTGAGATTGACATTAATAGCAGAAAAAAATAGAAAAAAAAATAATGATTGATCTATTAAAAAAACTATAAATACACTTACTAGGTCTGTCTGGTCTAGTCTGGAACAATTAGTAACTTGTCTGGTGGCTTACCTAAAATAAAAATAACAAAATAAGTAAAAGTCGCTATATTCGACGACTAAAAAAATTAATATATGCTTATTTCACGATTACATAAAAACAATAAATGGTTAAGTAAATGTATATCAAACGACATGCTTTAGCTTGGGTTTCCGTAGATAATATTAAAACCTAAAGCATGACAGATCTATAAAGTAACTTTCAGTTTTTTATTTATTATTATTTAATAGGTTATTTAAAAATGAGAAAAAACTGTCAATTACTGTTATCAGTATAAATAATTAAGAGTTTAAAAATGGTTATTATTGACCTAAGTTGAAAATAATTATTAATTTATTTAAAATTCTGTAAATTAAAATGCATTTTTTAAACGTTTGTCACGTGACCCAAGTCGACGCAATCATGGTCGGATTATACATTATATTATATTATACAGCCATGTGTTCCGGGTTCGATTCTGCTCCATCCTTTTTTTAAAATTTATTAATGTTTAAAATACATCTCAAATTTATTTTTATTAATTTCTGTAATTAAATAGTTGGAACCTTAGTTTACATACATATGCCTGAAAACTATGTACTAACAGAAACGTTTTTATGAATGTATATATATAATGTATGTTTTTCTATGGATACCTTACAAACCCCGTGTAATTGTAAAAATCGGCATTTATATGTTTCCCTTTTGTGGCCAATACACCAGTTTGTAAGGCCATCATACCAAAAAAAAAAAAATGTTTCCCAGTTGTTGCGAATATTTGTACTATTCGTTATGTCATTAGGATCCCTCCGAGAAAGTTGCAACACTTTCGGCGCACTCCGACATTCTTTGGAACACTTACAAATAGTTTTTCCGGAGTTTTTAACGACGTATTTGTACATTTTGGAACTGCACACCATTTGTGACTCATTTTGATACATAAATCAATGATAAAATGTAAATCCAACCGCACTTTCCGTTTTTTGTTTGCAACAAATGTATGTGGATGATATGTGCCACAGATCAGAATACTGGCAAGTGACGTCACCGACCCATTGCAGCGCCATATTGTCAAAGTAGCACGTTATTTAAATATTGAATTTTTAATTTGATATTTTTCAGCAAATATGTACCGGAATTAAAAAAAAACTTTTACTGGGTTCCTTAAACTCTACTATATATAAAATAATTTTAAAAACCTGCCAAATAGCCTATTCTATTAAAAGAGCACAATAACAAAATATGTATATGATTTATTATTAAAGTAAAATAAAGGCCAGCCAGTTTGAAAAATCTAATGTCTGTGAAAAATGAGGAAGCTTGGCAGGCTCTCCCAGATAAATAGGATGGGTTTGTTCCAACCCCGGAAAAAAACTGTTTATTGTACGGTCACGCGCAAGCCGAGCCAAATAAACCACAATGATTTATTTGGTGGACGAAATACATTTTAATCTATGGCATTTTTACAGCGTAATTAGAATTAAAGAAATTGGTCCCCAATTTACTATAAATCTTTTTAAATTTATGCAATTTGATGGTGGTTGAATGGGGACCAAATGATTTTTTATTTATGGTTATAGAGGAACGATTAAACAAAACTTTTTTGTAAATGCAACTTGTTTTTCTCTGGGTGGCGACCAAGTGCTTTTTTTATATAAAGTATTTTTAAAGTTTGCTCGGAATTTGCCAAATTGTGTTTATCATTATTTTTTGAAATGCAAACTGTTTGTCACTTAGTGGGGAAACAAATGCATTTTTTATTTATAGTGTTTAGGAAGTTTTACTGAAAGGTAAGATACTGGTTTTCCATTACCCAATTTTTTATTTTAAATGTGATTTTTCGTCTGTGGCATCTTTAAAGTTTAATTGCACCTTAAAGAATTAAATTAGGTTGGCTATGGATTAATTCCTGGCTCAATAAAATTCATACAGCATATATTCCTTAAAAATAAAGATATCAGAATACTACTACTTAAATATTGTTAGCTTAGGTGCTAGAATGGTTCTAGGTAGATGGCAATAATATTGTTTAACCACTTTCGAGCAGTAATAAGACTGGATAAGGCTTTTGACCTTATTTAATACATATTTTATTTATAACCTAAATACGTTTGATGTTTAATAAATAGCCTTGTTGTGGACTCTGAACTACTCTCCATTAATATCTGAGAGTAGTGAGAAATATCATCCAGAATCCAAATTACTATAAATAGTAAGTGGACGTTTGGGGTATTCAGCCATGCAACCACTAACCTCACTCGACGTTGTTTGACTTCGCTAATCTGACGGCAAGCGGTTTTCGACGTAATTCTAGGTATACCAGAATACGAAATCCTTAGGAAAATATTATTTTATTATTTTGCAATTATATTTTGTAAATACACATAAAAAACAACCGTTAATCTCTAACTTGTATCTATAGGCCTCGTTGAGAGTATTGAGATCCAAAACATCACGATATCGGCGTTTTAGTCAGTTTTATTTGGGTTACTCGCCTTTCTACGTTTTGGAAAATGGGACCCTCTTGGTCTGGGGCCCTATGAACTTGCAGATCGCCTGCAACAAAAAAGAAGAAAACCCCCCAAAAATATCTGTTAATTTAAATAATACATGGTTACCTATGCTTGATGCTGAAGTAAATTCAGGTAAATTTAAAATCAATTAACACACCATACCACCCACCTTTCTGGTCTTTTTAAATACTATACATACACCAGTCCAATAACCTATTGTCACTTATGACAAAACGTCATTAAAAGTTCAAAAAGCTTTCAGAATTTCCTAAGTTTTCAGACCTAAAATTTCTTAAAATTTAGTTTAATTTTTTGTTTTAGTTTCTATCTTGATAACGGTGGCCGACTTGCCACCGAAACGTAGATTAATATTTGTGTTTTTTTGGGTTTTCTGGGGGGGTTTTCTTCTTTTTTGTTGCAGGCGATCTGCAAGTTCATAGGGACCAATAGGGCTGGACCGGGTCAGCCCGCATACCCGGGCCCCGGACCAAGAGGGTCCCATTTTCCAAAAAGTAGAAAGGCGAGTAACCCAAATAAAACAGACTAAAACATGGATCCGCCACAAAACTATAGAACATATTTACGATATCGGCGTTGTTACAGTTACAACACCTTTAAATTTTGATATTTGTATACACACATTTTATAAAAGTAAATAATTCTGATCTATATTTTAAATGATGGGACATAAAAAGTGGGGAATAATATGAATTATACAGGGTGTTTCAAATTCGACTCTCACGATTGGGATCTCAGAAACGGTAAGAGATACGAAAAAGTTTAAATTGGGGCAAAGTTGCGTATGAGGAGCCCAATAATACACCGATGAAAAATTAAAGTTTTGTACTTTCAGAAATATGAAGAAATAACTAAAATTTTCGATTTTCAAAAAGTAGAAAAAATCTAAAAACACCTTCTCGTTGGAACTTTTGCGTTTTATGTATTAGTAAGGTCAAAAATTTCTTCGATGTTTTGTTTCCGCCGAACCATCATAACTTTTTTTTTTAATACCGCCCTCGATTGTTTATTGCATTTTTTTGAAGTGGTTTTAATCCCAATTACAATGATGTATAACACTTGATATTTTTCTGTTAAATAAACATATTTTACATAAGAGACAATGAGTTATGTAAGGAATGCACATGATTTTTTAGAGGGGCATTTCATATTTGTTAAATAAATATTAAGTGGTATACATATACACAAATAACAAATCCAGGCCCGTATTTTAAAAAATAAAGTTGATGATGGTTTAACGAAAACGAAACGTCGTAAGAAATTTTTGACTTCACCAATACATAAACTGTAAAAAGTTCCAATGAGAATGTATTTTTCGATTTTGAATTGAAATTGAAAACTTCAGTTTTTCACCATATTTTCGAAAGTACAAAAGATAACTTTAATTTTTTAACGCTGTATTATTTGGCTCCCCAATACGCAACTTTGCCCCAATTTAAACTTCTTCGTATCTCTTACCGTTTCCGAGATCCCAATGGTGAGAGTCGAATTTGAAACACCCTGTATATGGGCGTTATTGATACCAGCACTTGTAGTGCCATAAAATATTACTGAAATCTCTTAAAAAGACATTTAATAGATATGCGCTCGGTCAAAAACTTTTGTCTAGCGCAAATGCTCGCATCCTGTATCATAAACCAACCCATGCAATTAGAATCACCGGAACAAACTAATCTCAGAAGCCACTTAACAATCTATAAGAAAAACATTTGTGTAATTGATAATGTTGTTTTAGTGATTAACGTACTCTTATTAGCAAATGTTTAAAGAAGTTTAAGAATAGAACTTGGTATAATTTATAACAGCAAGTTCTTGTATCTGTTAAGAGAGTAGGAAGGCGTGGGAAGGAATCTGTATAGGTTTACACGTATTATTAATGAATACGTCGTTTACTTTGGGTTAAAAATGCCTTTGGAATGTTATCCTGTACCATAAAGAAAGTTATTTGGTTGCTCGCAAATGTCAAGTAAACAACTAAGTTTCTATTTGTATAAATGTTTTATTTGCTTTAAATCACAATATTTAACCTTTTCAAAAAGCGAACTGACGGACAATTATAAAAGTGGCTCTAATATTTCACAAATATGAAAACCGAGACGAAAACATAAAATAAAAATGCATTTTTTTAATCTGACACAGACAAAGAAGAAGTGTTAAGCCATGATACTTACGAAGGTATTGAGGATGTCCGGAATGCTATAATTTAGAAACAAACTTTTGCAAGTAAAAGGTGTTTATAGTATGGACCTAGTAGCGATGAAGGGTAGAATGCTGTAAACATTTGCTAGAGGAACGATAAATCTAGCTAATATTTCAAGGCAACATTTTTAAAGGTGGGCACCATTAAATATACAACAAATACAGGGAAAAATAATAGAAAATAGAGAAACAAACATTACTAACCATCACTTGAAAAAAAGATTTGATCACAGTATTGCGGTCATCACATTTGATCACCTTTACAGATTCAACTGCGATACTGATATATGGACAAAGTTTAACAAAACTATCTGGCTTGGTTCACTGATGGATCAAAGGCAGTTGATGAATTAAGCACTGTTTGGCCTAGAGCTTTTCAGTGGAAAAGCATTCTAAAGTATATCGGCAGAAATCTATACATGCAGGGTGCAAGATAATGCGAAAAGAAGCTGCTACAACAAAGATATACACATTTTTTTAGATGGATAAGAAGCTTAGGTCAACTATCCGAAATCAGTTGTTGTGTCAAAAAGCATTGATGATATGCAAAAACTAATAATGCAAGATCCTCGTGAGACATACGGTGAGACTGAGGCAACCTCAGGCATTAGTTTCACCATCATAGATATTGCATGATCATTTAAGCATTAAAAAGTTTGTTCTCGTTGGGTATTACAAAACCTAACTAAACCTTTAAGAAATACAACGGTGGTGCTTAAAACGACATGTATAAGATTTATAACAGTTAACTAATCGTGGGTATATGCGTATGAGCCACAAACTAAACCGCAGTTAGACCTTCAGCCCATCGACAAAAAAGGGGCCAATCGTACCCAGTATGCCGTTTTACATAGTGAATATTGACTATGGACTGATCAGTTATTGATAGGTTTAACAAGATGTCCGCGGTTAGTGACTAGAAAACTGACCTACAAAGTGCAAAAAAATAGCCATTTTGGGACAATTATACTCCATACTCTTAGAATGCCATCTGATCGACATATACGCGATGAATAACCTTTTTAAAACTTTAATTTAGCATACTAAGTACGATGGTTTCAAAACTCCTGTTTTTTTTTAACAAAAGCCAAAGTCAAGTTTGGTCCTTGGGACGACAGACTAGAATTTTCCGCCATTTTTTTTTTCATTAAATTTCGTTTGGTTAAGATGGCATACTGAGTACAAATTGTTTCAAGATGGCTATTTTTGCATCTTCTAGGTCTATTTAGTCAAAATATTTACTATTTAACAGGGCATACTGGGTATGATTGGTTCCTTTTTCTTCGATGGACTGATGGTCTATACAGATGTCTCAAGATGAACCAAATCAAACAAAACTTGTTCTCGCTCGAAGGCTTCCAACAAATGGTCGCCTTTTTTGAAAAACTGGTCATGTGGTAACATCATCTTTAGATAAATATTTAGCAGTCAATTCTAAATACTACATAACCATTTGTTTGCCCAAAGTCCTCAATAAAATAAGAAAAAAAAAACGATACAAATTTCGTCTAACAATCGACTATTTAACACTGAGAAATTTAAATTATTAGATCATGCCCTATAGAGGCTCGATTTGGTAACAGGACACTTTTTCGTTCTCGAACGTTCAGAATAATTTGCGTGGACAATAATTTTCATCGGCAGGGAATAGTTTATCGATTCAAAAATGGTGGGTCAAACGGAATAAAAATAATTATCTGACAAGTGATTTGATCGCCTGCAAAAATGTTATAGATTATAAAGGAAACGATTAAAAAAAAATAAAGTCATTTTTAATACCAACTTACTGTTTTTTATTGTTTATAAAAATAATATAATTAGTGCCTTTTTTTCAGCAGACCACATAACCACATTGCAGAATAAATCATTGGGCCGCATTTACACCAAAGTCTTCCTCTAAGTTTTCCACAAGTTTTTTTCTACAAAATTTTTTTGTCTTCCATTTGGGGAGAGACAAATCTTGCACTAAATTTTGGTTTCCCGTAGAGTGTCGGTAAAGATCAAACAAGTGGAAGATTCGTTGCTGCGCGCTTTGCGCAAGCAACTTGTCGACAACTATTGGAGAACTGGAGAACTACTGCCTACACCTTTCGCGCCAATTCTCTGGCAACAAGTTTTCCACTTGTTTCTCCAAATTAAAGAAGAGCAACTTTTAGTTTTCTACAAACATCTTTTGTCAACTTTTAGTTGTCAACTTTGGTGTAAACACGCCTTTAAAACTTTTATTTTTATTTTTGTTTCTAATTAAACCACATAGTTAACTAAGTCATTATCCTATCGTAAGTGAATTAGTTGGCTAAACCTATTAGACAAAATTTGTTTCGAGACGGAAGTCCAGTCCATTCAATAAACAAAATGATGCTTCCTACGTTGCTCGGCTACGTCAATAATTACAGACTTTGTATGCATAACTACTTCCAATAAGCTATAAAGGTCTACGAGTGCAAAGTAAATGAAGATAAGTAGGTATTAAATAATTTCCCATCTCTATTAGTTTGCTTAATTAACATTTCACCGGATTTTTGGCTTTTATTACCTTTTATTTTATGACTTAATTAAAAATTTAATCAAGCGTTACACACGTATTACTTTATCACTTTTAATAAAGGGCAAATTCTTAAGAGCAATTTTATGAATAATAATGGTTTTTAAGTGCCTTAAGTTAAATTTAGCCTTTGAGCACAGGTCGGGTAAATTTGTCATAATTTTAAACATCCTAAATTATTTCGAAATCCATTCTTGTTTAGCAAAATATACCGGGTGGTGCTTCGCCGAGCGGAACATAGGAAATACCATATAAATTTTAAGGAACTTAATTTTTGGCTCCCCTGTACATTTTACAGAAAAAATGTAAGATAAGGTTTTGAAGAGACCAATCTGACAAACCCTCGTGCCAAGTTTAAAAAAATTTTAATAAGCGAATCTTGGATTATTCAATTAAATGTAATTGCAAAATTACCAAATTCTCGGTTCAGGTAAAACCAAACAGACACCAGCCACCAGCAAACAATTTGTTATAAGGTTTTGTCAAATCTGACGTACGGGCGAATACAAGGAATGGTTTTTTTTTGTTTTATCAATCTTATAGCCATTACATTCAAAGTAAAAGACACGTTAACATTATTTTTTTATCAAACCTTTTATATAACGTGACAATTAAGTTTAACTAATAACAATTATTACTATCGATCATTAAAAAAATAATTTTATCATATTAGAATGTAATTAAACCAGTATCTGAAATATTTTCAATTTATTTTCCCATCAAGCCTATCTGGTGCATTTCAACCATTAAACGTATTGTCAGTAAATCTGAGTCCAAAGCCATCGCAATAAATAATTGTAAATGTTTAACTCAGAAGATCGAAAATAGATCCGAAAAAAGAGAGAACTGAACTCTTAATATTTTACTAAGTGTGGAAAAATAAAGTTAAATAAAATACAGTAACTTTTTTAAAAATAATAAAGAATTACATAAAAACATTAATTAATCAAATGTTCAAACAACCCCCACTTATTAACAGCTAAACAATATCCCAACCGATCATAAAATTTATTTCTAACGTTGCTAAGTTGATATTGCGAAATTTTATTAAATTCTAACGAAAGATCGTTTTGTAGCTGGTTTAGATTCTCAAATTTTACACACACAGAAAGAAGTCATTCGGTGAAAGATCAGGTGACCTGGCTGGCCAAAGTATCCGCTACCGTGGACCAGTAATATTGCCGTTAAAAGCATTTTCCAGGTACTCCCTAACCATACGAGCATTATGGGCCATCCATCCATTTAGTACCAGATCATTTAATGTTCCCGAACAACTTCTTCCAAGACGGGTCCATTTTTTTTTAAATAAGTCCAAATAGATTTCTGCTGTCAGGTTATAGTCCATAAAAAAGGGTTCAATGATATGGTGTCCAATAATTCCCACGAATACAATTGTTTTTTTGGGGATATTGTGTCCGAGTATAAACAAAGCGATGTTTATTTTCTTGGCTCCAATACCGGCAATTGTGAACTTTTGTTCATTATTGAGGATGAATGTAAATTCATCGGTAAAACAAATACTTCTTAAAAAATTCCTATCGTTATTTGCTCTTTCCATCATTTTAAAACAAAATGCCACTCTTCGGTCTTCGTGTCCTTCCTGCAGCTCTTGATGTTTTTCGAATTTATATGAATAATAGTTGTGTTTTTTCAAAGCAATACCGTTGTATGATGTTTATTTATCTCTGGCCTAAGAACCCTCTTACTAACCATTTTGTTTTCCTCCACACTCAGTAGAATAATAAGATCTCCGTTCTTTCTTTCTTCGGCTCTATTTTCGATATCCTGAGTTGAACATTTACAATTATTTAATACGGTACCTTTGGACTCGAACTTACTGACAATACGTTTAATAGTTGAAATGGACGGAATGGGCTTGGTGGGGAAATAAATTGAAAACATTTCAGATACTACTCTAAAACTGTTTCCCGCATAATGCCACTTAATTATGGATACTTTTTCGTCGATTAAATAATTTATATTTTTTTTTTGAAATACCGACTGTCACTGATTTATTGACACTTTTCCTCATGTCAGGGACAATATTTATTTTACTGGTGTCTGTTTGGTTTTACCTGAACCGAAAATTTGGTAATTTTGCAATTACGTTTAATTGAATAATTCAAGGTTCGCTTATTAAAATTTCTTAAAACTTGGCAGAAAGGCTTGTCAGATTGACCTCTTCAAAAAGTTATTTTACATTTTTTCTGTGAAATGTAAGGGGAAGCCAATAATTAACCCCCTTAAAATTTACATGGGATTCCTATGTCGTTCCATTTCCGCTCGGTGAAGCACCATCCGTGCAAGTTTTTTACTGATTTGTCTGTATTAATGAAAAAAATTGTCTGTATTAACGAAAAAAGATTATTCATTAAAACAGACAGATTAGTTAAAAAAGAGTAAAACAAAATTGTGGATAAAACTTGGTCTAACTTTAGATCTCAGTACTTTAAGAGGCCAAGATTTTTAAATAGGAATTCGGCCCTTATTTTACATAAGTCTTTTTGGTGGGATCTCCTTTCAATAATAAATTTACAGAAGTCATAAAAACGCAAGCCTAAAAATAGCACTTTGAAATTTTCCCATAATCAATCAAAAAATGTATCTTACGAATTTGTTCCTTATTACCCCTTTTATTTACTTATAGTCATGAGCCTGTTACGAAAAGTAGTGTCATAACGTGGCCAAAAAATGTTAATTTAAAAAGGAACAAGGTAGAGAAGGACTAAATAATATTAAAAGCATTAATATTATTAGCAAATATACAATTTATGCAGTTTTCTAATATTGTGTATTCCATTAAAAATACTTTAAACAAGCTCACAAAAAAAGACAGCAGTACTTGGAGGGACTAACGAACACAGTAAGATTCTCCTTATACTATTCGGTGACAACTAAATAAAAAGTAAGCTTTAAAAATAAATAAAGTTACATCGTCTTCGGGGTTTAATAATGGATATTTAAAAGTATGATTTACCATTTTTCTTTAAAATAAATAACTTTTATACCTTATTTAAGGCAGGTAATTTCTTTTTTTTTTAAATCTGGGCTATTTGGTCTTACATACTATGTGTTTGGCCACGGATCTAAATAGTTTACTCTTATAGTAAAATCCAAACACATATTGACAAGACACGCTTCACATCCTGGGATCCGTCAGGATGACTTTTAGTACAAGACACACAAGAGGACACTAAAAAAAAAAACAAAGGAAAGATTTAGCTATACTCTAATTAATTATGAATAAATTAAACACAAATACATTATTCACTTTGAAATATTCTGAATTATAAAGTCCAAAATGATTTACTACTGCATTTCCGTTATAAGCTTAGTCGTGAATCATGAAAAATGCATTTAAAATGATTTGTGATTCTTTTTATATGCAATTGGGTTTACAAATGTATAAGACCTCTGAACTTATATGATTCATAAAAACAACGGTTTTAAAATGAATAAAAATGAAAAAACTACAAATGATCGGTAGAGATCCAACAAGGAATAAGTTAATAAATAGGGCATTAAATAATTTAAGGTAAAAATCCTTTTTCGCAGTCGTTTGTTTTTTAGCATAGCATTATAAAATATGAAGGACAAGAGGTAAATTTTTGATGACCTTTTTTTATTTACGTATTTTAGAATAAAAGTTTTTTAAAAATAAAATGAAAAAATAAATTCTTTTTAAAAAAATTAATGTTTGTGGTTTGGAAAAATACCCAATCCGTGGATACATATTTTAAAAACTGAATTTAATTAAATAGAAAGAATTTAAAAAGAAAGAATGTTAAATCTACTTTTCATGTTTTCACAAAAGCTATTTCTTAAATAAAGCTATTGACCAAAATCCCCTGCTTAGCCCTCTTTCAACTTAATTTACTCTTAATATTTTATGGTTAACGAGATTTCTGTTATGTTTGTCTTATATGAGACACCATGTATAGTATAGAGTAGAATTGTTTCTTGAAAAATACCATGGTCGTCTTTATTTATACATTATTTCGGGTAAGTCCGCATGGAAATATCGATTAAAATACACATTAAACAAATCATGTTTTGTTTACTATTTAGATATAAAACACACCTCCCTCAGATTGTGGGATTTATCCTATTGTTAATGTCAACAAGTAAGCATTTTTTTATTTAAAAAACATCTTCATGTAAGTTTAGTATTGTTATAGCGTCCAAAATTTAATAAGCCGGTGCTTTGCACCGTTATTATTTTCCTTTAAAAATATATATATATATATATATATATATATATATATATATATATATATATATATATATATATATATATATATATATATATATATGTTTATCTGGCAACACTGGTGTACATCCGCCCTTGAACGAATCTTTAATTCGGTCTGTTTTAAGAAGTTATATGATTAGTGCGTTGTGGCCAGGGTCAAACAATCCATATCGGGAATACAATTATACTAACTGGTTCATATTGTTGTCCAACAGTATTAATGTAAATAAAAGCGTCTGTATTCGTAAAAGTCTTTAACTTGGATGTTTACAAAAGCTCTTCTTTATGGATTTAGTCTAATTACATTTTAGATTAATAGACTACAACTGAAAGATTAAAAAGTTAACAAAATCTTAAATCTAAAGTACTGCAGTACTGTAATACAATATTCACTTTCTGTTTCTCCTTTGACCTGTAAACATGTACATTGAGAGCTACAGGGCTTTTTCGGGGTTCGGCCCCTGAATGAGTAGAACAATCGTGCTTTACAATTTGATCAAACAACCACCTAGTAGTGTTGTGAAAGTATTTTTGACATGTTAAGGTAATTTCTAACCCCCTTTTTCCTGAATAACGTGTGGTAGCGTGATAGTGCGATGGTCAGAATACAAACTGGTGAGAACCAAGCGCGTCACAGCATTTCGAATTACCTAGACGTGCATTGCAATAGCTGAGAATTAACTGAATAAGTTGGAGACTCCGATATGGTCTAGAGCCAGATAAAGTCGGAGTCTCTACCAAATATGGGAAGCCGTATCTTAAGGGTGTACCCAACGCAGAAGGGTCGCTCTGCCTCTTGCTAAGCCTGATATGTTGTACCTCAGCTGGCAACTGACTAGCATTAAAGCCATAAAGCGGAAGCAAATTAAGTAGCCCTCAAGCAAGCAAACACATTTCGATACCAAGACAACAATTAAAAAAATTGGATAACGAACTATTTTTTGCGAGTACCGCCCACCATTCCATTCGAATTCGCCGTACGTGTTTATTATGTAAAGCGAGCGCCATATGTGCCCCGTAGGAGAAAACTGTGGGCCGGCTCGGGCTCGGGTCTTTCACCGTGATATGAGATCAACAGGTTGAATGTCGCGTACGACACCTCTGCAACACCGAACCGTTCTATTTACCATGCCGGCCGGCGACTGTTTTATCTCCATGTGGGTTGTGTTGGTGCAGGGCACTTACTCTATAATTGTCACTTTTATTTCTTTGATAATTGTTTAATTTAAATTGGTAGCGTATAAACAGGAACTGTTTATGTGCTTTATTTATTATTAAACTTTTACTCTCTTATTTATTAAAATAGCCTAATTTTTGACTAAACCTTCTTGGCATTTTGCCATTTAAAATGTTTAGAATTTTTGGTTTTAAAATTAAATTTCAAAATAAAATTTTAATTAATTTAATTAATACCAAATAAAGCTAAGCTTAGAATAAAAAGATGCCATAAAAATCTGAAACTTATGAATTGAAAAAGAGATTGGATTCGCCAATTAAGGACTTTGTTACAATTCACACCATTTTATTTTTTTTTTTTGTTCTCTATAAATAAAGAAATTATATTGTACAATGTTGAATTATTTTGGTACTTGTCTATTTAAAAATTTTTTTATTTCAGAAATTTATTTAAAAATTTTTTTAAAAAAATTAAATTTTATTTGAATTTAAAATTTTTCAAAAAAAGTAAAATAAACAAAATTCTTTTAAACACTCCAAAAAAACGGGTATCCGATAATATTATTTACCAAATTTGGAAAAAATTTTTTTTCAATTTAAAAACTTAAAAATACAAAAATTTTTTAAATTTTTGGTTTTTTAAAAATTAATTTTTAATAATCTTGGTCTAAACCCCTTTTTATAATAAAAAAAACCCAAAAAGGGATACCTTAAAAATCCTGAAAAATTTTATTTTGTTTAATTTAAAATATTATTTAAAAAAATTAATT
Source organism: Listronotus oregonensis (assembly GCA_019359885.1). Classification (NCBI taxonomy): domain Eukaryota; kingdom Metazoa; phylum Arthropoda; class Insecta; order Coleoptera; family Curculionidae; genus Listronotus; species Listronotus oregonensis. Next base: position 70,025 of record JAHBCN010000346.1, read on the forward strand.
TAAATTTAAATTTTAAAAAAAATAATTTATTATATAATTTTTTTTTATTTTATAATTTTAAAATTATAAAAATTTTTTTTAAATTTTTTTAAGGAAAAAAAATATAATAAGGTTTTCCAAATAAGATAATTTAATTTTATTAAAAAAAAATCTGAATGTTTTAGTTTTTTAGAAAATTAACCATTTCTGTCGGAATTTCAAAAACCCCTTTTAGGGGCGACAGGTGAAACTAACAAAACTTTAAAAATTTATTATAAATTTAAGCCCAAGAAAAGCTCGTGTTAACTGGCCTAAGCTTGTTAAAATCGGCTTAGCCGTTTTAAAGATACAGAGTGTTTTTTCACGGAAACCTTTAAATACCCCCCACTGCCTAATAATAATCCGGGGTTGTAATATTTTAAATCGATGGAAACTGTTAATAAGCCTACTTCGCAAATGATAAGGAGATCTTGTGAGGCAGTGCTAAGGCGATGTAAGTTAGGCGTTCGAGAAAACGGTGGCTTATTTAAACATTTACTTTAGTGTTAAGTTTTTTTAGCTATCCTTAGTTCCTAGCGTTTGTTGTTTAAAAGTCTAGATGAATATGTTCGAAATGTTTTTTACTTTAATCTAAGTTAATATTAAATAGAAATATCAAAGCCTGCTACCATAAAATCTTAATATTGGCATTTTTTATTATTTCTCTTCGGCGATCATAAGTGTAATATACATGGTTAAAAATCATTTTAATGGGTATTTCAAAAATGTTAAAATTCAATATGGCGCCCATAAGAAAAACGAAAGTTGACTCCGGGCGCAACATAGTAGGCCTGGAAGTTTTTTGACACCATTTTCGAAAACGCCTTATCCTCTTACCCAAATTGTAAAAATTTGATGATTCTAGCTTTAACAATAAGTAAATATGAGGGTTTTTCAAAAATGCACATTTTTGTATGTTACCCTGTATCGACTTAACGTTATCGATTTAAAATATCACAACCCAGAATCATTATTAGGCATACAATAACGCAACTTTTCGTCCATTTAACCGACCACAATAATTTGTTGATTTCTCGTTTTACCTGCTACTGTTAGTCGTAAAACTCAATATACTTTCAGTACCCGCATATAGGTCCGGACTTAAAATTTTCTTTATTTATTATTGTACCTAGTTTTTGGTATATTATGTAGGTTAAAGGCAAATTGCAGGTGTTGAATATAAAGCAGAGTCTTTTCGTCTAAGTTCATGAGTCGTTTGGAGTTTGTTAAGGTATTTTCGTGTGTGTTATTGAGCATCCAAAATAGCTAACCTAAACTATTAATATTAGTAGGTAATTAGGACCTGTACCCTTTCAAAAGGTGCGGTGCCTACACAATAGATATTTTGTCAGGCAACCTATTTATAGTTGGGTTTTCCACTGAGGGTTGTAATTTAAATTTTATTGCAGTCAAGAAATCAACGAATTATTGTGAAACGTACTATATCTTTAACGGTTTCCAATATCCCCATGTACGGGGCAAAAAAAGAGTTTTTTTGGCCCAAAAAAAAAAAGAAATAGCTGCAATTATTTGCAAGTTTCTAAAATAGCCGCTAGGGGCGTAACTGCAATCTTGAATCCAAAAGGTGATGTTTTGGGAATTTTTTTTTAAAAAAAAAAAATACCTGATCTTTAAAATCGAGGATAATCTGAACCTTTTTTTTTTTGACAATTTTTGCTATATCTCTAAAAATAAAGTGGTGGGGGGGATTCAAGGTTTCCGTAAAAACACCCTGTATTTTTGAAACGGCTGAGCCGATTTTAAAAAAAGTTTTGGCTAGTTGACCAGAGCTTTTTTTGGGCTATAAATGTTATAATATTTAAAGTTTTGTTAGTTTCACATGTCGCCGCTAGAGGGCTTTTTTCGATATTCCGACAGGAATGGTTAATTTTCTCAAAAAATTAAATGCATTGGATTTTTTTTTTAATAAAAAAGTAGCTAAATAATGCCTAAACAAGCTCGCAAAAACCGTATTTAGATATCTTGTTCCTTACCTAAAATTTAGGTCAAAGAAAATTTTATACGTCAATATCTCAAAAACTATAAAAGCTACAAGAAATATTATATAACATACATTATGTATTTTTACAAAAACCTTTAATTTAGGTTATATAATCTTTCTGTCTAAATGCAATACTTTAGGAGGTATAATCAAAAAATCGAATTTTCAGGATTTTTTCAAGGTATACCCCAAATTCGCTTTTGATTATTTTTCGTAAAACTTATTTGGATGAAAAAAATATTTAACCTAAATTAGAGGCTTTGTAAAAATACACAATTTATGTTTTATAAAATTTCTTGTAGCTTTTATAGTTTTTGAGATATGGACGTATACAATTTTCTTTTGGTCTAAATATTAGGTAAGGAACAAGATATCGAGATGCGGTTTTCGCGAGCTTGTTTAGGCATTATTTAGTTACTTTTTTGAAACGAAAAAATTTTACCAATGCATTTAATTTTTTTGAAAAATTAACTTTCTGTCGGAATGTCGAAAAGCCCTGTGGGCGAAAAATGTAAAACTAACAAAACTTCAAATATTTTAAGATTTATAGCCCAAAAATAGCTCTGTTCAACTGGCCCAATTTTTGTTAAAATCCGCTCAGCCGTTTCGAAAACAGGGTGTGTTTTAGGGAAAAAAAAATTAAATACCCCCCACCCCATTTTAAGATATAGCAAAAATTGTCAAAAAAAAAGGTTCAGATTATATTTTACTTTAAAAATCAGGTACTTTTTTGTTAGTTAATATAGAAAATTCACAAAAACATCCTTTTTTAAATTCAAGATTGCAGTTAACTTAACGGGCTAAAACTTGAAAATAATGTCCAGCTTATTTCTCTTGACCACTTTTACTGAAAATATTTTTTCCCAACGCTGTGCGATAAATATTTTCTAAAATACAGCCGGAGTCCTTTCTTATTTGAACACCCGGTACATCATCTTATTCTGGACACCTGTATACGCATTCTTTGTGTTATCATCTACGACATTAAAAAAAATTCGAAGAAATTTAAAAGATTTTTTTAATATTATTAACAGAATTTAATACTTAATTACGCAACTTTTCCCAATTTAAGCTAGACTATCCTTTATGATTAACAAGATCCTTGTCAAGTCGTTTCTTATATGGGACAACTGTATCTATACAATGCACAATTTAACTTGAAAAAAACACTAGGGACAAGGGGTGTGTACAGCGTGACCATGTATAATTTAAAATTTATAGTGCACACCTTGCAAACTTTACAACAATAAATTACATTATACATTGTCTTTTTTTATAAACAACCTCTCCGGAAGTAAATACCAACAGTAAACCGATTAGCAATAGGAAAATAGCTCGTGTAACCTATTACTTGTTTAAAGCGGATTTAATTGGTCAGCATATCGCATAATGCACTTATTTAAACACATAATTTTTGATTACCCACTTAAGTACCTACTTATATTAAAAAAATGCTGGTGCTTGACTAAAAGTGTAGTCAATTTAAATTAGTTTATTATCTATAGTGTGGTTTTAACGTTTTTACTGCTTAGTAATGGGTTTAGCGTTCTTTTCTCTCTCTTTCGTTTCTTTTTAAAATCTTGCCAGCAGCAATGCTTTTGTAGAAAAGTAATGTTTTTACTTGGCCCGAAATTATCACTTATATGAAAACCGATAAAATTATCTGTTTTACTTACAATAAAATATTATATATCCTAAATATATGTCATAAATATTATATTTTTGGGTTTTTCGTCAGTCTTTGCAGAAAAATTTAAAAAATTTAATAAAAACACACACCTAAACAATTATGCATATATATATATATATATATATATATATATATATATATATATATATATATATATATATATATATATATATATATATATATATATATATATATATGTAAAAAAGGTAAGAGAAGAAAGTATTTTAGACTTAGCATTTAGCTGACAAGCAAGTAAAAACAGTTGGGTACAATTATTAGATATTTAACTGAAAAACGCTGTTTAGATTACGGATGTTTTAATAAAGTATTTTGTATTTCTATAATCAAACAATACATGCAACATTAAATATTTTTTTAATATTGTTGCTTGAAATTTAATTATTTTTAAGAAAGTAGTGTACAATTAACTTCTTATGTGTTTAATGTGTCTTTGCCGAAAAATAAATCAATTCTTAGTTGGGCAATAAGACATGTGTGTTATGATGATTTTGAGAAAAAATTTTGTCAAACTAAAATTTAAATTTTGTAGACACGATTAAATAACGCATTAGTAAAAGGGCTGGTGAAAATAAAATTATGGCAAATTTAGCCCTGGGATTTAAAAAACTAGCATAGGACATCCCGTGACAGGTATGGTGTTTCGACTTACAATTTTGGTGTCAAATTTCTTAGTACTTTATTGTGGTGCGCTGTTTTTCACTATTTTTATTCAAGGAGTTTTTACAAAAGGATTTTGGGGTTTCCATATGTCAACAAAAACTAATTATTCTTCACTAGAAGAACAAAATCTGAAAAATACAAATTTCTTTTTCTTTTTCTTTTAGAATAGTCAACTTTCATACGGCAGTATTTAATTTGACTTTAATTTTTTTATGTTTTAAGAAGTTTAAAATTAATAAGAGCATAAAATTGTATTCAATTTATTTAAGATGATTTTGAATAACTTTCTTTGCTTACATTGTTATTCAACTTCTGCTTAAAATAATGACAGAATATTCAATTAATTTATTTACCAAATTTGAATTCGTTACAAAAAAAACGGTAATACAAAAATAAAATTAAATAAATAATTTTATTTTTTTTAATAATAATTTAATTTTTTTAAAAGAAAAAGGTTGAGGTGTCTTCTGTAAAAATTGCAGCCGGAATGTGCGCACGCGCAGTTTAATTCGCCGTTGACTCTTATTTAAGGTTTGTTAATCTTTCAGCATAGTGATTTGAAAATTAAAGTTCATTTTTACATTACCAACTTTATTTTTGGGGGATTTATTAAATAGTTTAAATGCTACTTTTTATAAGTTAAATGTCTGAGTATTAAACACCTCTATTTGCTTAGATTTTATAAAAAAATAAAGAACATCTGACACATCACCCAAAAACTAAAATGGTGAAGACGGAACTAAAAGGCTAAATTAAAAGCTCAAAAAGTGAGCATTATTGGTTTAATTTTTTTATATCTTATTTAACAAAAAAAAATATTTAGTTGCGCATTTGCCATTTCATTTTTAAATATTTTTTCTCATAGCAAATAGTTCATAGCCTGTGATCATGTATGTTTATATTAGCAATTTACAATGTATTTAAAATTACGCCCAATAAAATATATTTATATTTTATTAGTGGCGACTCGTCCATAAGGGGGTCGGCGAAAGGGTCGTAGCCTCCCGAGACAAAATGCAAATAACCAATAAATCAAAACTGATATTTTGTATTAAAGCAATCAATCAGAATAATTAATTAATATCTTAATGGTATCGTAAATATTTTTCCACACACACCCAGTCTAAGTCGCTTAAATTTCCGCCATATATTTCTTACAGATGTATTACGTGGCGAAAATTATTTTCACCCCGACCGTCTCATCCGCTTGAAGCTGCAGCCGCTGCGTCGTATTCCTCCACCGCACCGGCGAGCTATTTTGTACGGGATCTAATACGCGAGGGGGCGATATATTTTCTGTCGCCAGTACGATTTGATTCATTGCATGGAGTATCGTTTTACTCGTTGCTGCCTCGCTTTCGCGTGTTTAAATTATAGAAGGAATGGCGATTAATGTACAGAATTTTTTAAGCGGTGAGTTTTCCCGACTTTCCCCCGCTGAAATCGCTTGGCAGACCTACTCCAGATGAAGCTTACTCACGCTAATAAATCTACCAAAGGCGGTTGTTATACAAGGCATTTTCAGAAAGACGTTTACAAGAAAAATAAGTGGGTATGCGACTATAGCACATTAAATGCCTAATTTTATTTTTTGGGTTTATTGTTTTATTTAGACGGGGTTAAAAAAATAGAATGTCGTAGTACACATATTTTTTTATTTTTATACACGAAACTGGATCCAGAAAATGCCTTGTATTAATATAAAAAACACCGAAAAAATGTATTGTCCGATGTTCTTTTTAAAATAGCCCCCAATATACCAAGGCATGAACCGCCACTGTGTATTATATATAAACTAGTATGGCTCGATGCTCAATTGCATATTTGGAAAAGGAGGAAAGTGTGTAGCCAATTTACTGAATGAAAATAATATGGTGAAAGCGTTTCCGTGTCATTGTAAGTCTGGTTCACCGGTCTGGTTGGTCTGGTTTTAAAATTTAAATAAGTTAACAAAAAACAGAAATATGTTTAATATTAAATTTTTGCTTTAGGATTATTATACCATTAGGATTATTACAAGGTTGCACCTATTTATAAAGAGAAAAGGTAATTTTTTTATACCTATCGGGCCCATCGCCGATTTTAATCATATTTCTCATTCAGACATATTTGTCGCACTGATCAAAAATCTGAGGTCAGTTTTTAATGAAAATCATTAGTTTTGAGTTACGAGACCCACTTTGACCCTAACCTTAAAACTAAACAGTATTTCTTGGCTAAAATTTCTTCTGGCTACACCAAAACTAATTGGTTTTATAATAAAACACTCATTATTTTACAAAAAAAAACTAACTTTAACAAGTATTTAGACATTCTTTAAAAAAAAGCCTTTAAAAATTTCCAAATTTTAATAAAAAGCTTAATTGTCTCTTATTAATTATTGTATCGCGCATTCTTCTTGTACCCATATACTGTACGTATCTAGATAATTTAAGTGTTTTAAAAATAAAAACAAATTTTTGAAGGTGCTTTTATTAAAAATAATGACTAAATAATCATGATAATGAGTTTATTCTATAATATAATAAGTGTTTTAACAGAAAATCATTCAGTTAGGGCTAGGGTGTAACCAGTTTTAGGAAGGAAAAATTTAGTCAGCAAATATTGTGCATTTTGAGGTTAGGTCAAAGAGGAGTGTTTCCGCCCTGGGCCTGGTACCTAAAATTAATATTATCGAAACACAGAACCTAAGTCAATTTTATAGAATACGAATACAAACTTAAAATAGAATATACCAAAACTGCAGTTAAAGTATTATTACAATAGCTCAGGACATTATAGCAAACAAAAAACAATAATTACTAAGCCTATTTAGTGGTTAAGCTGTGCTATTACCTTTATAAATGAAATCGATACCTTGCCAGGTGTAATAAATAATAATATTTTTCCAAGAATATTTTATTATATTATTTATTTGGTCACACTTACTAAACAATAAAATTGTAAGTTAGACGAATAATTTTCAAAGAATCTCGTTGCTATTCCGCGAAAGCATCGTATGACCTCCATAGGTTAGCCATGATGGCGGCAAATCGAAAGCGGCTAAAGAGTTTCATATACTAGAGATAGAATACGATAAAAAAAACTACATATTTTTTAAACGTAAATGTTAAAGTATTTTTACGGGATTTTCCAGTAGGGTGGTTTTTAACGATCACGCAATGCATTTTGTGCAATAAAAAATGCAAATTTGTCAAAAATATAGATCTTTAGTATTTTGGGTCTTTTTATGTTGTACATTTGTTTTTTTGGTATTTTTAACTAATACTTATTGGTACAAACAAACATAAAATAAATTGAAGTTGTTTTTATTTATTGTCCTATATATTGTAGAGTTAATAAGTCAGAAATTGCACGCCACGCGCAATCTGACCTTACTTCATGCAATGCAATCATATCAGCTGATTTAGAAGCCCGTATTGCGAAGGCTCAAAAGCAACAAACAATCTATTAAATTGAAGGGCATTAACTGCATCAAATATAAACGCATCTTAAATGACATTTTTTGATGTCAAATAGAGTCCTTTAGCTCAGAGACCGTTTTAAACCAAAAAATGGCTAAGCCTATATTAGAAAAAAATATAAATTATGGAAAGCATTAGTAGGTTTTTCCATTCGTGTATCTGATTTTAATTAATAAATTGGAATAATATAAAATTCCATAAAGAATTATTCAATTCAATATTTAACACATAAAGTTTTGTGTTACACCCAAAAACACTAAATTTTCTGTTTAAACAACAAAGTGTATAATTGTAAAATATATTTAACACGTTTATTTATAAGCACATTAGGTAGAAAAACCAAAACTGTAGTTCAGAGGTTCCCAAACTAATTTCGTCTAACGCCCACTTTAAAATCAGTTATTTTTTAGCGCCCCCCATTTTTTTTCCTTAAAAATCTCAATAACATATTAGTCTTGCCGGGGTTTAATTAATTTCACGAATTCCAAGTAATTCCACTGCTTAGAAAGTAATTTGATTACTTTTAAAGTAATTGAATTACTTAGAAATTAATCCAATTATCTAATAAATAATTGAATAACTACAAAAAATTCAATTACCTTGCTTTATGAAAAATCTGCCGAAATTTTGGCCAGTCAGAAAGGGCATCTTGAAACACGGCGGGCCGCTTTGAATCCGGCGAACGCCTCCTTCGCGCCCCTTCCCTTGTTTACGCCATTTTGTTAAGGCCCTCTACGATGCTTGAGAGAGATCCTGGATTATTTTCACAATGCTAAGGTTTTAGGTACTATATTTCTGACTGAACTCCATTTAGAGGAACGAAAGGGGTTACTTTGTATTACAGAGATATATTTACACTTAGTTTTTTTCAAGAAACTAGGAAGAATATTGACTTAAGATAATAAAAAAGTGTGTTCTTTCTTAAGACAATCAAATTTTTGGAAAATTTCTGGAAAAAGTATACGAGTACATGACAAATTTGTATGTTAAAATATGATCCAACGTTAAAATGCGAACATATTATTAGCAAGCCGGGTAATTCGAAAAGAGTGCACACTGTATCACCAGAAATTTTTCTTTTTTAATTACACAATTTTTGCACGTGTTCTTATTGACAATATCTATTGTGAAAGTTATTGCAACACAAATTTAAAAAAATATTAGGCTTAATTGCTGACGGTATTTTGTTACAAATCAATGTATAAACATATAAATTATTGAAGAAAAGTTGCAGCAAAAACAGTAAGTATACAATACACTTATAAGTTGGTCCCAGAACAAAAAAAATATCTATAATCGGATGCCTACTCTTTGTCTTTAATCTTTTTGATTGCAACAATGTTTTTTTCATTAGCAATATATAAGGATGGCCGGAAGTCGGAACATGTGCATCGGCAGCATCCTCAAGGCGGATATGACATGCTTTCGAGGATGCACCACTTGAATAATCAACATCAAAGTCTACTAAAGTCAGAACCGTATTTTGAAATATCTTGAGGACAGGATAACCAATCAGCGAGACGCATTTGAGTAAATATATGCTAAGAAAATCATGTGAAGTATTAAATTCAATTAGGAAATTATTGTTTTTGTCTTTTAAACCGAAACGAAATCTTACTATTAATATTATTATTTTTATTAGAATATCAGTTATATTTTTTTCGTACAAATGCTAAAATTTAAGAGATTTGCAAAAATAAGATTGTTATCACAAGAGCGTTATTATGTATTCCAGCTACTTTATTAAAATTACGCTGATTCTTTTTCACAGCTTTACCGATGATTCCTAATATGGTGAAACGGGAGTTTGGTTAGGTTTTCGTGATTTTTTTTAACTTATTTTTTATTATTTTTTTTCAGTATTCCTGTTCTTTTCTAGCGTTGCTCACAGTGAAAACTATTATTATCACATGGAACTTTGTATGCAATTTTTGTCAGCCAGTTGTCACTTTTATAATTACATGGCAGATGAAGCTAGTACACTTTCTCCGGTTTAGAGACAAACTAAGATCGAGAACAAGTTGTATATTTTTTTAACTAACCACTGTGTTATGCTAAAACTGCCTCAAGTTTCCATTTGCTGTCTAACTTTTACTAATTGTAAGATTATGGCCGATATGGAATTTTTGTGGCTTCAAAAAACCAATTTAAGATATCTCTTTGTTTGACCAATTCTCATATTTAACAAAAAATCCCTTGTGTTTTTTTTCTGTCATCAAATTAGTTTTTTAATGTTATTGTTAATTTTCACCATGGACACAAAATTAAATAACCTCTTCTTACTGTTAACAAAACTATCTACTGCTAAAAATAACAGATAACCATATTTGTGGCTTTCCTCTTATTTAAAAAATAAATGTGAAATAGCCACTTTGTGTATTTTTTTCCTGTGAAATTTAAAGAATACTTTAAAAAATGCACCAATTGAAACAAAGGACATACGACATAAAATACCCATTTTTAAATGGGACACCCTATTTATTAGTTTGCTTTTAAAATCAGCTTATTATATTCATATTTTTTTATAAAAAGATTTTTTTTTGTATTTTTAGAAACAACAGAATTATTTTAATTTATATAAAAAATTCCAATACAAATTATAAACCAGAAAAAATGTAACAATAAACAAGGAAATGCCAAAAACATAGTCAATATGTTGTCAAAGTTTAGTGTTTAATACTGATTTTATAATACATTGATAAAAGTGAAATATATAATTAAATTAATTCTAGTAATACTGAAAATGAATACGATAGCCTTTTTATTGAAATGTATCGAACAAAATTAGACGCCTTCCAAAAATGAACTAATAAATAAGGTGCCCTGTTAGGAACATGTTTTTAATTTTATGTCATATTATCTTTATTTCAATTCAAATAATTTCCTAAATTTTTCTCAGAATTCCATACAGAAAAAATACACAAGATGGCGATTTTACGTTTTTTTTTATACATGAAGAAAGCCATAAATATGTCCCTGTTCAGTACTCATTCGATAACGCTGTACTTGTGTATCGGTTAAATACCACTGCTCTGGACTAGGGATTCGGATCAAAAAAGTCCGAAACGTTAGGAGTTTGTTTCAATTCCCTTGAATTTTTTCTTGTTCATTGGCGGCCAATGGGGATGTCATTCATTAAAAACAAGACAGGTTCTCTCCAAAACTATGTAACATTCTCCGTGAATATAAGCAAGCAAGGGCTGTCAACATAAAATACATACTAATTATATGTCCTGTTTGATAGCAAATCACAGTTATTGTTTTTCCACAGCCAACTATGCGAAATGTAAAGGTTTAGCCGAATAAATATGATAGTTTAATAAAATACCTTTTTATTTCGAAAATGGTTAGACATACGTATAGGTTACCTTAATACACTTTGATAGAGAATTAAGTCCTAGACTTAATAGTACTTAAAGTTTTTCCGATTTAGAAAAAAAACGGCTTTTGCGACTTTGAAAATGTGATTGTTTACCGCAGAATTTTAGACACCCTGTATAAAATTAGACAACAAAAATGACAAAAGGGTAAACCTAGGATCTTTTCCAATGTTCTGCCAAACATGAGGATCAAATCGTCAAAAACTACAAAAATATGCAAATATCCAAAACACGGTTAGACATAGGTACAAGACATTATTCATAAAATGCGTTTACGAATTTTACGCAAAATCCAAAAATACAATGATATATAGGGTGTTCCATTTAAAATAAGCAAGTTTACAGCAACTTCCGGTTAGACTGGAAGTGACAGGAAGTTAAAAATATTTTAAAAAAGAAGCACACCTACAACTCAGCTTAACTCCGAATTGTGAAAACCGTTTCTAAATTACATTCCAAAAAACCTCGGGTTAGGTGAATAACCCTGTATATGAATAATACTCGAATACCAAAAATTAGCTTAGCTAGTCCAAAGTAGTGATATTCTGGAATTCCCCATACCCACATTGTGTAAACTAATATTGTCACTTTTTTGAACCTAAATTTAAACAGTTGAGACTACAGTGAAAAATAGAGAATGTTATAAAATTTTAAAAACTGAGTAAGCATCGCCATCTAGTAAAGAAACATCTATATTTTACTATAATATAAAGACATCTCCAGTAGAGAACATGGCACAGTCCGTTAGTACCTCCATCTAAAATATGAGACACAGTAAAAAACAAGAAATGTCCATCGGCAAAATCATAAGAACAAGGAATGTCGATGTAAATCATCTGTTTTAATTTTACTAAATTTGTAGATCTGCAAGCTCTGAAAGTGTTCTGCCCTCAGGAGGTCAAGAACTATTTTGATAAGTTACCTCATGCCCCTAAAATCAATATGAAACAAAACAAACCCAATACTAAAACTATGATAACTGACCTCGTAAATTTAGACATTTCCCTTTTTTACTTTGGAAATTGATTTTTTTTTGGATATTCCTCATTTTTGCGATGAAGAATTGCTACTTTTTTAATTTTTTTTGGGTATGGTTTTTACAAAAATGTACTTTAAAATACAATGTTTTTAAATATGTAATGCAGATAGTTTAATAAACAAAATTTGACATATTTTAACCATTTTATTTTCAAGTTAAAAAATCTTAGAAGTTTCAAACTTTAAAATCAATATTTTTCGTAATTGATATTCTGTGACATTCCATCCGTCTTTTTCCCCTGTGTTCTTAAGTTATTATGGACCTAAGGACTGCACAAACAAATTAAAGTTAGTTTTAGATCTTAAAAACCCTAATAAAAAAAACTTTACGAACCGCCACTGATAAGAACTTTAATTCGTGCTTTAAGGCATTTGATAATTTTAAAATAACTTAATATAGTTCGTGAGCATGTAGTACGGAATCGTATTACAAAGCTAAAAACAGGTGTTCATTGAGATTCTTTACCAACCATGTTTTACTGATAAAGTATGACCCGCATAAATTCAATACATTAAAACCAGTCGATCTTTTTACAGATTATAAATAAAGTACTAATTAATTATTAACAATTTATATAAACGACAACGTCAATGTTTGGTCAATATTCGAAAATCACTGTTTGTTGTAACATCCAGGGCCTGCTCTAGCCTTTCGGCCATCCTGAGCAAAAATAAGAATTTTTGCCCCAGAAAATGATTTGGAGGTAAAGAGAAGGGGAGTATCGAATTAAGTTAAAAATTAAATAACATGTCAAATACAAAGTACACACAATTTAAAAACAATGTTTTTTATTTTAAAAACAAAAAACATTAGCTACATGCAAATTAACAACTTAAAAATAATTAACAAAAAACTTTTTTGCAAACTTTTAACTCATTTAGTCAAGGCGCTAAAGTTTTCTAAACCATTTAAATTGTTTAAAAATTATATAACAAATGGATTATTGGCACAAAGATATTGAATTATTGCCTTAAATGATTGTATTTAAATTAGCGTACATATTCTCTCCTAACCTTTACAATAACAAAAGAAAGTACGTAAAACAATAGTGAAAAAATATTTTAACTTAACATATATGCTTCTGAACAAAAGTAAGAAAGTCGTCTAGCCAGGAATTTTTAACTCGCGTCTAGAGATACCCCGTGATCACGAGCTTCTTGACAGTGTTGACACATGAAACATGCTTTATTATACAGACTCGGGACGTTATTTAAAAAGTAGGCTTTTTCTAAATAATACCTTTAATGTAAAAAAGCAAATCATGGGTCTTTTCTAATACGTCTCCGCATTTTTACGTCTGATATATTATAATTGAGGAAAATAAAAAGCCGCTTTGCCAACCAGAACTAACCATGACCCACTAGATCTTAGGGCTTTTAAATTTGTCTAAATTATCCCTACATAGAAGTTATTAACAAAATTTTTATAAATTTTGATCTGGTAGAAGTTATATTTTTTTTTAAAGTGTAATTATATATTCCCCGGGTTTTTTCTAATGCTTTGTTAAAATTCTGTTTATAACTTCTTCAAATAATTTAGACAAATTTAAAAGCCCTAAGTTCTAGTCGGTCATGGTTAGTTCTGGTTTGCAAAGCGGCCTTTTATTTTCCCCAATTATATTTCAGACGTAAAAAAGCGGGGACATATTAAAAAAGACCCCAAATTATTACATTAAAATGTAAATTTTTAGCCGAGACCCTGCATAATAAAGCTATTCATGTGTCAACACTGTCAAGAAGCTCATGATCACGTGGTATCTCTAGACGCGAGTGAATTTTTACGTATTTGGTACAATTCGGCGTAACAAAGACAGCGCCGCGCTGCAGATCGATTTTAAAGCTTTTTATAAATTCTTAATAAAGATTTTATAGTTCACAAAGAAAATGGTAAATGCTTAATGGACAAAAAATTAAAAATTAAACTAAAGGCGGCTTTATTTATTTATTTACTTGTTACTGGTTTTGTTTTTTATCGATTAAATGCCGCCCCAAATTTTTGCCGCTCCGGGCAGATGTCTGGGTTGCCCTCCCCCCTAAAGCGGGCCCTGTTAACATCACGTAAAATTGTAGATATTTCGTACATAAATTCTTTATAGTCGAGGTCTAAAATAAGATTTTCTATTGCGTTTTTTCCAAATTTTGTTTAAACAACTTAAAAGTAATAAAGCGTTATCTTGCGATTATGATTCTTGCGATAAACTTTATATTGGATAAACAGATGGGTTCTTAAAGAAATGAACAAAAAGTAACTACTAATGTAAAAAAAATACTATTTTGTAGCAATTGTGTAAATTTACATTTGGACAGGAAAGGTAGCTTGTTAAAAGTTAATGAGGCCAAAAAGTCCAATATTTTTATAAACAATTGGGCAGAGTTTAGGGCATCTTCATTATTATATATTTTTTAGTAACAATTTTCAATTTTTAGTATTTAGGTTCTTTTTCGCGTATATATTATAAATTATAAAAATTATATTTGTATCTTTAAACATTTTTTTTAGTTTTGTTTATAATTCTAAAGAAACCTTTGGCAAACCAGCTGTCAATATTATAAACAGCATGAAAAATTTTACTTTACTTTAATAATTGTTAAAAAAAGACGTAATTCGAGTGTTATTTTTTTCAGCGTTAAAAAATAGGACATAAAATTAAAAAAGGTTAAAAATTTTAAAACAATTATTTACCAATGTGTTTTCAGAGTCCGTGTTTTAAGGTTACAAATAACGAATGTTCAGAGGTATATAAGACAAATTTCTAAAACTAAAAAAGATTTGGCTTCCTTCATAAAAAGCCAAAGACGAAATTTTTATTCAAACGCCGGAAACGAATACCGAAATCGCATTTAGCAATAATATAATAATAATTATTATATTTTAGTCAGATATTAAATTAAAAATTGACCTTCGGTCGGACACTACACATAGTCAAGTAACTGAAAACCTGAAAGTACCCAAAGCTGTAAATAAATATGTACAGTTTTTATTTGTAAAGCAATTTTTAGGTCTTCGCGGATGCTTTCGAGCGAAAAAAAGTTTATCAACATTAACAGGTGGAAAAGGGCTGAAATTGGCCCCTCAAGGCCCGAAAAATGGCTTTCCCGCTAATATCTGCCAAAATATGCGAATTGAAGAATTTTTGTTTAGAAAAAAAATGAAGATTGCCTTAAAATCTACAAAAATAATCTTTATATTTTTTTCGAAAAATTGATAGTTTTCGAGATAACAGGGCCCAAAAGTCCCCTCTAGTGCCGCTCTACCGCTAGAGTGCCGCTATCTTTATGGATTCACTTATAAGCGGGCGGACGAATTGTTCCATTAGTCGGACAATAATGTACATTTTTTAATCATTCAAAGTTCATCGGAATGGGAAAACCCGTACCTATCATTGCATATAAGTTTGGGTCCATTCTGATTTTTCTAGAATATGGAAAAAAGCGGTGAAAGTTTTTTTTTCACAATATTTTGAGAGTATCTCATAAATTTATTGATATTTAAAAAAAAATGTTTTGTTATTAACATTTCTTTTTTATAATGAAATCTTAGGAAGTGTTCAATAATCCCAGAAAATTTCCTTTACAATCTTTCTTTCGTTTTATAAAAAAATGTTTTGTCCATCTGCATTTTTAGTAAGAAACTACTACCTACTACCACATCTATCAAAAAACTATAGTACCATTTTTGTAGATTTCAAGGCAATCTTCATTTTTTGTCTTGACAAAAATTCTTCAATTCGCTTATTTTGGCAGATATTAGCGGGAAACCCATTTTTCGGGCCTTGAGGGGCCAATTTCAGCCCTTTTCGACTTGTTAATGTTGATAAACTTTTTTTCGCTCGAAAGCATCCCCGAAGACCTAAGAATTGCGCTACAAGGACTAACAAGGCTTTCTCCAAAAACTGTTATTTAAAAACTAGGTTTATAACAAAGGTTATCCTCTAATTTATTAAGAAATTTGGGACCTATAACAAAAATAATTAAAGTTTTCTATTAAACAGTTAAAAAATAAAACATTGCATTAACTGTAACAAAAATTTAGTAGCGTAATTTTAGTATACTAATTTTTAGTTTTTCTATACAAAGCTAGCTTAAAAAATGTTTCCTTCTTTGATTGTCATTTTATATTTTATATCTTAAGGTAAGCAAAAACTAATACCAATGACAAACTTTTTACAGACAATATTGTCTTTTACATTTCTTGACTGCTAACAATTATTTATTAGAATAACATAATTTATAAAGATAATACAAAATAATAAAATAGTTCAAAAACATCAAAATGGAAATTCCCAGGCTCCTCTTCGAAAGTTCAAACAGCTATTTTTTCTCATAAAGGAACTGTATGTGTAAATCAGGTCTAGTTTTATTCTTGGGTCTAATAAATTTTCACATGAAATTAACGACCACAAAACAGTTTTATTACTTTATATATCCTCATGCGGACAAACTACCTAACTTATCATTGATTTAACGACTGTTCAAGCCCACTACCAATAAACCTTTCGCCTACTCTTTTTTATTTATTCTTTCAATTTTTAAAATTATACTTTTAAATAAGAAATATTAGTAAACTTAATAGTTATTAATGATCGTTTTTCTCTGACCGATTATAATAAATCAATAATAAACTAAAAATTAAATTTTTGTGGATTAGCCCAGTTAGTAGGTTAGGTTTAGGTTTAAAGTGAGTGGACTTTTTACTCCCTCCACTGCGACCGCTCGGTCTATTGTAGCTCACACCTTTTTATATTTCTTCCAATAGGATAAGACTCCTTATGAATCCGATATCAGATTGGGAGAGAGAGTTCTTACATCTCCTCTTACTCGGGTCGCTACCCGACACGAGCACAATATGTGTTCTGGTGTCCCTGTCTTCTGAAAAGTATGACGAGCAGACGATTAGATCAACATGCCCTCCTCTTTCGGTCTAGTGACGTGGGTAGCTACCAGGTCCTTGTTACAGGAACCAGATGTTCCTTCTGAGGCCGTATCTCCGGCCTTTCCCTATGAAAACGGTCTTATCCGCTTTCTGTTTAAAGCCAGGGAACCCTTTTCCCTACAAAAGTGGTTATGTCCGACTTCTGTATGGATTCAGGGATCCCTTCCTAAGCACCTGTTTGTTCGAAATGGATTAGCCCTTCCCGTGAAACAGGCGCCTGTGACTTCAGGCGCACCTTTCGAAACGGATTCACCCGCTTCGGTCGGCGCACCTTTGTCTGCTTGTGACCTTGGGTACCTCTCGAAACGGGTTTATCGGTTTTGGTCAGCGCACCTTTGTCACTTTTTTCTTATTGGAGCTAGGGAAGTAATAGTCCACCACGGCAGAGCCCCGCATTACCGCAATAAGGCTAGATGCTCTAAAAGATCGGCCTGTATCTCAGAGGCACCGTTGGAGACACCTGTTTAAGGCACAGGATGTCATTCACTCATCAGCACGGTATGCTAACACCTTGTGTTCGTCTTAGCTTCGGATCCCGTTCCATACGCTAGCAACAAGAGCTTGTGATAACCAGCAACTCCAGCGCATGTTCCAAAAGATCCTACTGGACCAAACCACGACAACGACGTGCGAACAAAGCGGTCAGGGCCCCAGTTAGTAAGTAACAGTAGCGAAATTTTGAAGCTCGTATTTAATTATTTCAATAACGTTATCATTTTGTTGAGCAGTCTTGAGGGTCAATTTATAAACTTAACGTTCCCATTTCCGTTGCTATTAATGTTTTCGTTGGTAAGTTAGTCTTATGTCGTTTAATGTAACCATTCATAAACGACGCCGTAGCGCCGTTTGCAGTTTAGTTACTGTTTGAACTTAGCCAAGTTTTTATTTTTCGAAGTCAGTCATACCCTGACAATCGTAATCTATACTAATATTATAAAGAGGAAAGTTTTGATTGTTTGTTTGCCTGCACTGAATAGGCTCCGCAACTACTAAACCGATTTGAACAATTCTCTTACCATTAGAATCCTACATTAACCTGATGAACATAAGCTAGGAAAGAATTTTAGGAAACTCTCCCCCTAAAGGGGAAGAATAAGGGGTGACAGTTTGTATTGAACTTTATCATTTCTGGACTTAGAAGTATAAAAATTGGTATTTAGGCTTTTAAATATGATTAAAAATGACCTGTTTTGATATTTTTTAGATTACATCTGTTGAGGAGGTTAAAATGGGGATGGAAGTTATATGTACAGGGTGTCCCAAATTCGAGCCTTATCACTGACATCTCGAAAACTGGAAGAGATGCGAGGTCGGTTAAATGGATGCAAACTGTGCAATTTAATGCTGATTAAAATGCCACCTTAGAAGTTTCAAAATTTCGAATACTTCCCAAGACTTTTGGAAAAAACCGAATATTCGCGATTTCACTCTATTTTTTTACGCCTCTATTTGAATATATGTAACAAAATAAATTTTACATTCTTATTGCTACTTTTTCTATTCTACAAGACAGTGTTATTAGATTTACACCCCAACGTTTCGTTTTAAGCTGCCATCATCAACTTTGTTTTTTTAATACGGCCCTGGATTTTTTATAATGGATTATAAGAGCTTTTAAAGTCCCAAAACCAATGATTTATGGCACCTCTTCAAAAAATGTATAATTATGACAATTTCCTTAAGAAATCAAGGGCTAGAGAGATAGAAAATAGATTATTGGTAAGATCTTATTAGGAAAACAATGGAATGATTTTTTTGAATAAGTGTTATACATTACTGAATTTGGGATCTTTAAAGCTCTTTAAATCCGTAATTAAAAATCCAGAAATTTATTTTGTTATGTCTATTCAAATAGAGTCATAAAAAAATAAAAATGAAATCACGCATATTCGGTTTTTTCCAAAGGTCTTTGGAAGTATTTAAAGTTTTCAAATTATTAAGGTGGCATTTTGATTAGCATAAAATTGCGCTTTTTGCCTCCATTTAACCGACCTCGTATCTCTTTAAAAAAATCAATTTCGCCATCATGTATGTTGAAAACGAAAAAAAATCTTTTAGTGTCATCTTTCGTTCCATTACAAAGTAGCAACACTTCACGAATATCGCAAGTCTCGATCTCTAATAATAACCCAGATACCCTGCAATTACAACTAAATCCGGACACCCTGTACCTGTACATTAAAAGCAGAGTAACAGCAACGGCAACAAATCGTAAACTATATAAATTACCGGTAAAACTTAATTTCGTTTTCTTTACGGTCCCCTAAAAAAAGATATTGTAAATACTGTCCCTTTGTTATTGCCATATGATATTGGTATAAATCGGAGATCTTATGATTTTGAGCATTAACATAGTAATTATTTTATTTACCATTGCCTCTGAAAACTGCGATTTGTCGAATTTAACGAACGGCGAGGCGCAAAAAGAATACTTTAAGTACAAAAAATAATATTTTATATATATTTATTAAAAAATTCATACCTTCAGCTATTATGACAAATAATCTAAATATTGTCCTCGGGCCCGACTAATCCAATTTTAACGCACTAAACTTACTGTTTCTTATTGCAAAATGTAATAGTAATGTTAAGGCAATTGTAAACTCTTTTATTGTGACTACTTTAGTCATGTGGTTAGCTTATTTATTTAAAAAACCACACAAATAAAATTTATACAGGTTAAAGTCATATTATGTCCACTAGCTCTATAAACTAGCCATATTTCACTGAGAAAAACATCGGTTACCAGGCGCGTGCTGGCATGGTTTTAGGGTCCGGGAAACTATTCATCACTTGCTATGTCCATAAGGCATCATCAAGCAATATTGAGAATTAGGAAAAGCTTTTAACAAATTTATTCAAACCTAATAGATATTAAATACGTAAATGTCACTTTTACATAACAAAATTTAAACAAATATAAAATTAAAAAATTAAAACAAATAAAGATTATTACGCATGGGTGTTGTCAAGTCAGGTGAGGACCAGTTAAACAATGACGGGAATGATTATTACATCTAATTTTGTTTTGTATTTAGACGTGTCGTAGACTTTAAGGCTTGGAAAGGCCTTCGAAGCAACCTTACAAGGACTCACCGGGTAACTCCCGGTGGGCCAGGCACGCGCCTGCTGGTTACTAACTTTTGAATCAATGGAATCAATTTTTTGTTGTTGTAACCATGGTTACTGACTTCTTGACCCAAAGCAATACATATTTTGTTTAGGTTTTTTTTGTGAAACTGAACATATTTTAGAGGTTTGTATAAATATACGATATATTCACTTGACCCCTTATCTCATTTTACATTTTAGGGGTAAAGGTCGCCCCTCCTAAGGGGTTGAAGTGACAGAATTAAAAATATTTACAAAATGTTTCCCCCTAGAAAAAAAATTGACGGGTCCAAGCGATTTTTTTAATGGCATCAACTGATCAAATCGATGTTGTTTTGTTTCATTGGACCATCCGGTATAACTGCATAATGTGCGGTCGTTTGAATATTTTTAATCGCATTTTCTTAAAAAGCAACAAAGATAGGTACTAGACCATAACAAAGGTTTTATATTATACTGGGAATATTTGTAGAATTCGAATCCTAAAAAAAGGAGGTTCCTTTAAAGATACAACATTTACGCTATTTCCGGTTTAATTGATAGATGTTATTATCTCCAAAATCGACATCTGATGACACAATACATCGTCACTTTCAATTCATAAAAATAACAGGCTTGGTAGTGATTTCGTCGTCATCCGGTGTATATTAGGTCATTCAAAATATTTCTTCCAAATTTGATATCAACTAAGATATTTATGGTCAAAGTACCCGTAAGATAAGTGCTCCTCAATTGTCTTGTATTAGCGACAATTTTTGATTTATTCATTAAGTGTTTTTTGTTACCTGTAGTAAAGAATATTGCTCATTGTATTTTCCCAGGTAATAAAATTAACATTTTTTTATAAATAAATCCGAATCAAATAAAATTATAAATATTTAGATAACTCCCAAGTTTAAAATGACCACTTTCGAACAAACCTGATGCTAAACCGGTAGGCATTTATTTTAAGGTAGGTAAATATTTTTAGTCTGCCTGTAACAGCGTAAATTATTGATCTTGAAATTTAATTTTTACGAGTCCACCCACTTACATCCTGTCCATATCATATAAAAGAGTTAAATTAAGAGGAATGTACTAGTTAACAGCAAGTAGTGTAAGTTTGGTTGGCTGGTTGGTTGGTTTGGGCGGGATTGGTCTTGTGCCCATATTTGCATTTCAGCCTATTGGCTTATCGTGCTCCCTTTTCTTGTTATAGAAGTCTGCTTTTCTTAATTATTTCTGCCAAGATGTTCATGAGAAAAAGAGTTTCCGTTTCATATATTTTCATCCAAACAGTATTATGTCTTTTATATAACTGTGCAGTTGTATATTATGTGAGAGGCTGTTTCCTCCTCCTTCCCGCAAAGCCTGCATGTTGTGGGACCGTTGTTTATGTTCATTTTCTGCAGATGTTTTCCTAGATAATAGTGGCCTGACAAAAATCCTACTACTTGTTTTATTGAAATGCGCCCCTGCAGGGAGGCCTCGGCTGTTAGTTTATAACAAGGACCGCCTAGCGTTGCCTTTGCATGTCTTGGACCAGGTGACGCATACCAACTATAGTTTACAATGTAAAGGGTTTTCCAATAAGAACGATATGAATTTAAAATTAAATAAAATAGAAATGATTTCAGATATAATCACACTTTTTATATTATCTTGAAGTACAATCGATAACATTTATGTTCTGATTAGCACGTCATTTAAATGTCCACCTCGGCTTCGTGTACACGAGTGAATTGGACGAATTCAATTTTCGAAGACTGTGTGCAATAAATCGGGCGTAATCTCACGAATGCAGCGTTTAATGTTCAATCAGCACCAAGGGTTTGTGGCCTGTTTGCATAAACCTTAGATTTTAAATAACCCCACAAAAAGTAATCTAAAGGAGTCAAATTACAGTTTTTTGGTGGCCAGGAAGCAGTTGCATTTCTTAAAATTATCCTTTTATCAAACGTTTTTTGCAGTATGGCGACAGTTTCATGAGCAGTGTGACATGTAGCGCCGTCTTGCTGGAACCACATATCTTCTAAATCAAGCACATCCAAATTTGGCCATAAAAAATTTGTCAACATCTGTCGATATCGTTCACCATTCACTGTAACGGAATCTCCAACCTCATTTTGGAAAAAAAAGGTCCAACGATACCACCACGCCATAAACCACACCATACAGTTACCTTTAGGGGATGCAAAGGCTTCTCGTGAATCTGTTGTGGATTATTTTCACACCAGAAACGGCAATTTTGCTTATTTATAAGTTTTTCGTCAAAATTGTGATCCCGTTTAAGTCATTCTAAACTCCAAGCAGCAATTCGAGGCGCCGACGATGGTCCAGTGACTTAAGTCCTTGGGTGAAAACAATTTTATATGGGTGTAAATTTAAATCTTTTTGCAAAATTCGCGTTGTTGTTGCTGCTCTTACAGCAGCAACATTCTCAACAGTTCTGGCATTTTGGCGTCTTACTGGAGTTTTTACATCCTGAAGAGTAAAATTACATTCGAATTTCTCAACGATGCGACGAATGGCAAGCATAGAAGGGCGATTATTTAGACCAAAGTTTCCGCGAAGTGCGCGAAAAGTGTTCACAAAAGAACAACCATTTTCGTAAAATTTTTGAATAATAACCAGACGTTCTTGGAGCAAGTATTTAACCCTAACAAATTGTTAGAGTTTACTGAACATAAATGACAATGTGTGACAGGTACTACATCACTACAAAATCATATCATTCTTACTGGAAAACCCTTTATATGTTTTGTCAGCAAAAGTATTATTCACCTTTAACCAACCATTTTTTGAAGCTAAAATATGTTAAAAAATATTCGTATTTTGGCTTTGAAATAATAACGTTTTAGCGTTAAAATAACGTGTTTAACAAGATGCTTTAGACGGTTGCATCAGTTTTAAACCGTTCACTCTAGAACAATTTAAACTATTTTTTAATACACGAAGATGCTCGATACCTAAACGATAAAGGAAACCCAACAGCTGTTCAAAAAATTAAAGTCTCAAATTTTGTGATTTACTGATGTATTTTGTGAGCTTAATGAAAGTAAAAGTGTTTTTTATTCAAATAATTAACCTATATTTTTTGTGAAAAATGGTAGGCAATGTCGTAGACAATGATACTAAAACTGCTCAACAGTTTTCCGGTGAGTGGCAGACAAAATATAAATATATAACCCTTATTTAGAACATAAAACGTAATTAAATTATTTTATTTTGAGTTTGTTTGCTCCTAAATCGATAAGCTGATTTAAGGTATGATAACTGACAAACTTTTTTCTTCGCGAAAATAGTTTTAAAACGGTGACTTTTAAGCAAATATGTTTTAAAAGAAAATTTAAATAGTTTTTAAAACATTTTCACAAAAAAAAATTATTTAATTGCCAGATTAAAAAAAAAAATCATTACGTATCCTTCGACTTTTAAGTAAAACTTAAAGCATGACAGAAATCTTTTTTATTTTAAAACGTACGCTCATAAACCTTCTGTAACCAAATTTATTTTTTAAAAATCACTTTCAGTTCATAAGCCATAGAAAACATTTTGCTTTCTGGAATGTACTATAGTTGGTGTCAAATTTTTTTTGGTGGAAATACGTTCGATTTTAGTCCATATAATATCTCCAAACGTATTCAGAGTTTCTGGAAATTTCAAACACCAAATGTTCGAATGCTCAACATTGTCAAAATTTAACCTTTGCTGTATCTTATAAGGTTTACAAGATCCCAATGGTAAGATTTGAGTTTCTTTATCCTATACAGGGTGATGCAGATCTTATTTCTAAAAATCTAAGGATATAGTGAATATGCTGCTAATGTGAGGTAATACTTAAAAAGGGTCCAAATCGTTATATAAAAACTTTTCTTTTAAACTAAAAGCTGACCCCTATATTTTGACTAATGACGAAGTGCGAGAAATTTCATTAAACATTTGGGCACTTTATTTCAACTTAAAATAAAATAATTGATTTTAAGTTCACGAAATATCGCACGATGCAGCTACTGCAGTAGCTCAACTGTTTATATTTGTGAAGTTAGAAGTCAAGTGACTTAGTTTTCTTTGTTAACAATACATCAAGGATCATTTTTTTTTATCTTGGGACAATAAATAATGGTTTTAGTCTAAGTACTAACTTGCCAGAGGTGTCTAAAGGTAAGTAAGAAAAAGTAAATTACCGTGGGATTTAAAGACGTGGAGGTTTGGAGTAAAAGAAAAAAACTTTGCGTGCAGCAGGTTTCCCAGTCTAAACACTTTAGATAAAGATAAAGAAATGAACAAAGTAGAAAGTATAGGACCTCTCCACATGGACTGTAAGGGAATACCTAAGCGGTTACATTTCGGCTCTGTTGGAAGTTGCTAGAGAAGGAACTATATTAATACGGAATATTAATACAGTTCGGCTTTGTTGGAAGCTGCTAGAGAAGGAATTATATTAAATAATTCCTTGGAGGACAAGCCGTGCAAATTCCTACAAAAGAGCCACAAATCCCTACAGCTTGTCAGTGAGCAAGAAAAGAAAGCTTTTATGTAAAAAGACAGACAGTTTTTTTGAATGGGACCAAAAATGCTAAGGGTTATGAGAGACGCCATTTCCCAGACATGGAAGAAATATTCCACGGAGGGTCTGATTTGAGAAGCATGCAGAGTATATCGTTTAAAAGGAGAGACACACTTTCTAACTGGACAGAGAAATCCAACTTTTTTAAAGTTGTTTTGGCTATAAATATAATATGTTTATACCAATTAAATTTTCGAAAGTAACGTAATTTAATAAAAGTTTAGTCGGGGTTAAAAAGTAACAAAAAACAAATCAATACAACTGCTTTATAAATAAAATATATATATATATATATATATATATATATATATATATATATATATATATATATATATATATATATATATATATATATATATATATATATATATATATATATATATATATATATATAATATATATATATATATATATATATATATATATTATATATATATATTATAATCATATTATTACATATAATATATATATATTTTATATATTATATATATATATATATATTTATATATATATATATAGTATATATATATATATACTCATATATATATAATAACTATTATATATATTATATATATTATATATATATATATATTATATTATAATATATATATATATATATTATATATATATATATATATATATATATATATATATATATATATATATATATATATATATATATATATATATATATAGCAGTAGGAACTTAACTTTTCAACCAAAAATACTCGTATGTTATCTGTGATATCTTGTTATGACCCCTAAATTAAGCAGATACATTTAAAAAAATCTGCGTGTAAATAGCTATAATGTTGATTAACTGCCTGGCTATCACGATTTTGTATAGATGTTCTAATCAGGCATCATGTGTTGAAACATCAGTGCTTTTTCCATAGTTGCAATATCGTATACCTACCTATTTATGTACATGATGTCGTTATTAGGCGACTGCAAGCTTAATAACTTTAATGATTTTCCTGTCGTTGAATTGGAACGCACCTTTTCTGTATTAGAAAGTAACAGAAACTATGAATGGGTGAGTGATAATATAATGGCTTCGACATTAGGCGATTATGGTGACGGTGAGTTTTTGCAAATGTTTTTTTTATAGTTTTGGTCTTATAAGCTATGCGTTTTAACGTGGATTTATGCAGACAAATAACATAACAATAAAATAAAAAATTAAATTAAAAAATAGAAATAGGCTCATTCATACAACCAAATCAAATAAAATAAGAAATAAAAGTATCCAATCCGAAGCCTCTTAACAAATGTCATATCTTCAAGCATAGTGTTACTAGAGGCAGTGCAATACAAGTGTGCGAGAGAGAAAGCGCGATAAGCTAACAACGTTTGTCTCTTGCTCTGCCTTTTGCTAGTAAAAAGGAGCACCTGCCCTTTCTCGTCGACCAATCTACACGCGGAGCGAGAGAGAAAGGTTAGACACTTATCGAACGGCGTCGGCGGACGAAAAAACTGCCTCTAGTAGGTGTAATGCATTAATGTTTTAATAGGACATGAGCAGTGATTATGCATAAAAATAAAAGAAGAAAAAAATTAAATGTTATTTCTTATTTTTATTTTATTTTATTTGTCGGTATAAACGACTTCTGGAAATAACCGATATTCAACTTTTAGTTCATTTTTATGTTATTGTTATTTTTATGTTATTTATCTTTTTAAATCCACCTTTAGCCACAAAATATTAAAAGGATAGTCGATTTAAGCTAGGATCTTTGGATGGATCTAGAAGCGAGAATTCCTGAGAAATTTGGCCTTACTCAAGACAAGAAAAACAGGATCGAGAATTCGGTAACTCGAGAAATTAGGTTATATTTGTGCTTTAGTTGTTTATGCAAGTAAAAAAAAAATGAAGAGTTTAATCATCAATTAAAATTTTAAACTCTTGAAACTGAAGAATGCCATCAAAAAGTCAGTGACTGACCTGAATCTGTCTTCAAAGTGAAGTGATGACTATATTGGAATTCTTGAATCTTTATTAGACCTTTTGAATTTAGTAAAGTTGTGTGTTGTCGCTTTTTACAGAAATGACACTACTATATTCACGTCTAAGGCAATAACATGAAGAAAAATTTACCGCAGCAATTTTGAATCGCCTAAAGAACATGGTTAATGACCGGAGAAATGTGAACTTAATATCCTTAATGAATACCGTCACAATCTTACGATGTACCACAATGACAAAAACAGGCCCGATTGCAACACAGCGACTTTAATAAAGTTTAAAGAAGAACTGTTTAATAAATTATGCCCTAATACCAGCATCTCAGAAGTTCCAGAAAATAACGCCCAAATCTCAATAGCACAAGCTTCATTTGAGCAGCTGCTGGTAATCATAGGAATGAAATACATCTTTCCATAAGCTTAATAAAATAAGAAATCCAGCTTTTAAAAGCGACTGTAATGCGGATACCTAACCTTGAAAGCTTATAAAAAGCTTTGATGACTCTAAAGCCTAATTCTCCAGAAAACGGACGTGTGTTTTCCTGCTCTAATATTTTTGAGAGCATATTCTATAAACAAAAAGAGTGGGAAGAGACTTGTAAAAATATGTCTACCTTTCGGATTTCATCCAACTGATAATGATTT
>JAHBCN010000346.1:102500-204858 GCA_019359885.1 Listronotus oregonensis
AACCCCACAAATATGGTCGATTATTATCTGGGCTAGTGTCACTAAAAATGTTTCAAAATGTTAAACAATATTTCCGGAAATGGAACATTCTTTCTTACCGTGTCATAGGGACACTGCTATTCTAAAAAGAAAAATTGGACTTTGCAACAGAATTTACACAATAAAGAAATACCTAATCTAAGGTGTAAAAAATGTATTTTTAATATTTCTGCCAACTTTTTGACTTCAAAAAAAAAAAAATCTTATCAAAATTTAGGGGAAAACGAGTATCCAGGATAGTACAGGGCAATTATGCCTGTACAGCACATCGTCTCTCATTAACACATTATTTAAACTCATTAAACTAGGTTGTCTATACCAGAATGACTTGAAATTTGAAGTTTTGCTTATAGTGTCTTTCTAAACGTTTATAAAAAATAACATAACTTGTGATAAATATTTATGCAAAATATTACAAAAATATAAATGGGCCATTTCCTAAAACCTAATATAATTATGTGTTTTGCATTATGACATGTAATACAAAAATATGTAACTCCGATAACATTTAATTTTTTGTACAGATATTTTAACTGTACAAAAATTTCTCTTGCTTGGTTCATTTTATCTAAGACTGACTCTAACAAGGCAAAGCGGATAAGTAACATTAAAATGTCATACAAGACGACTCGACGTATCCCGGATATTTTGTATTATATTTCCGCGCTTTTTATACTCTGAATTGTATATAACCATTTTAATAATACTTCCTGTTTGTTTCGCAAAGATTTTAATTCTATGAACCGTTAAGAACTTAAAATGTTATCACTTAAAACGTATTAAAATAATCACAATATGTTAGAATTTAAAAAGATAAAATAAAATACAGACTAGGAATTAAAAAAAAATTACAAACAAACTTGGACCAAGTATAAATTGAGGTTAAAGAGCAAGTAGTCAGTAAGTCTCATTTCAGAAACGGTAGATAAGTGAAATGATTTTTAAATCTTGCTTACCAACTAGTCGGAAACTTGAAAATTATTTTTTTAGACTTAAAGAGTAAATGCTTTCCCTTAGGGAAATTAAAACTATTCCTATAAAACGGAGAATTAAAATTCTACTTTGTAAACCCTAACAAGTTTGCGTCTTTTATTATAGAGAAAATAAGACATTTCAAATAGGGTTTTCTAAACAAAACATTGCAAACATGTTTGGGGCGATGTAATGGGTTATCTTGAATATATAAAAATTATAAAAAAATTATTTTTTATCTACAAACATATTTAGGACTTTCCGGTTTTTGTCTTAAAAATTGACCTGTTTATTTCTGGTAAAAAATAATACGAATAATCTTTTATAACTCTTTTATTACTGAATTGTTGCAAAATTCTAAAAAAAATAAAACTGTAGAAAAACTAAACGTGATTTCTTTTTTACTTTTTGTTTTCACTTATTTTATCCACTTTTTTATGAATTTATCAAGTTTTTTTACTAGGTTTCAATATTTTTTCAATTTCCCAACAAATCACAACAACTATATTGCCACCAGGTGGCATCAGGTTAGCAAACCATCTAGGCACGAGGTAGTCCGCCTGACTAAGTTCCAGCCTGACGCACGCTGTGTATATTTTACAGCGTATCATAACTTCGTTATCGTTCCACATATTTCTCTTATGTGAAGTAAGGGCCAAGTTCCTATACAAAATACTCGGCTTAAAGTACTGGGGTTTAAAATTGCCAAGTTTTTTTTCTAATCTGTCTGTATTATTGAAAATAACTGCCTGTATAAATTAAAAAAACCTGCTGAGGCAAAAAAGAACTTGGTCTAATGTTAGATTTCAATACTTTAAGAACCGAGAAATTTTGAATAAAACTTTCTTTATTTCACCAAATGGTTTTTGGCATGATTGTGAATTACTGCAATAAATAAAAAGTTCCCGTTAAAGAAAGAAGCATTATAAATCAACTAAAAATGCTACTGCTCTTCTGTTGCAGAACATCGCCTCTAATATAATACCAATACATTTTAATATTCTAGCAACTTTAAATTAAGTCTTTAGTAGTAAAATCATTTATTTCGAGAGACAGCTCATTACGTGGCATTTAATATGTAAAATTTTTCAAACTTTAAGAAATATTTTTTACATATTTTTTTGCATCTGATTTACCTTAAATACTAAGAGAAAAGAATAAGTACGATAGTAGTTAGTATTATATTAACTCTCTCTACACGAATTAAAACTGCAGTTTTAATTCGTGTATCTGTTAAGGTAAACGATCACTCTTTTCCATCTAAAGAAAAACCGTGCGCTTTTTTAATGACCATAATTTAATAAGAATCTTGCTCCTTATTTAACGGTTTCTACTCCTTAGAATTAGCCAATATAATTTCTCCCCCAACAGCTTTGAAAAGGAAAACCCGATAGGTCCCTTTTATCTCTTTACAGTACATCTAAACAACCCCGAACTTCTCAGTTTCTTTACATTAATTATCCTTAGTTTGTCTAAATTGTGCTGACAGAGATCTTTCTTCCCCATCAAACTTACAACTTCCTAAGTTCTGTATTTATAAACTGCCTCTTACTTTACTTTCCACAACCACGGTGTGGTAGTAATCAGATAAGTTTTCAAACTATTTAAAAATAAACTTCTTTTTAAGGCTTGAATTCACACAAAGTTCCATTAAATGAAGGAAATACCCCATTTACTGTAACGGATATTACACAGAATTCTATAAGTATCATAATCTATGAATATGAACCAGTTTTGGTCGTACTAGTTTTACGTAGAAACCACAAAGAAAATATTAGAATATTTATATGTATTAAAACAACGTTGGTAATTCAATAAGTTCTTTTTAAACATTTTACTTGTCTTTGGTAGGGTTAGGGTTATAAGTGACTGTCAAAAAGTTCATATATGCCATTTTTTAAAAAAATTAATAAAAATTAAATTATTTCACAATTAACAATGAAACTGTTTTTGCATGAGGTAAAGTAGAAAATAACATAAAAAGTGTTTGGATGACTTATACTCACAATTCTGTGTTCATTCAGAAAGTTTATATTTTCTTCATTCACTGTCAAAACAAAAACTTTTACGTTTTCTAGAAACCCTTACAGGTATTAACCTAAAAATTTTGTTTATTGCATGGATGGACCGCCATAACAACTGCAGTCAATATGCATATCTTTAAAAAAAGTTTTTTTTTTGAAATATTACTAAAATGTCCAGTGACGAAGAAGTAAGTGAAGATAATATAATGGGTACACCATCAAAAATTGGGAAGACCGCAAAATTAGCTATACCTAAAGTCCAAAACTTCTGTCAGTGACTCATTTAATACCGGCCACCCAACCGACAGGGTGAATAAAATCTAACATTAGTAAATGATTTTTAAGCCTATGATTCTTTTCCCTCAAATAACAGTGAACCGGCCAAAAGTTTCAATCCAGTTGTCTAATTCGCAAAATAAATCACCAGCCAGCGATCACTTAAAATAGACGCCAATATGTATTAAATTTGTATCGGGGAAAACAATAAAAGTGGCAACACAATTCCCTTAATTTACAACTTGAAGAGACTTGAAAATAAGCGTATCGACAGGTTTTTCGTGCTGTTCGATGATTTTATTTAGTTACCTATTATTGATTATGGAATATTTTGTGTTTAAATTTTAATTTTATATTTATACAGGGTATTTTTAAATATTATAAATTTCTAATAATTGTAGTATATAGATATTGTTTTGTCCAATTTTATAATAGTTTATCTTATTTAGTGTATATAGTTGTATTAAAAGATTTATGTTAAGGCTTTTAATTCTGAAAAATTAATAATATTAACCTACCTTTAACAGTTATCCGCCCAAAAAAAAACCAGTTAATTTAAAAGAACGAATAATGGTTAAAAAATGTTTTCCATGGGTTCGGGGAACGAAATCCAGAAAACCACTTTGGATGCTGGGAATTGAACTTTAACAAAAGTTGATTAGCGTACGGTATTTAGATTTTAAAAGGGCAAAAAATCAATAAGTAATTATGGGATACTGGAAAATGATTTTTGCTATTTTTTCACACTTTTTACTTTTCGATTGTTAAACATGAATCGAAGCTGTTTTTTGGCTCTCTTATAGTTTTTAAAAAAATTATAATTGAATTGTTTAATTCCATTTTACGACATATGCCTTTAATTTGCTTTACGAAAACATATTTAAAAAACTCATACTATGTTAATATTAAAAAAAAAACACTTAAAAAAGTAAGGGAAAAAACCTTAATTTTCAATAAAAGTAGGTAAACGTTTACGTCCAGATTCAACTCAAAATTTAAAAATGTTGACCTGTTCCCAGGTTGTAATAGTTTTTTTTGGATATTTTTAAAGGTATGCGAACCTTGCTTCGTCGACCCAATGTTTCATCAAAAATATTCTCGATATGGAAATCAAATATGTAACACGAAAGACCCGAAATAGTTTTAAGGTTCCCGCTGATGATCCAGAGCTTTCGTGTTCCTTATATAGTGGTTTTTTGATGAACAATACGGTGAATATCATTTAATTTGAGATTGCAAGATCGGGTGAATTGGCAATGGTGTAACTTGGATTTTTATCGTTCTGCTTTTTTAAACTTTTTTAATTTATGTTAAGACTAAAATTTTATTATTTTTTTTCATGTAGCAAAATAAAATCAGAGAAGGTAAAATTAAAGTAAAAATGTATTTTTTGAAAAACGTTGAAAAATCCCAAAAAACTAAAGGTTCTATGACCTCAAAATAGGAGGTGTCAAAATTAAGCAAAAAAATTACATTTTTCATTAATCCGGATAATACCAAAATAATAGAGGCTTGTTACTAATTTAAAGGGCTGATGAAAATGTGAGAAAATAACTTTTGCTTGTAAAAAATATTTTTATGTTTTGACGAAAATTTATCATTTATTTTCTAAAATGCTTACGCCACTGGAATTGATTCCCCTGACCCCACACAACCCGGGGCACTCTAAAAGCGAGCGATGCGTCATTGACAGAAATTTTGGACTTGAAGTATAGTATATATTTATTTTTTTTAAAAATCACACAGAAGTGCGAAAGTTTTTTGGAGATTGGAGCATTACAAAAATTTTTTTTTTTGAAAATATATTGTTAGTATATTTTAGTGACTTAGCTTAATAAGACAAATTAACTCTTCGAAAGTTATGCTTAATAGCAGAAAATGTAATAGTTTTCAATAAAAGAAATTAAATTAAAGTGCTAAAACACCGTTATAGATTAGAAATTTTATTAGAGAAGCTCAGGAGGTGAATTCAGCCCTTTAAAGCCCTTAAGGGCTTTAAAGGGCACATTTAAATGTAACTTCTAATATCATATTTGAATTCAGTGGCCCAAAAAAACCTATTTGTACCATTAAAAATGGGAAAAACGTTTTTTAAGCGAAATGTATGTTTTAGAAGTGCAGGGGGTAAAAAAGGGTGAATTTAGCCCTTCTAAGCCCTCAAATGTAATTTCTAATATCATTTTTGAATTGATTGGCCCAAAAAACTTATAAAAGAAAAGTTTTTTAATAATTTTATGCTTGGGGGGTAGAAAGGGTTAAAAATGGTGTAAAAACACCCCCTTTTATATGATCCACTGTTTTTTCGAGCCTTTGTAGTTGATCTGTTTCTAAAGAGAATGAAAAAGGTTTCATTTCGATTCATGACCTTTCAAAATTATTTAAAGGAGAATTACAGATTTACCCGGACTATGTTGTCTTATTCCATCTATTTTAGCAAATGGGTAATAAATAACGAAATTGCAATAACTTTACAGCTTAATTTTTAAGTTCCCTAATTTTGTGGTTTTAGGCTAATAAAAATATCGGCTGTAATTCCTGTTTAGAATAACAACCGGAATGGATTTCGTGCAAATCACTGCACATGATTACCCATCGCTAATAGAACTCAAATCGTAAAATTTTACGGTACGAAAGGCCAAAACCATATTTTTTAATGACGATAACATCCGGTGAATCGGGTACAGTCTTTTTATTTACACTTGCATGATATTTAAATAAAAAAATATTTTAAATACCCAAACCAATCTTTAATTTACACACACTTCATTGTGTATGACAATTTTTGTTTTTTGCAAACTTAATTATTTTATTAATAAGGAAGTCCTTACCCTGCGTAAAATTGTCTATGTTAAAACGTCATTTAATTTATTTGTGAAATTATTATTATAACTAAAATAGTTAGTCACGAATATAAAGTTTAACATACTCTAAAGAATGTAATAAATTTATATTTAAAAAAATATATTTAAGAGAACTGTCAAAGAAGGCAAAACATTTTTTTTAAAGACATGAAAACAGTAAATTTTGCAAACATGCTTGCCATTAGATCAAGAGCAATTAATAACATCTAAGATTTTGTGAAATTTTTTGTTATAAAGCAAGTAGTTTTCTGTCCCTGATTTCTCCGCGTTTACACCAAAGTCTTCCACTAAGTTTTCCAAGTTTCGGCAATTTGTTGGTTTTTCTACAAAATACAGCAACTTTTTCTGTCTTCCACTTGTGGAGGGACAAATCTTTCACTAAATTTTGTTTTCTCCCGGAGTGTCGTCGCGTTTACACCAAAGTCTTCCACTAAGTTTTCCAAGTGTCGGCAATTTGTTGGTTTTTCTACAAAATACAGCAACTTTTTCTGTCTTCCACTTGTGGAGAGACAAATCTTCCACTTATTTTTAGTTTCCCGCGGAGTGTCGGTAAAGATCAAAGAAAGTTGACAACTAAAAGTGAAAGATTTTTGCTGCGCCTTTGGGCAAGCAACTTGTAGAAAACTAGTAAAGAACTACTACCTAAACCTTTCGCCCAATTCTTTAGCAACAAGTTTTCCACTTGTTTCTCTAAATTTAAGAAGAGCAACTTTAGTTTTCTACAAAAAAATCTTCACTTGTTGTTCCTAATTTGAAAAGTGCAACTTTTGGTTGACAACTTTTGCTGTAATTTAAGAAAAACAACTTTAAGTTGACAACTTTTAGTTTTCTACAAACAATATTTTGTCAACTTTAGTTGTCAACTTTGGTGTAAACGCGCCTTTATGAAAGAAGGCCTTGCCCTTGTAAAATTGTCTATGTTAAAACGTCTTGTCTCCGAAAGTTACTAACTTAAAAAATACATCACTTAAGATTACTTGTGAAAATAGTATAATAACTAAATTTGTTAGTCACGAACATAAAGTTTTACATACTTCAAAGAAAGTAATAAATGTACGTTAAAAAAAAATTCTTACGAGAACTGCCAAACGGAACAAAAAAAAACTTATTTAAAGACACAAAAACAATAAATTAGCAAACATTCTTGCCATTAGATAGAGCAATTTTAACATTCAGGATTATGTAAAATTTCTTGTTACAAAGCAAATAGTTTTCTGTCACTGACTTTTGCTATATGTCTACAAAACCTATTAAATTTTAGGAAACATCATTTCAGGGCCCTTATTCTCAAACCGCCGAATGATCATATCACATAAATAATGTAAACTCTGTTCCATTTTTTATGTTTTCGGGTAGAAACGCCTACCATACGAAAGCGTGTCCTTAAGAAACGTTTTGTGACCCTGAAAGAAAAGTGATATAACTCAAAAAAAAATTAATTTTAAGAAACAGAAAAACTAAGATTTTTAAGGTTTTATTAAGCAATTAAATATTATCAAAAATTTTTTACACCAAAGAAGAAATGGTTAACCCTATTGATTGCATATAATAATTTTTAAAGTATTTTGGTTTTAGGCATGGAAAAAACAAATTTTATTGTTCTTTTTTGGCTTATGTAGATTTATCTTATGTAAAATTAATACAAATAGGGCCACTTTTAGAGTTAAGTAGTTTTTCTTTTACCCATTAATCAGTAATCAATCAAAAAAAAATCATTTTTTATAAAAATTTCTTTATGAATACCTCGAACTTTTGTCTTAAAAAAAAATTGAGGCTTTTTGTGTATAGACGACAATAGACCAACAGCGGGGATAAAAAAAGCATATTAACGCGGCTGCGGGTTGAAAGTACGTATATAAGTTATGTAACTTTTCCACAGTCATATTTTATCTAAATAATTGCATATATCTTTAAAATTCCATTTTTGGACTTATTTCACTTTTCTTCCGAAATGACAATATATATAATTCTTACAGCTCAGCATAAACAGACTATATATGGAAAATATTAAAATTATGTTAAGTCGCGTAAAATGATGTATATACTATTTGGGTCCATGTGCAAGGGTTAAGTTTATATTTCTGACTTTAACGATAAAACCACAAGTATGCTGGGATAAAAATAAATAAAGGAAATTCCAGATGTATGTCTGGATTATATTAAATGAAGAATGATACATAATATAACCGGAAAACGTGAATGGACCGTCAACATTTCCTACAAAAATATTAGTGATTTCATGATTGGGCTTAGTTTAGCCCCCCTAGAGACGGTATAGGAATAATATATATATATATATATATATATATATATATATATATATATATATATATATATATATATATATATATATATATATATATATATATATATATATATATATATATATATATATAT
This sequence comes from Listronotus oregonensis, assembly GCA_019359885.1. Classification (NCBI taxonomy): domain Eukaryota; kingdom Metazoa; phylum Arthropoda; class Insecta; order Coleoptera; family Curculionidae; genus Listronotus; species Listronotus oregonensis. The sequence continues at coordinate 111,070 of JAHBCN010000346.1, forward strand.
ATATATATATATATATATATATATATATATATATATATATATATATATATATATATATTTATATATATATATTTATATATATATATATTATATATATAATATATATATATATATATATATATATATATATTATATATATATATATATATATATATATATATATATATATATATATATATATATATATATATATATATATATATATATATATATATATTTTGTGTTTTGTCCTAGGTTCTCACGAGTAAAACATGTTAACGTTTTTCTTTGGATAAATCGTGTATTGTTGTCCTGAAAAGGACAGGTTGTCTGTTGACGTTTCGATGAGATCACACTCATCTTCTTCTCGAACTTTCTCGGACGGCAGTCAAAAGTGAACTTTTAAAAAAAGTTGCTACTTTCACCCTTTATAACTACCCCCTGTATCCACTACGGTGACTGCCTGCCAGGGAGTGTAACTATTAAGAATGGAAATAGCAATGAAAAAATTCCATATCACCGATGACGACCAAGTTTTGGCTCTATCTCTTGGACTAATAGGGATATGATTAAAGAAAATAAATTCGGCTGTTGTAATAAGCTTTTTGTGTGTGTCATGAGTCTCTTATTAATTAAGCAACGTAAAGTTTTGAAAGTACTTACCACATGCATAGTTTTGATTTGAAAGAAAGCCATCGAAAAACTTACCTAAAAAAAAAAAAAACGTATTAATCATTTTATCACGTCTATAAGTAAACCTTCTAAAACATATTTATGGATATGTTTAGGTCTTTTCCAGCAGTGTTAAATGGGATTGAAATATTAATAATAAAGGATATAATGCAGTAAAATATAAAATATACACCAATATTGTATGTATTAGATAAACGGCCGAGTGATGATCGCGTTCTTAAATTTAGCAATGGACTTAGCAATTGTTAAAAGTTGACAACGGTTTAGAATGTTTAACAAAATGTCAGATTTTGACAGGTTGCCTACTAAAATCATTGAATAACACTGACAATGACGTTTTGTTAAACATTCTAAACCGTTGTTAACTTTTAACAATTGCTAAGTCCATTGCTAAAGTTAACAACGCGATCATCACTCGGATGTAAACCTAAATACACTCTCTTTATTTTTACACGCCTCAAAATACCTAACGCTAGAAGGGACCTACTCCTGGTTTATAAGTAACTCCACGACTGAAGCTCTGGAGAAATGCCCAAATAACTTTTTCTACATCTTGTAGAATCTCCCCTTATGCATACCGTTACACTCCATTTGAGGATGCTCTACTCTGTCCGTCTTTTCGTTGTGCAAGTCTCTAACCAGAGTGTAGTCTATAGAACCTACTGCCTGCAGAGTCTTTTTTTTATTTACCTTTTAACAGCATGCTTACAGTATGCTATACTGCCGTGCTTAGGGAAAAGGCAGTAATCTGCAAAAAGCCAAATTGCAGAAAAATCAAATTTAAATTTTATATAATTTATAACTAAATTAATGATAGTATTCTTCTATAATTATGAGCGAATGACTAATAATATTTTACATGACTCTCTAAAAAGTTATTTTTGTATATTTTCAAAAAGTAATTAATCGACAGGCCTAAAATAAATGACGTAAACTGTCTTTTGTTGCTATAAGCAAAAAGACAGTAACGTATGATTTACTGCCTTTTTACTCTGTAAAATAAGATTACTGCTTTTTTTCCGTTGTTTTTATTAATTATAATTTAAATTATTTTTTTCACAAAAGCGCAGCAATGCTGAGTAAAAAAATATGTTTTTAATATATTTAATTTATCGACAAATAAACACAACTAGGTACAAAAATTATTGTTATATCTTATCACCGTTAAATCACAAAAATATAAAATACTGATTGTAATTTTCAAATTTTTGTATATACGATTAATACTTAAACCGTACCAATACGATCAACACTTAAATAAAAATAATTATATTGTTATTTATGTAACGTTCAATACAAATATTTAACAATAATATAATATTTTTAAGTTATTAAATTATGAACTAATGAAAAAAAACAGTCTTAGAAATTAAACAAAGATTATTTTTTTAAAGTCTTTGGAAATTTTAAAATTTTCGAAAAAAAATGGAGGTTTAATCACATGGAAAACTTTTAAAACAAAATGAAAACTAATTAGAGCCTCAACAAAGTGGATCTAGTAACTGAAAAAATATTTTAATTTAAAATCATAGTTATTTTTCTGGCAAATTTTGCCAGAAAATTTTATGATCATCAGGTATCAAAGGCCAAATATTTTTAAATCGCATCTTTCTTGGCTTTAATTTAATAACACGTAATAAAGAGTAAAAAAGCAGTACCTATCACTTTCAGAAGATAAAAGCAGTATAGTTTGAATTCTACTGCTTTCTTACTTTGACAAATAGATTTCCTGCTTTTATACCTACGAAATTTAATTAATTCAGAATATTAGTCGAATTTAAAAAATTACTATTTTATGGAAATAACATTATTAATGTACTGAATAAACGTATTATCATCAAAAAAGCAGTTAGTAAAAAGTACTGCCTTTTCCCTAAGCACGGCAGTATATAGGTATGACAATTCTAAAAACTTCGTGCTTACAGAGAAAGGGGGTGAGAAATACGAAAAAATAATAGATGCTGTTATCACATTTCTTTATAAACAGCGCCTTGTATTTCAAGAACAAATGTAAGAACTATTTTAAAATTTTAAAGGCGGTATAACAAACATTTTCAGGGGAGGCAGAATTCTAAACATTAATTATAGACTATATACTCGGTTAGAACTTTTTGGCACATCTGAATAAATAAGACTGTATCTAAGTATTTAAAATTGGTATATATATATTTTGAGTTTTTAAATTGCTCTTTTGTTTGTAAATTTCGAATACTTCGTAATCAAAATTTCTTGGTAAACTAAAACTCATGCGTATAATAGAAATCAGATATGTCCAACATACATACGAGTTTGTCAAATACATGCTGGGATGTCCCAGAAAAACAGGCAAACGATCTAAGATGAACATTTTTAAGATGTCTGCTGTCTGATTTTCATCAGGCATTGTTTTTTCGTCGGACCACCTGGCTTCGGCATTCGCAATTCAAATCGGTTTATACCTGAAGAGACCCTGAAAAGCTGAAGATTACCCGTAAAACGTGTCGCATTGTCGGTCTTAGTCAATGAGTGTTGAGAATAGAGAACACTTTTTGAGCCATAAATCTCAAAGTAATAAGCTACATAATATGTTCTATTGCTAATACAAGGGCTTATTTTTTATTCGGGCATTATATTAGACAGTATGCGTGTCAAAAAAAGAACTTATGGTTAACGCAAATTATTCTTTACTAGATGAAAAGCCTGTCTCCGTAAGACGCCTTTCGTACGGCTAACGGTAAAAAACACTTTTTTGCTTCTATTTTTTCTTCTTCTTCGTTAGGTTCTAGCCACTGCTAAAGACTACCACTGTGCCAAATTTCATGATTTTAGCTCAAGCCATAACTTCACAATCACGTGGACAGACAAATAAATATATATATACCTACCTACATATAAATATATCCACATTAGCAAATTATATATATATATATATATATATATATATATATATATATATATATATATATATATATATAATATATATATATATATATATATATATATATATATATATATATATATATATATATATATATATATATATATATATATATATATATTTTTTTTTTTTTTTTAAAGGTTTAGATTCTAGATCACGCCTTAAACTAAATATCTAGGAAGTATCATAGGATTCTTATATTAGATATTTTAAGAGATCAATCAATAAATAAGTGTATTGTGCAAAATAAGTAACCGTCATTTTGCAGAGTAAGCTCTATAACATTCTTTAAAAATAAAATTAGGCTCTTGCCTAATGCCTAGGGTTTATTGAAAAGGTTGGCTGCCATTAGAATTCGCGTAAATTAATATTAGCAAGTTTTCAATGGAAAGTCACACATATTTAAATCTGGGGTATATGGTGGCCATTTTAATGGTCATCATTTTTGCTTACAATCGACTGGTTTAAATATTGTTTACGTAAATAGTGCCGAACAGCAAAGGCATTAATTAGGGTACTATTTTATTATTAAGTGTATTCAGCAAAATGGCGGTCATTTTGCACATTTATTTAAGTAATGATTTTTTTACTAACGTTATTTTTATTTAATGTACTTTTAGTAGTTACTTAAACAACGAAATATTATCAAGAGTCAAAAAAGATTCCATTTACATCCAGTAACCAAAAACTATCTGGATTGTCATGACGTTGATGATAAAAAAAATCACAATATATGTTAACTGATGACGACAGGATTTAAACATTTTTTTTTATAAACGATTAGAAAACGCCATTTTATAGTCTTTCTAAATGTTTAAAAAAAAACATTATAATCAATTAGCATATTTTCAAGAAATTTATTTTAAAACATTTTTGATTCTTTTTATCCAGTTATCAAAGTAAATTCAGATATAAGTTAGCCTAAATCGACCTATTCTGAAATCTTAATTTTTTTAGCGGGCTGCAAGCGTAGGAGGGATTTTGTGTACACTCACAACTTTAATGGAAACAGATTTAAATGATATATTTTTTAAAAGATCTTTCATTTTAATTCCGGTGTGGGTTTTTACTATAAAAATTACGTTACAGATTAATCCTATAATTAGATACGTCCAAAAAATTGCCCTTTTAATGATAGTTTTTTAAAGAGGTAGTAATATAGTATACAGTGTGTCTACTTAAGTTGGAACCATATGGAAAACTTTTTATTATTAAGTTTACGAAAAAAGTTATTCTTGATAAAAAGTTCTGCGTGGTCCAAAACCTAAAATGCAACCATTAGATATTAATTTTTTAAGCCGTATACGATGTTTGTCAAAAAATATGAATTTTACTCAAGAGTAAAGTACCTTTATTTTTTACAATGCACAGAAGTGTTATAAAGTAAAGTTATTTTGAATTAAAAGTTATATTCAAATATGCAATTACACCTATTTAGCATGAAAATTTAGGATTGGTGATTATTTACTAATATTTCCGTATTAATTGTTCTGGCTTGATACAATTTAATGTAATCTAAGATGCACTGACATGAAATATTTGACATTGTGTGTCGGATTAAATTTGTATTTGTAAAATTACAGTAAATATGGCAAATTTACCAAATCGTAAAGAAAAAATAAAAAATAATAGAAAAATTATTAATAAATAATCACCAATCCTAAATTTTCATGCTAAATAGTTGTGATTGCATATTTAAGTATAACTTTTATTTCAAAATTACTTTACTTTATAACATTCTTCTGTATTGTAAAAAATAAAGGTACTTTACTCTTGAGTAAAATTCAATTTTTTTGACAAACCTCGTATGCGGGTTAAAATAATAATTGATGTCTAATGGTTGCATTGTAAGTTTTGGACAATGAAGAACTTTTTATAAAGAATAACTTTTTTTCGCAAACTTAATAACAAAAAAGGTTTCCTTATGGTTCCAACTTAAGTAGACACACTGTATAATCAAATTTAATGTTTTTATTTTTTTAAAAATGACAATATAAAAGATATTGTAATATTTTTTTGTAAAACTAATCTAGAGTGATTTTTCGACAATACATACAAATTTTAACAATTCACGAATAAAGGAATGGCAATGATATTCCTACATATTTTGCTTATTTCAAATGTGTTACTTATACAGGGTGTCCCAGAAGTAATGGGACACAGAGCAACAGCAGATTTCTTAGGTCGAAATAGTGCATTTAACGCCAACTTGCCTTATCCCAAAGTTAATGATAACTAAGATACTGGGTGTCAAGCTTTTAATTTTGTTTTCGTTTTTGAGGCGAGAAATTGAAATTCGTCCATACTTTTGATGTTGCTGGTAGAGGGCGCCAGCTACGGCCTACCCATTTGTATTAGATGGTATAACTTTTTTATAGCTTAGTATATTGACCTGTTTATTAAAAAAGAAGTTACTATAATTCCCTCTGCGTCAAAAATGTATACTTTCTTTATTTCTCTAGGAGCAATTGTTTTCGAGATAAACGCACTTTAAAGGACCCCGCAATTTCCCTATGGAAAATGGGTTTCGGTCAATTGTTTTCAAACTTTGCAAGGTAATAGTTTTTAACAAGCCTTAAAGAATCCCCAAATCCACAATTTTGTACCGCTATTTCACTTAGTTAAGAAATTATTACGAAAAAACGAAAACAAAATTAAAATTTTGACAACCTGTATCTTAGTTATTATTAACTTTGGTATAAGGCAAGTTGGCGTTAATTGCATTATTTCGACCTAAGAAATCTGCTGTTGCTCTGTGTCCCATTACTTCTGGGACACCCTGTATATTAGTATTTTAACATATACAAGATGTTATAAAACTTTTTATACTTTTAAAATTCAGTTAATTATAAGACGAAGAAGAACATTTAAGGGCCAACATTATACAAGCCGTTGCATTTATTGAGAACACAAACAAAAACGTGGAAGAGAATCACCGTCAATATATTACTGGAAACACAAATAATACACCCCGAGGATTTATAACAGTAAAGTAATTGTTTAATATAAATGACTCTAAATAGGAGCCTCGTTGGTTCTTTCTTTCCAAAAATTAAAAATAAAAGGTTGTGGCGCCTTCTCGACTTTGTGTTCTGTTCTTTTGTGCAGTGGATAAAAGAATGCAATGAATATTATGTTTCCTACTATGCACCCAGTTTAGGTGATACCTAGCACCAAAACAGTATCGATCGCTTCAGAGGTAAAACATATTTTCACTAATTAAAATAATATTTTAGCAAAGGTATTTTTCATGAACCCAAAAACACTTAAAAAATGTTATGTCTATAATTTGATGATTTTTTGTAGAACACCCAATCCACAGTGTTAGTGTGAACATTAAATGGGTGGTAAAAAAATAATAAGTCTTAATAATTTTATTTTGTCTTAACCAATTCGACATATTTCGCAAAAAATCCTTCTAACTGCATTTCTGTTTTCTGATAGTTTAGATAACTTATAACACTAAAAAGTTGTTATTGCAGTTGTTTTTCCAAAATTGCCGGTGGTAATAAAAAAAACAATTTTAAGCAAAATTTTGAACATAAAAATGTAAGTAAAAAAGGGCCGATTTTTCTCGCCATCCTAACCTACTGAGATGTAAACAAGGCCTGGTTTAATTTTTATTTAAAACACTAAAAAAATATATTTACCCCCCTTCCAACTGTAACCTAATATCGTATATCTCGTCAGGCACGTAGCCAGGGGGGAGCTCGAGGGGCTGAAGCCCCCCCGAAATTCGTATAAATTTTGTTTACATTTATCCAAACGTATCGAACAGAGAGAAAATTTATTTAAAACTTGACATATAATTTTTATTCATAAAAAAATAAATATTGAAGAAGACAGTGAAGAAAGACATGACAGTGTCTTAACATTCGTCGAACTCTTCAACTCGGTTTGCATAAGTTTGGAAGAGATTTCTAAGACGACGCGGAACATTTCTTCAACAGCCTCAGCTTTAGCCATGGAGAAGAGTGAATTTATCGTCAGTCTTATCGTTTGTGAGAAATTTTTCAGTCTTACTTTGCCGTTGTCTTTGCTTCTTCAAGAAAGGTCTCTTGATCTGGTATCGGCCTTGCAACATGCGAAAGAGGTTCTAAGCACTCTAAGAAATCATCGAAAAGATGCAGGCAAAATCTTCAACGAAATTTACAACTCGGCATCGAGACCTTCAGAAGAACTGTTCGAAACAGACTTGAAGGTTCCACGACTTACAACAAAGCACACGAAGCGCGCCAATCCACAAATTACTTCTAAAAACTATTACAAGGTGGCCGACTTCATCCCTTGCCTTGATAGTTTGATTCAAAATTTAGCAGACAGATTTATTTCAAATGAAGATATTCTTCCAAGTTTCCAGGTGCTTCTTCCAGGCTTCCTTTCTATTCATAAAACAAATAAGTTGGAGAATTTAGCACGGGGTTTTCCGATTACAGAATCTCACTCGCTGCAGTAAAAGCTGAGTATGAACCTGCCCTTGGAGTGACCAAAACCACAGCACGAAATCAAACTAGGGAATGGATCCGAAACAAACACAGAATACTGGTCCAGCATCAGTAGAATAAGACATGGAAAAGGGTTCATAAAGGACCCATCCAAAAGAACAAAGAAAGAATCACTCAGACAAAGTAGGAAAAGACTTCCATAACAGTAGGGCTGCTAACAGGGCACGATAATCTCAGAGGACACCTACACAAGATAGGCTTAATAGATACAATGGAAACCTAAGTTGCAGAATGTGCGATGAGGGGGGAGAAACAACCTACCACATCCTGTGCGAATGTAAAGCGTTGAATTACAAAAGACAGATATTATTTGGGCAACCGAAAATGAGACCACAGGAATATATTAACTAACCAGTCTAGGTTTTTTGCGATAAAGCAGTGCCAAAAAACATGTTTTAAACCTTGGGACTAATAAAGTGGTCAAAAGAAGATTTTTGATCAGTAAAGTAGTCTTTGCACCTTTAATTAAAGAACTTTAAGCTCATTTTTAGTAGTCTGTGTGTTTTAAGTAATGATACTACTTCTTATGTAGTAGAAGCACTGTTCTTACTAAAAATCTTGGTAATCTCTTCTAAGGGTTTTAATAGATTTGGTAAGTTTTTTGGGGATTCACCGAACATCGAGTTTGTGCTGTGTTGTTTTAAGCGTAACACTATATTTGTATTATTATTTTTTCAAACCTTTTTAAAAACTTTATCAATTTTAGCTGCTAATTTTTGCAGCAAAATGTCCATAATAAAAAAAAATCTGGCCGATATATCGATATCGGCGGATACCGGCCATGCGTATATCGGTATCGACCACAAAAAATCATATCGGTCGATCCCTACAAATAAGGGTCTTAAGGCAGAAATGAAAAACAATTTATTTTTCTTTGTTCGTAGTATTTGGTTTCTTGTTTATTATGGTACTCATTATACAAAAAGCCCAATTAAAAATAACATTTTCACAGCATTTAAGGCCATTTAGGCGTATAACAACGTACACGAACCGGAAATGTCTCTTTAAAAATGTAAAAGACCTAAACTACCACAAACCTACTTAAAGTTGACTAAATTAGGTAAATCATTTAAATGCACAGCTGGTAATTAAAGTGAATCATTTGTATACGAAGAAAGGGGTATATTCCCACACCGCGACCATTAAACATCATCTAATTAAGTCTTCAATTAAAAGTGACAATTCTCACTAGCATAGCAAAATTATTCGTTGAAAGCTTTTTAGTCCGGGAGCTTTATTATTGTTTTATATTTCTGAAAAAAAGTAATTTGATACAGAAAATAATTTTTGTCTAAACATTTAGTTTACTATAAAAAAATAATAACTAAGAAAACTCAAAAATGAATTTAAAGAAGAATACTATTATACTATATTACTTTAAACAAATTATTCATGAAAGAAAGTTGTTTTTTTGCTAAACGTAAGATAAAGTCTAAGAAACATTTTGTTCCTCTTAGGTAAACTTTTAATCAAATTTAACGTAATACCTAGGAAGCACCCATTCATATGAAAAAAAATTCACGATGACACAATGACGTTTCTAAGTTTAAATTTTCGACAAAACAACACTTTTTGCTTCTCATTTTCAATATTTATCAATTTAAAGGTAAAAAAATAGTTTTTAATATTTTGTATTTATAAAAATTTTGTTAAAACTTAATCTTAAAGCATTTTCTTGTGTTCATGATGGTTGATAATTTTCTTCTAACTTTGTAAGGTAATGATTTTTTTAAGATGTGGTTTTTGTTAATAAACATTTTAATTTTATTCCTTTTTAATCTGAAATGAAATTTGTCTCGAGTTCGAGGAATTAGCCAATAAAGGTACTACCAAGAAATACATTTGGCTCGAGGTGGACTTCTACTAAAGAACTTAAAAAGCAACTTTAAATATTGTTACTTGTGACAGTGAGTGGTGTGTACTGGTCAAGGTAGTTTGGGATACTATAAGGAAGGTGATGGTAGCTTTCTTTTGTTTGTTCTGTGGGGTACTGGTTTAAGGGCAAGTTAGAAAGACTTTGCAATCGAAAGACTCCGTACCAAGTCTGAAAGTGGAGAATCTATTAACTACGGAAACTATTCGGCCAATCCCAAAATTACAAAAATAAAAAAAGGAAGAATCTAGATAGAGCTAAAGGTTATTATAGTTAGTTAAAGGGAAATTATCGATAACCTGTGTCAACCTATTTTACAAACTGGGCTTAAAGTGATTTAGGAATTATATTATAAATATAAAATATTAGTTTTTTACGAAGTAGTTTTAGGGTGTACGATATACAAACCCGTGTGGGATTATCTAAAAATACGCGTCAATTCTGTAAAAAAAAACGGTTGTTTTACAGCCTCTAGAAAAAGAATCAAAAAAATGTTTCGAAAATATAATAAATCCTTATTGAATTAAAACAGATTTTTTAAATTTCTTCGTGTGGCCTTTGAGAGAAAAAATGACAACACGAGAAAGCTTTACAACTTTCTATTTTAACAACAATGCAAGTGTTTATCAATTTCTTAAATCAATCACTAATGAATGATTTTATGTAAGCAAGATAATAGGTTTTATTTAACGGACAATGTGGGCTTAAGATACATACCCACACTTATTTGTCCAGTAATACCTGACAGCATTTTTGTTTAAATAGGTTGTTTAAACCTTACAGTTTAAAAATCAACATTTGTATTAACATTTTCATTTATAGTTTATACCCAAACAATCTTTTAAATAGTCACGTGTATATTTATATTATATTAAGTGTATATTAAATTATATCAAGTCCAATTTGGAAAACAAACCCAAGGAAATACATATATCCCCTTCACAGGATCTTCAACTAAAACTGAAATGGGGCACCAAAAATCTTGTCCAATAAAATTCCACAAAGACAGAAAAAAATATTTCAAATAAATGGTAAAAATCATATACTTTCTTCATTAAAACTTAAAAATAAATAGTATCGACATATCTGTGACACTAAGTAAATATATAATAAATAAATATAAATATATAATAAATTTAAAATTATGTTTTTAATTGCGTTATTACTCTAAACTCCACCAGGTGACATATTGTAAATTATTGTGGATTGAAATGTTAGATGCATATTTAATATGGTTATCCGCCAGAAACACAGATTAAAACTAGTGTTACTGATTCAGGAACAATGTAATAAAATAACAAAATTACTGACGTCACTATACCTTTCCCAAAAATTTTAAACCCAGAGACGACGCATCAGTCAAGTCAAAAACTTGTCATCGTTTTAAGACATTATACCCGGGCAAAAAAATTAAGAATTAAATTATTTGATACAAACTCAGAGTCAACAAAAAAATGTGCGACACTGCCCTCGAAACTATAATTGAAGAGTGGAAATTCCAAACGTTCTAAGTGCCTTTAGCTATTTTTTTGAGGAAAGGAAAAAAACTGTCTAAGTCAAATGTTAAGTTTAAAGCTTTGTTAAAATGTATTTTATTTGTAACATAGGGGTATATTCGCTCATAACCTGTGTAATTAAAAAGAAAAAGTTAACTCCTTATATGCTAAAACAAATTATATTTAAGGAACGTTCTATGTACCATGGTACTTAGAACCATTTAAATGGAAAATGTATTATTACCTAAAACATAACTAACCAAAGAATTATTACTAACCTACGAAGTTATTACAATTTTTTAATTTAGAATATTTTGGTAATAGCCTTTAGCAGTTTCCGGCAAAAAATCCAACATGGCTGACAAATCTTTTTTCTTGCCTTCCGACAAAAGTGGCTTAGAAATGATTGGCATACAAGCTTTTCCAATATCTTCAGGTTTAGCCCCTTTTTTTAGTACATTGATACATTTCCAAGTGTCTATGTCACTGTATGTGGTCTTATACTGAATAATACCTGGATAATCTTTAGAAACTTTTATCATAGTAGCCTTTGATATTGAAAAATTTACTTTTAGTACGGAATCGCAGGCGCTTTTTAAGTCTAAAAAGTACGAATGTTCCATGTCAACTACAGTGAATGGTTCCCCTGTAACTTTAGCTGAAGCAACCACTTTCTGTAAATCCATCGGGGTAAAACACTTTGAGACTCTTTTCCTTTTTTCAATAATCGCGAAGTCCCGATCACACGATAAGAAGCTATGCCCGCTTAATAGAAATTTTTGAACAATCTCTTCAAAATGTCCAATTTGCACCAAAAACATCATTAAAAAAAAAAGAGCGCGGTTCTTATTTTGTCCTGGACAATTATCTGACCATAGAACCAGTCTCTTTTTATCAAAAATGTCATATGAATTCACTAGACGTAAAATGCAGGATCCAACTTCATTGCTTCCACGACAAGCTTTTGTTTCATCCCACATACACATAAAAGCTTTATTTAGATGAGATACATGGATGCCCAGATTATAACAACTCAGTTGTCTACTATAGTACATATTACTATGAGTTAAATTTGGTACCAGTAAAACTTGCTGAAGATCCACAGATATCATACAAAAGTCACAATTGGGAAAACGTGAATCATAAGAGTCCTTATTCATGCATTCAAGGGCTCTCTTATAGTTGCTGTGATGAAGTAATTGCTCACGTTTAGCAGTTACTAATCCAGATCCACTGGAACATGAAATCTTACAAGCAAGCAAATCGCAGGTCCTGCAAGTATCCGTCCTGGGACGGCAAAATGAAACATGCGGAAAACATTTCAAAAATACTTTTCGATAGAATTTGTAAGTAATTTTGCTCCCTGGATATTTGCTGGTGAAACTTCTGTAAAGACGACTAATATTGAGATCACTACTAAAATACACTTTGTTACTTTTAGCGCGACCATAGTGACTTTCATCGCATGGAAACGAGTTAACGTGTTGTTTGATTTGCTCCCAATCTTCGTTAGTATACTTTTGGTGATGTGCGTTTCCCTTTCTTTTGTCTGTGTAAGTGATAAGTCCTTCTTGACACCTACTTTGCAGGATTTGTAGACGCCTGTGCGATACTGCAAAAATATCCTGGAAAGTTTGCTTGCACACTTGGAAGGAACTACCTGTATTATTAGGTACAGAATAACAAATGGTACATTGCCTGCGACTGTTAGTCGGGGTATCATAGGTCCCATGGCGCCTCCGCTTTATTTGTGACACAGACAAAAGTCGCAGCAAAAAAGTGTTCTGCAAGTTGTGATTGTCCATCTTCATAAAATCTTCACGTAATTTAAGTTTCAAATTCAGTGAGATATTTTTGCAGCTGTATTTGCATTTGCAAGTTGCCTGTAACAATAAAACGCGATAATTAAATTTGCGATCATGATTTTAGTAATTAAAATATGTCAGTTTTTATTATTGCAGGGGCACTTACGGATAATTTTTGACTGAGAGTTTCAAAGAACCCCCTTGTTATAACTTATAACACAAAATAACAAAATTATTATTGACATTTTTAATATAAAACTTAATCAGGTGCATTAAAACAAAATACTCACGTTTTCTTGAGGAGGTGGCAGCGCTGGAACACTTTTATTCTTTCGATTTTTATAGGATTGCCCAGAAACGCGATTTTTATACTGTTCTGCACGCTTAGAAGTTTTACTGAGTTCACACACATGCGTATCTTTTTTATTTTCCATTTTTAATGGGTATTTTCTAAGAATAACGCGAAAGTTCCCTAACCTGAAAGTCCCCAAAGCAAAAATAAATACAAGGCAGTGACTGGACGTCCGTTAAACGGACGGCGAATTTCAATAAAATCAAAGTGGTTGCCTTCCACAGCTTTTTCTTTAAAATATGTTTTGACAATAAATACTCTTGTTTAAATTGAAAATCCTGAGATGTGCGTATTTACATAAATCATTTGTTATAACAAAAGAAACCTAAGATGAGATGAAACGAAGAAGAAAGTGGTCTCCTCAGCAAGATGAATGTATGAGGTGAGAGAGTAGTTTCTGCCGTCCCCTATTGTCAGGGTTACCAACTTAGGGTTTTTCTCCCTAAAGTTAGGGTAAAGTATTATAGAATGGGATTTTTTAGGGTCCTAATATTTGTAGGGGTAATTTTAGGGGCACTAAAAAATGATTTTAACACACATTAGATTCATTTTAAAATAGACATCTAGTTAAGTATCTGTTTACTAAGAAATGGTTTAATAATATTAGTATCTTTATTTGCAAGTGGTGACACCAAAAGCACTAAGTACGTAACAATTGATTGCGCAATGTCTGTTAAATTAGGTGGATGGCGGCGATTTTTAATTTTTTTGACAGTTTACAATGTGGAGTCATAGCGTTAACCAACTGCATAATAATATTAATGAAAAGAAATAAAAAAATAAAGTTAAAAATAGTTTTTTTTTGGGAGGGGATTTTTAGGGGTATATCAGCTTGTGTTTGGGGGAAAGATTTTAAGAAGTTAGTAACCCTGCCTATTATTACTACGTTTTTAAATCCTCGATTCGCCTTTTTACATCTTTAGTCGATCTTTAATTTAATGATTAACAAAAAAAAAAAAGGTTAGTGGAAACCTAATTTTTGATGTTTCTTTATTACTTAACGGATTTCGGTGCCTGAGTTCCACGTGATCAAAAATCTGCTTTCTCTTAATTCTTATCTCGGAACGAAATTAAAAAACGAAGTAAAACGACCAAATAAAATTCGGAAAAAAGTACCTACCATATTTCCAAAAATAATTTTTTGACTTAAAAAAAAATTTAAACTAGCATAGCTAAACCTATATTTTTACAAAGGAATACGTTTTATTAATTTCTTGTAATTTAGATCTCTAACAAAAGTTATTTGATTTTTTGCGGTTTTGCAATATTGTTTGTTTATTTGTAAGAATTTAAAAAACCTTTTTTTTTTTAATTAAAATAGGTAAAAAAAACTCAGTTTTTTTTAACTATTAGCTTGGTTTTATGAAGTTACTAAAAAAAAAGATATATGTTTTTTCCTTTACGTGTTCACTAATTAGTTTATGGACGAACCTTAAAATTAAACAACAAAATAGCAAAAAGAGGATGTAAAAATTCGGCACTGTATATATTAATGGTGTTATTAAGTGTTATTTTGCAAAAAAAAACTTTATTATTTGCGAGGGATTGGTATGTTTATTTTTTTTATGTTTCACACCTACAACTGGCATTTAACCTCCGAAATCAAATAAAATAAATTTTGGCATACCCGACTAACGAAATATTTTCGCTACATTTTTGTTTCAAGGCAAACCACATTATTATATTGAAATCGTCAATGGATTCAATAAATTGAATGAAACGGGTATTACAATAATAACGTACGGTGTACGAACCAGTTTCATCATAAACTTTCATTCACACCTGAGCGTTACAATGAACATAAATGGTAATTTTTTGCTCGTTGGTGAATATGGGTACGGGTCGCACAGATGTTCAGATCAAAGGATCAACAATATTGCCCTCTTTACATTTAAAAGAAGATCTAGATATATAAATCGT
Organism: Listronotus oregonensis; assembly: GCA_019359885.1. Lineage (NCBI taxonomy): Eukaryota > Metazoa > Arthropoda > Insecta > Coleoptera > Curculionidae > Listronotus > Listronotus oregonensis. The sequence goes on from JAHBCN010000346.1 coordinate 126,610, forward strand.
CCTCAATAGAAACTGGGTGCAAAAAAAACAAAAATATGCTAATGGGATGGATATATCCACTACACAGGTGAAAATTTAAACAGGAAACTAGTCAGGAAGCAAAGTCTAAAAAATTAAAATAAGTTGAATCGCTTGTTGTCGACACTTTGAGTACAGCAAATTAAAGGTATGCCAAGAAGTAGCAGGGATTTCAGAAGTGACAAACAAAATTATTGTGCCACATCGCCAAAATTATAGGATTTTTTAAAAATTGATTATGTGCGGCACGTGACCTTTAAATGTCATTTTATCGTTCAAGGATCAACAACAATAATGCTATACCGGGGGACGAATTGAGTAACCCTCATTCAAGCAAGCAACAATGGTCATTTATAGAATTTAGTAAGCGGTTTTCTTTCGTATTTTTGTGGTTAGCGGACTTGATTCTTATTGTAATATATTCGCGAGCTTTTTCTTGGAAGATTTTTGTTGCCCGGTTAATATTTTAATTGGATTTTTCCTCGGATTTTTCTTTAAAAGTGGGTTTATTTCTTTGAGGTAAGGTTTTTATTGTCTTATTGTGCCGTGACTGATTTAAAACACCGATATTTTTTGTATGATGCTTCATAACTAAGCAAAAAGTCATTTTGATACAATTTTAAAGCTTTTTTTACCACAAGGATTTAATGGTGTTTGACACGTTTGACCCAAAACACGAAAAAAAAGGTTTGTTGTTGAACCACGAACCTCTGGTGACGTCAAGCGGACATGCTCCATTACAAATAGCTTAATGTGTAGGACATTTTAAATGTGTCCAGGACAAATAAGCAAGCGTTGTAAGAAAAAAAAATAATTATTGGATCCAATAATAAAAAACATCTCCTATACAAAACAATATTCACTATATTCATAAAAAATTCACCAAACATTTTTTTCAACACCGAAATAGTGATAAACATAACAGTATTTTTCTATACTACAACAACCAACAAGACAATCAAATTATGCTGTAATGTTCAAAATAAAACTTTAAGATTTTCTTTATTCTCCAACTTATAAAAGGCTCCTGAAGGGCATGTCTTAAAATATTTTTAAAAGGTTTTCTTTTTAGCCTTTTTTCAGAATCCGGTCTCAAAATGATGTTTTTAGGGACTTGCAATTGCCATATCATACTCACTTGATGCATATTTAATTTTTCACATTCGCAAAGCAACCATAATAACTGGAATCAAAGATATGGACGGTTGACCCAGCATTTACGAAGTTTGACAATTTGCTTGCACTTAAAGGGTTCGGGGATTCCCATAATCAAACAAAGGGTATTGTTGACGTTCTCGTTTTCATGACAGTATGACCTACGCAGCGTTGTAATATTTATAATTTGAATTTCGCTTATAAAAGTCAAGCGATAAAAAGCTACATCGCTTTTGCCGGAAAGGGTGGTTGGCGGTGCCGTATATTAACTGATTTTACCCTCGGAGATCAAGGAGAGACTCACGACCAATTAATGGGGTCCTTCTTCTAGGGCTAAGCGCTGTGAACGGTTGAAGCTAAGTTTTTCTGTCGTTCTTACGTTTTGTGTTTTGTGTCATGGACGAGGTTGTCTTCCTAATGGCGGAGAATTGGTTGCGCGCGCAGCGTAGGAAGTCAGACTGACAGCAAGCTGGTTGTACGCAATACCAGTAGCAGTCCTTGGTTTGATCACCATTAATTAAGAAGCGTCGAATCAAACTGTATTTTGTCTACCATTGGACAAAAATGAGTTTGATACAGCATACCGTCCCCAAAGTAGCCTTCAAATTGGACATAATATAGTTTATTTCGACGCTCCTCAATTGTGCCTTTCTTCGATAAGAAAACATTGAAAAAATCGTTATTTTATAAACAATATTAAAATAATTACTGTTAAATGAATATCGCGCAGATAAAATTAGTTGATTTTAAACTTATAATAGTACTAGATGAAAAGCCTGTCTCCGCCAGGCGAGAGACAATATTAAGTAGCCTCTGTCTGCGTAAGACGCCTTCCGTACGGCTAACGGTAAAAAAACACTTTTTTGTTCCTATTTTTGTCCCGGGGGCGAAATTCAAAAAACGGGCTTCGTTAGGATCCAAGCCACTGCTAAAGACTACCACTGTGCCAAATTTCATGATTTTAGCTCAAGCCATAACTTCAGAATCACGTGGACAGACAAATAAATATATATACCTACCTACATATAAATATATCCACATTAGCAAATTAAAAAATAAATATATATATATTATAATATATATATATATATATATATATATATATATATATATATATATATATATATATATATATATATATATATATAGATGTTTGTTGTTGTATCGTAAAGTTTAAGGAAACATAATTATAAAAACAATAAAACAAATAAACGCATTTAAAAGATACAGATTTTGCAAAATAATTATATCGGGATTTAAATTTTTACCTCAAATATTTGTAATGTGTATATGGGCAAATTTTAACTAAAAATATATACAGACTTTACGATAAAGAAAAATAACAAATTTTTACATGTATGTAAAAATGGTATCTCAGTAAACTTAGCTTTAAATTAGTTTTCAATAAAAAATTCAGTTTAGGCAGTGATCACAGGAATGGTAAGCAGGGATTAAAAAATATCCTAGTATATATACATACCAGAGTATTTACATAATCTTAAATTACTCTATTCGTTTGAAAACTCTTAGAAAGCATATGCTGGTGGTCAAGGGCGTAGCCAGGATTGTATATAAGGGGGGGGGGCAGACAAAGAAAATCCTAGATTATATTGTTCGTTTTGATCGTTGTTTTTACCATATGAGTTTCACATGAGCAGTGAAAAAATCAGAAATAGCTTGAATGTCTGATCAGTTGTCTCCTCTCTCACCCGCTCCGCTTCTATGTCTATTTTACCTAGGGTTCTTTACTATTTTTTTAAAGTTCTTTTGGGTTTTCACAAAACGTTTTATGTTTCAGTTTTTTATAACAAAAAAACTACGCTATCCTTGTCGTTATAAGTGACATTTTTTAGACTAAGAAATGATGTAAACAAAAATTATATTAGAGATCACATCACGTATAGTTGGATTTCACAAGCCAGCCTTTAAGCCTGTAAGTTTCTTAGGGGGCAGCTGCCCCTCCCTGCCCGTACCTCGCTACGCCCATGTTCGTGGTTTTAAAATTAAGGTACTAGCAATAGAATTATATTTTTTTATAAGCACTGGAATTATAACATAGCATCGTAATCTACAAGTTTCATTCATGGGTAAACTTTTTGTTTTTGTTGCTCCCTTGTATACTGCTGGTTTCCCTAGAGTTGTTTCTTAAAAATTTTTGGTTTATTAATATGCAAAACTGTTCTACATTAAAGTGATTTTGTTTCGTCCCTCAGTAAAACATTTTCTCACATGGCATAAACTGCGTTGTACATTTAAAAATGTTCATATTGATCCGACTAAACTAGTTAAGACAATATAACGAACCAAGCGCCTAATCATTCATTCATTATTAGTGCCCACATTCGCGGATTAGGTAAGCAATAATTAAACATTTCCCTAATATGTCTGAGAAAGTTACCGTTACTCTCGCAGTACACGTTCATTGAACGCTTTACCAAGTTTCATTCAGCTGTCGTAAATTTCACAAACACGAATGAAATGGAAATAAAACACATTTTACTGTTATTGCTAAATTATTTCCTTCGTTCTTAGTTAGTTTAATTTTGGACCGGAAATTAACCGTTATGTATTGACAAATTATATGAAAATGATTTAAATAGAGATACTAACAATGTACGTATTGTAAATTATCACGAGATATGGCGATATATAACCAACCAATTAAAGATAAGTATTAAGAGTTAATATATTTTTTTCTTCGCAAAAAAGTTAAATTAAATGACAGTACACACGTTATACAGTATATTTTAAAAAATGCATAACAAATGGATAATATTTGTAATAAAAATTTGAATCATTATTTTAATAAGAATTTAGCAATAGATTTTGCTTAAAAAGTGGCACAAACTTTTTTTTTTCGAGAGGAATTTTAAACAAAATTTTAAAATCGTTAAGCCATAACTTCAGAATCACGTGGACAGACAAATAAATATATATACCTACCTACATAGCAGAAGTTGATTTTTATAGATTCCTTTACTCACATTTAATATTCAATGCAGTTTGAATCTCTTTTCTATCTTTACGAGAGCCCACAAAGGCTTGTATAAAGTCCAAGTACTAGGTATGGTACATTCCACAATAATTCGTTGATTTCTTGACCGCAATAAAATTTAAATGACAACCCTCAGTGGAAAACTCAGCCATAAATAAGTTGCCTAACAAATATCTATTGTGTAGGCACCGCGCCTTTTGAAAGGGTACGAGTACAGGTCCTGATTACCTACTAATATCAATAGTTTAGGTTAGCTATTTTGGATGCTCAATAACACACACGAAAATACCTTGACAATCGACTGATGAACTAAAATGAAAAGACTCTGGTTTATACTGAACACCTACAATTTGCCTTTAACCTACATAATATACCAAAAAGTAGGTACAATAATAAATAAAGGAAATTTTAAGTCCGGACCTACATGCGGATACCCAAAGTATATTGAGTTTTACAACTAACAGTACCAGGTAAAACAGGAAATCAACGAATTATTGTGGAATGTACTGTAGCGTGGGTGCCGGGTTTTTAGATGTTTAACCCATCCTCCAAACTACTCCTATTATCGTCTGGGTAATTTCATCCAGACATGATATAAAATTTTAACGTAGTTTAACCTGAAATCCGAACTACACCCAACGACGCACGGTGTTCACTGGGCGGTCACCGATCCAATTACTGGCTGTGCCCAGCGTTGCTTAACGCAGCAAGAGCCATTTAGTTTCATTTAATATGGTTTTACAACAGCACCTATCCTCTACATTACTATAGGTACGCATGTCCAATATGGATTACATGTAACTTCTATTTAATTCAAGCATTAGGTAATGGTAGTTACCTTGGCTCGTTGCAATCTTGCAAATACAATAATGCAGGAACACCAAAACACACAATATATTATAAAACCCCATTAAAGGTATACGCTTAACCCTTTAGCACAAGTACTAAAAGTAATTATTTTTAACACAAGTGTCATAAAATGACATTTTAGACACCGACAGCATGCATTAAAAATCAAACTTTTACTGACGTTTATAGAAAAAATATTTTTAGATGTACCTTGAATAAAAGAAAAACAGTATTATAAAAAACGACAGTTAGAAGGGATTTTATTGCAGAGCACATTTTTTTTCTTAAAAGAATACAGAAGTTGCAAATAAAACATAAGTAAAGGTCAAATAATAAACTTAACGTTCTCGTTGACAAATTAAACTTATGGCGTTCAAAGTAACGCAACTTCATAAACAACACCGCCTGTATCGTTCCAAGTCACGTTGTTGTTTCAATTTCGACAAGATTTATTTTCTGACGTTAGTCGTTCATTTATCTTTTAACGTTGGTTGTTCCCTGACGTTTGTAATCGTCCAATAGGACTGCATTTTTAAATCACGTATTGATCACGTATAGTATTTTTCAAGATATAAGAAAATGACTAAAAGTCTCGACTGCTTCTGAGTGCAGTAAAAACCCTGGAAATTAGCATTTTATGGTACTATTAGGGTAGGTTGACCTAATTATCGCACCCGACCGTACAGGGTCGTATTTCAACCTGACTGGAATAATATATAAGTATTCATGATGCCCTATTTGCCCCAGGTTATATCTAAACGTATAGGGTAAAGTGCGAACCTGAACTATTCTCACCTCTGTTGGCATGGCCATAAAGGATCACTTTCGAGAATTTTTATTGCAGTCGGAGATAATCGATATGTCTAGTCTTTTTCTTATATCTTGAAAAATACTATACTGTTGACATAGTGCATGACCAACAGCAACAGTAGAGCATAACGAGAGTTCAAATGCAGAGCAATATTTTCAGGATTCATGTTCAGCCTTTTAATTGATTTACAATAAATCTAAACCAAAGAGTACATACTCGTAAAAATCAACAAAAATGAAAATGGTTCAGTAAGAAGTGGTAGTATTGATACTGACAGTTAAAAGTTAGGAACCTTAACATTAAGTTTATAAACTGAAACATTTAAAGTTTAATAATTGCTAGCAAATTACGTTAAATGAAAAAATATATTTTTAGTCCTAAATGGTTTCATTTTTATAGTAGTAGGGATTATCAATAAATTAATTATCCCTACATAGAATTGTATACTATAGCACCTAGCGAAAGATCCATCGGTTCGTCCTTTATTGGCAAGTGGAAACCTTTGAAAAGACGCGTTTTTTACGAGATTTATGCATTTGGATTTATGAAAGTTTTTTTATTTATGCAAGGAAATCGGAAAATAATAAGTTCAGGCTGACGAAAAAGACAAATAGGGCTATGAATTTGTTTAAAATATTCAGCGATCCGTTTTTATTGCCTTTTTTTACCAACCAAAATCCATGTTTAATCTGCAATCACTATAACCATTTTTTACTTTGAACAATATCACCACTTATAAATAAAATATTAGTAATAATTTTCTTAAGTCAGTGATGTTAGTGGTAGCAGTTTATTCCAGCACAACTAGAAGTGAAATATCCTACCTTGAAAATCCGGTAAACTCCGACGGTAAAGGCACAAACCACAATCATCCGGCAGTACCGGCAAGAATCCAGTTGCCGGTACCGAACAAAAAGAAAGAAAACAATAAAAACAACTGCGCAAAAATGGGTACTACTTTTTGTAACAGCACCCGAACAAGCCGGTTTCAAATTTACAACTGAAGGCGTGTGCTGAGGTAGATAAGTGGGGAATTATGAAAGAACGTGGATGGTGGGTGGGGGAAAAGGACGGGAGGCGCGAAGGGAGCGTTCATTCATAATGTGAAAGGCCTACTAGGTAGTAACAAGGCCGAAAAAGTGTTTATTGTGAAAAACGTTTTATTATTATTTAATCTATCGCCCTAACACATGTTTTAAGCCACTTCCGTAAAAATATTAAAGAAAAAAATAGCGCTTGTATAAAGAAAGAGAAATAAATCAAAAAATGTGAAACTGGTGTTGATGTAAATTAAACTATAATTAAAATAAAATAATTTTTCTTTAAAACATTTTGGAAACTCTAAAAAAATTTAAATTACTTTAATTAGTGTTTATTTTACATTAACTCAATTATTAATTTTTTACTTTTCATAAAAGCACTTAAATAAAAGAAAATCAAAAAAAGCCGAGAACTAACACGCAATCGACAAGCCGTTTGGCAACACTATAATTAATCTGTCAATTATCAATAATAACCACTGCACATTACCAGTGACAAAAAGTCAGAAAAATATTATTTATCGCAAAAATATCTCAGTAATCATCGCCCTATTTGATAGAAAACATTGGTATCAAAATTTTGCCAAAAACTTATTGTTTTTAATTTTATTTTATCTCTACCATTACGAGTAAAATTACTTACCTTCCTCTAAAAATGTATTCACTAACCATATCAAAATAACTGTCTTTCAAATGCAGTTATAAAATTAATAATTATTGTCTATCCATAACTAAATATTAATATTATTTAAAATAAAACCACCATAAATGTTTCATAAAAGAAAACAAAGAATTAAAAAAAAAACTTACGATTTCTACTTATTGCAAGGTGGAGATAGGAGAAAATAATATAAAATAAAATCCTGTAATTAGGCGGGAGTGTTGCGATCGCGATGGAAAAAATGGCCCTCTAGCTCGCGGCACAGGCCAGCGCTCCGATGTTTAAAAGCCGATACCGCTTTTATTTTTACAAATAGGCCTCATATAAAGGAGACAAAATGAAGTCCATTAGACTGCGCAGTTTTTGAAAAAAAAAAACATTTAAATAGCTCATTGCGTAAGAAAGTTTTGGCATGGTAAGTTTAAAACCATATTGGCAAATGGGGAAAAACTAAAAAAAATATTGTTTCCTTTTTTTTTCAGTTTTCTGCCAATATCTTTGGTCTTGACCAATGGAGAGAGTTGTAAGTTTTCATTTTCAGGTAAAAAAGATGCTTTTTTAAGTGGTAAGAGTCTCATTTGATTATACCTCGGGTTTTTTTTTAATCCTAGGCCGGGTTTTCCGACAGACTATATTGACCGTTTTAAATAGAACTGGACACGGTACGCCTGAAGCATGGGTAAGAATAATAAAAATGTGAAAGGTAGCGAACGGGGCGCGGGATTCGAATACTTTATGTTTGTGCGGCAAAATCCAGTTTGAATTGAAATCGTATCTGCCTCCTTTCTCGAGATTAGTAAAAAAAATTTAAAAAATCATGGAAAAAATTAAAGAAATAAGGAAATTTCGCGAATTTCCGCATTTAATTTTTTACCCTTACTCACTAAAGTTTACATTTAATTCAGAGTATAATTATCAAATCATAAGTACAGAATTTATCATATTTTTTATTTATTTTTCAAGTTTAGCACTCAAAACTGTTAAATCTATCATTCATAAAAAATATATTTTTTGGATTTAAAAAAAATATTGGACTGCAACAGAAATGTTTTAGAACTATTATAATATATTGCCTATAATTTATTTACTAAGCCTTACAAATTTTATCTTTTTTATGGAAGTAGGCATCATGATATAGAAATGAAAAATAACATTAAAATAAAGTGAGGTTGTTTATGTTGTAACTACTAATAAATACATAAGTTTATTTAGTATACATTAAATTTAAAAAATAATTAATTTATGTATCTACTTATAAATGTAAATAAATTATAAATATATGTTACGAAAAAAAATCTGTTTAAATGTTTTGGTTAAATTTAAAAAAATATTTTTTTATAAATGATAGATTTACCAGTTATGAGTGCTACATTTAAAAAATACATAAAAAATATGATAAATTTCGTGTTTATGATTTGATAATTATACTCTAAATTAAAAGTAAACTTTAATTTGAGAGTAAAAGTAAAAAATTAAATACGAAATTTCCTTATTTCTTCAATTTTTTCTACAATTTTGTTTTTAATATTTTGTGAATCTCGAGAAAGGATGCAGATACGATTTCAATTCAAACTGGATTTTGCCGTACAAACATAGAATATTCGAACCCCGCGCCCCGTTACCTTTCACATTTTATTAATCTTACCCATGCTTCAGAAGTACCGTGTGGATGTATAAAAAATATTATTATTGAATTTATTGACTTTAAAAATCTTATGTCACTTACAAATTAGTATATTAAATTTGAAATTATTTGATATGTAAGAGTACTTTATATACTGTTTTGAATAATATTTTAAATATCAACCATTATTTAGTTTTTGCTAATAAATAAGATGGTTTAGTAGGCCTTCTCATAATTTTCAAGTCTCATTCATGCTTTTAGCCTCAGTACCTCGCGACCTTTACAAAGACAAAACAGCGGCGCACGCTGAATGTAGAAAAGGTGACACTTGAACAGTTGCCATTATCATGTAGCCTTATGCTGTTAAGCTCTTAGGTAAATGTTTTCTTTACAATATGATTTAATTTTTGCGCATTTAATAAATAAAAACCTCTAGAGGGGGAGAGGTTTAGGTCGAATCTCACCTATTCTCACGTGGGGGAGAGGGAAGGTCCCGGCAAATATCACGTATTTTTTTCCCTTTTGCCAAAAATCAATTTCTAATAAGAGTTCTTAAACAAAAGTCATTTAATTATCAAACATTTACACATTTAAAGTACTTTATTATAAATTTAAAGATATAAGAATGTCATACGACTCCTGTGTTGGTCTTTAAGGTAGAAATTAGTAATTACTTAAGGAAAAGTGATACAATTCTTCGAAAATATTAAATTTAAAATTAAAACACCATAAATTGAGATTCTAGCCTAACTTTTAATTCTAAATAACTTTTTCTTAATACAATTTTCTCTATCTCTCAAGTTAGGGTCATTTTACTGGTAGCGATTTCTAACAATTTAGTTATAATTTGCCCTGTATAACACCGATTTCAGTAAAACTTTGTGTATTTAAGTTTTAGACTATGCAGACCAAAATCCCAAAACACCGTTTTAAAATTCGTTAATTTTTTGTCCGTTTGTCATTACGGACCACCTATCCGGGGACATACTGTATTATATAGGTCGGCACCGTCTACATATTTTGACCATAACCCTCTACCAGGGATGTGAAATACTTAACTTTCTAAACTAAGCATATTGTACAAGGGCGGACAAATCCAAACGAGATTTTTGTGTTTGACGATAGCGCTTCGCTACATACAGCAACTCTAACTTACACAAAATTAGAGGAAATAAGATTTCACACTTCCTATAGCCTTGACTTATTGCTCTGCGATTTTCTTCTTTTTTTTGACCTCCTAAAAAAAACAAGGAGTACACTTATTCCAAAACAACGTGGCAGTGGCAGCCTTTGTGCACAATTGGTTCCTGACAAAACCTTTTTAATTTAGTGTTTAATGGATCAAAAAAAATCTTAAACCGTTGAAAAAAAGAAGTTTCTACAAAAGAAAATTATGTGGAATACTGATGTGTGCTTGATTTATTTTATTACATTAAATACATTTTTTTTAATATAAAGTCTAGTTAATATTTCATTCGCCCTCTTCTTTTTCATCTTTATGACAACCCACGAAAGCTTGTTAGAAACATAACGATGGCTTAGTATAAAACCTCGTAATTCCATTTTTTTTAAATTACATTTTGGTGGTTTTAGATAGAAAATTACGTATATTGCATATAGTAGCCTAATAGACCTGGATTTTTGCACAGTAAATCCTCTATATCTACCATACATGGAATGGGGCTCACTAAGCCCAGAGTGCTGTCTATTCTGGTAATCAGGTGCGACAGGTTTCGAAATTTGGCTGATTTTAAATGTATTTAACCGCGTCTGCCGTTCGAAAATTTTATCGCGCGTCTACCATCGTGGCAGACAATTATGAAGGTATATTTTTGATATTTATTTTTAGTACAATAGAGCCCCGATTATCTGTGCGCGGTTTATCCGGGCTGCGGATTATCTGTGCATGCCCATTATTGAAAAATTGCCTCTATCGAAAAGAACCTATGATAATCTTGTTGGATAAAGTTTTGGAAATCGTTCGCGATCAAAGAGATAATTTTTACAGTGGCAAATGATGGTATGAACTGAAAGAAATGACCTTTAAAAGAGCTTTTTATAAACTGATTACGCTAGAGGAAGATGAAAGCATCATTGAATTTGATGATGATGAAACGACCATAACTGAACTTACTGACATAAAAGAAATTGATGAAACTGAGGTTGAGAGGGGGACTCATGGTGACAAAAATGAGCCAGGTTATCAACTCCTGGGCTACGACGATATTGTCGAACAAGCTTTGAATTAGCTCAGTACGTCACAACTTGATTCATCCGAAAATGAGTGTCAAGACGAAGAAAATGATGGGGTGGTATCAGTCAAAAAAGTAACTTACTGAGAGGCTTAAGAAGCGGCCAACCTTCTAAGTCAAAAAAGTAACTAACCGAGAGGCTAAAGAAGCTACCAACCTTCTACTCGACTATTTTAAGCAACAAGAATCTTCGGAACTTGTCGACATTTTAAACTTGTGCAGAATACGTCAAAAAAGTAAAACAGATCGAAGAATTTTAGCAGAGACCAAAGTTACTGACTTTTTCAAAAGCATAGCTACCTATAATATAAATATCCTTATATAAATACAAGTTCAGAGATTTTATTTTTCTTAAGTATGTATAAAAGTTTATTTATGTAGAATTCTGTTTTTTTTTCTGTTTTGTATTTTTTATTCAATTTGAAAGTTAGTTTGAACTTATGAGATCTTTTTTTTTAAACTTATTAGTGTGTACATAAATATGTATATAGTATGTAAGAAATAAATGTTCGGATCATCCGTGCTTTCAATTATCCGTACCTCGTCCGGTCCCGTGGAGTACGGATAATCGGGGTTCTACTGTAAAGGTAAGTACTTTACCCTGGAGATTTTTTTTATTTTTTTGATAAATCTCGTATACGACTGGTAAGTTTTGACATCTGATGGTTGCATTTAAGGTTTTGAACTATGTAGAACTTTTTATAAAGAATAATTTTTTTCGTTAACTTAATAATAAGAACATTTCCCATAAGCCGCCCACTTACGCAGACACACTGTATTAATGGCAGACCTGGCCAATTACTTTTAAAGTTTTATATTTTTGGTACCTTCATAATTGTCTGCCACGATGTTAGACGCGCGATAATAGTCTGCCATTGTTATTTTCCAAAAATAATAATAATATATTATTAATTTCCGAACGGCAGATATGGTCAAATAGATTTAAAATCAGTCAAGTTTCGATACCTATCGCACCTAATTACCAGAAGAGACAGCCACTCTGGGCTTAGTGAGTCCCCATTCCATGTATGGTAGATATAGAGGATTCACTGTGCAAAAATCCAGGTCTGGTCAAATACATACAGGTGTTCGACCGCTGTTAATGACACCATAGTCACGGTTTATACGGGTTTCCATAAGAGACCGTGCGTATCGTCAACGTTCAATTACCGGTCTTGTTACTTCAGCTGTTACAAAAATTCCATCTGCGCAGTGCTGCTCTCTACAGATAAGAACAGGAACCACGTATATCAGCTGCTCCCAAGATTTATGTGAATACCTTGTATGTCCAAGAAAAATTGGCTGCATTTTTTAATTATTCACAGTGTGTTTTCTTACTTCAAAACATTTCGTAGGTGTTAGTTCAAATCCAAAACATGTAAAAAAATTAAAATTTTTCCACACAAAATAGTGCAGCAAATCAGTTTTTTGTGTCTCCTGTAAAATTTATATTTTGTGTCATACGAAGTTTTCATACTAAACCATCGATAAGTACCATAAGCCGTTGATGTCGAGTTTTAATATCTTAATGGATTTAATTTCCAGTTCCGTTAACCATGGCCAAGTACCATAACATATAGAATATTGCATTTTACGGTAGTGCTACTACGGACGTTGTACAAATAACTATGTATTACCTCCTAACTACCCCATCAAAGCATGGGTAACGTCATGCAGACGGGACCTACAGTCCAGGACGTGGTCTCTTCCATCAGATTACTAACCACGCCCAACTTTGCTTAACCTAGCTTCCTAATATGTTATTTACTATATTTATATATTTTAAAAAAAATATTTGGATAAGACCTCGGTATTAATACAAAAGGATTCTAAATATCTATTGAAAAAATTTATTGTTACTTAAAAGAATATACAAAAAATATAAATTTAATTCCGAGAAATTTATGCAAATATGTGCAAAGTTTATACTTCGCCTAAAGAAAATAAACACCTTCATTAAACAGTTGGTATTTAATTGAGCATCTTCATGGAAACATAATTATTTGTTTTTAATTGACTTATTTTTTCATAACATAAACAATACTTTTCTGTGAAAAAAACATTTGTTTTTATCAGCAGATGTTTTTGTGCACGATTATAAGGATTATTAAGTGTTCCGGAACTAAAACTTTTATACATTATATAGTTTTTCGCCAGCGGCTTTGCCCAAGTGGACTACACGATTTTGGCTGTTGTTTTTTTCGTTCTCGCGGAAAAATCTTATACATTTAATACGTGCGACAACGACGTCGGTCTTCACATATCTGGCCCCCTTTCCACTACGTTGCATCACATCACATCATCAGCTATCTGAGGGGCGCAAAATCGGCTTTGAAAAACAATTTTTTTTTGCATCAGTTGTCAATACCGTAGTCATATTATCATAATTTCTTATTGGCAAAATTAATTAAATAAACAAACTACAATAGAACAATTTAATAATACATTTTTAACTTAGATACTTAAATTAAATATTTTTAATATATTAAGACTAAAATAATATATGAATTATTCATAAAATCTCAATTTACTCTGATACCTAAAGCAAGATTGTAACTCTTTGAATTTTTTTAATATTTGGGTTGCAAATAGTTGGTATTGGGGGCAGCACTATTTATTTTTTTTTGTTGCATATTATTTAATTCAATAAAGTATAAATGTTACAGATTTTATTGTTGAGAAAATTTAAGTTTAATCATCCGCAAATAAGGATGTATAGTTAATTTACATGCCACTTTTTTAAGTCAGATACAAACAGTTGTTTTATGTATTATATGTATGTCCAAAGATTTAAAAAAAAACATGTTTCTTTCAAATGGTAGGCTAATATTTTCATATATAGAAAAGATATAATTTAACACAAATTCCACCACAAAATTAGTATTTTAAGAAACGAAATTATCGGTTCAAAACCTACAACTTTGCACTTTAACTGCGCAAATCCCCTGCTGTGGGGGGGGGGGCAAATGTTAAGCCCCGCCACGGGCGCGGCCCTGCAAAAAGTGTACGTGAGAAGTTGTGAATAAAGTGTTGTAAAGTGTTGCCGAGCGTTTTTATTATCGAAACCACGGAAATGAAACTATGAAACCGTGACAAAATTAAAGATTTTGATAATTCTATGAGAGTAAAAATTCATCACATCACACACTATCCTTTAAAAATAAAAAACAAAATAACACCAAAAACAAAAATCTACATAATTAAAATTTAAAAAATCATAGAGTATTAAATCTAAATTTGCTAATGTTTATAAGATCTTCATAGATACAAAAGACAAATGAATTTTAGCACGTGAAAAATATGTTCACTCAACAATATAAAAATAATACAGATATTTGCAGGATAGTTCTTTGACCCAACATTTGCATTCACATCACATCCGGCTAAAATGTATTACAATAAATTGTAATTTTACATTAATAAATTACTGTTTACTGGAATCAGAATTTTTTCTGGAACACTGTTTACGTACTTGATAGCTACAAAGTACTGTAAATTAAATTTACCATACGATTTATGGAAAAAATTTACATTTTAAAGAACCGAAAGTCAAAAAAAATAAATGTTATACTTCCCATCGAATTTAATGGCATCAATTCGAAGTACTTAAAGTAAAACGTAAATTATGTAAGCACATATATTAGGGTGAAGTAAGTGGAAAAACGTTTTTTTTTTAACTTCCTATATATAAGAGAGCCATATAAAAGATATTAAAACTATATACCGGATGACCCAGGAAACATGTAACAGATGATTACTTTCTTATTTACAAAACTATTGTTTTAAATTGAGAGGGTTTCTATAGCAGATAGTTGTCCTCTTTAAGAGTTTAAGGTAGCCAAAAAGTCGAATTTAATTCGGCTGACCAAACTGGATAGCAGGCGACAAAATACTTTCCGAACTATTCAAACACATGCCCTTATAACACCAATATTTAAAAATGGTGATCCTCAGTTGCCAAAGAACTACATTCCCATATCTCTGCTATTTATCATTTTAAAGGTGGTAGAAAGATGTATGGCCTTGCAAATTGTGAAGCTTTATCAAGCCAATGATTTTTTCTCAAAAAGTCAGTCTGGTTTTCTGGAATAAGACCTCAAAGCTTGCTATCATTGACCTGGTCTCTTACAACTTAGAGTCAACTGGGAGTATGAAATATGCAGCTGCCCTCTTCTCCGATCTCAGTAAGGCTCTTGATTGTGACATGTTTCTGGGAAAACTAATTAACTTTAAATTTTGACTTTAACAGTATTGCTCTCTTGGGTATGGGACCGGGCGGTAAAATTAAAAGGGGGTTGGGGAAACAAAAAGAAAGAGTGAAAACTATTTGGGGCAAAAATTAAAAATTTTTGGGGTTTCCCTTTTTTAATTTTTAAAAAACACGGGGCCATGGGGTTTAAGGTAAACCCTTTTTTAAGCTCACCCCTTTTTTGCCAACCCTTCGGTGGTTTTTTCTTTTAAACGAGAAGCTTGGTTTCCTCTAGCTTGTTGAGCAAAATGGCTGGAACAATTGGGTTTTTTGAAGAAGCTGGGAAACTTTCGGAATCTTTATTTCCCCCTGCAAGTGGGTAGTGCCCCAATAGCCATTAAATTTTCCAAAAATTTTTGAGGCAATTTATTTTTTTTTTTGGTTTTTTGTCTTTATTGGAAATTTAACTAAAACATTTAGCAAAAAAAATTCTTTTTTTTTTAAAATTTTTTCCGAAATTGGGAAAACCCTGATAGGTTTTTTAGAACGCGATTAACGAAACAACTGCGAAAAACTTTTCTTACACTAAGAGGTTCAAAGGCCCTAGATTTCACCAAATTTTAGGGCCACCAGGTTTAAACAAAAATAAAAAGGGTTTTTAGAAAAATTTTAAAATTTTAATTTTTTTTTGTCAATATTTTAATTTTTTAAATTTAAATTTCAAATTTTAACATTTTGCATTTAAAAATAATTTTTGGAATTTTTTTTATTTTTATTAATTTTTTTTTACCAGGTTAGGACTTTGATTATTTTATATAATTTTCTAACGGGTGTAAATACTTGTATGAATAAAACAGGCACAAATAAAACTATTGACTATTGATCTGACAACAGGGTGGGGCATACTCGAATCTACATAACATCTTGTATGTTAGGGGTCGGGTTATTCATTTAAAGTAAAAAGGTTTTATTTTTAACTTCCTTTTTTTTTTTAAAACACGAATATAGCCATTTCGTTTATTTTTTTCCGTAGAATTTAATAATCTAATAAAAAAAACATTTGAAACAAAAACAAAGAGTTACACAAAATGACGTTTTTTTTAAATGGAATCCCCCATATTTTTATATAAATAATAGAGATTTTCACCGAATTCGGTGATATAGGGGTTGCTGGGTTTATTTCCTGCGGTTTTGCTGAAATTGTCAAAAAATGCATGATACTATTTTTTACCTGCCGGCTGCCACAGGTCAAAAACTTTTTTCTCAAAAATTTTTAAAAAATTTTTTATTTTTGGAGTTTATAATGAGGTTTTACGAAAAAAGGTTTAAATTATAACTCTCTATTATAAACGGAGAAAACGCCCGGAAAACCCAACAAAAAGGGTTCAAATTTTCACCGAAATATATCAGTAAAAACGATTTTAAACCTGAAAGTCTTATTCGAAGAAACAAAATCGTTACATATTAGGAAAAAGACTACAATGAGAAAAAAGAAACCGGGATCGAGCTATTCTAAATTATTTTACTTTGTATCCCATGAAGTCAATTACTGACGCAGTTAGAGACTTGAGGTATGGCCCTGCAAGAAGAAGAGTAACCTATGCGACGGTTTAGAGAACACTGGAGGAGATAATTTGGCAACAAGACGGAGCGTGGCCCCATGCTGTTCGTCAAGTTGTGCCGTATCTCAATCGCCGATACAATCAGTGGATTGGACGTTATGGCACTATTAGATGGCCACCTAATTGTCCAGATATTACAATTTTGGACACTTTTCCATGGGGTCACTTGAAGAATGTCGTTTACCAAAATGGGAACAAAAACACGAAAGAAATGAAAGAAATAATTTTAAATGAAATTAATCGTCTTAACCAAGAACCTCAAATAATATCGGCTAGCTTAGAAAGGCTAAGGAGGGGGGATAGATCATGTTTTGAAAATAACGGGGGTCATAAATAGACATTTTAAAATTTTTAGTAATATTATAATTTTTGGTTATAAGTGTTCTTATTTCCACCATATTTTACCTCGTATTGTATTTTTAATTTTTTTCCCTTTATTGTAATTTTGCCTTTGGGTTTTGAAATAGATATATATCATATCATTTTTAGCATAAAATATAATTTAAAGGTTCTTCTGATGAAAACCTCATTATAAAAATATTTCCAAAAAAATAATAAACGTATTTTTTACAAGGAAGTTTAAAGGTGTATGGAAGCCCAATGCTATGGCCCATTCGATCAAAAAATGTTCATGAAATGTGTATGAAACTATATCCGCGCTGTACCGTCAACCGTCGTCGTCTCATCATTCGTTATTTTCGTTGTGGTTTTGCCCTTTGCGCCGTTTTTTTGCTTTTGTAAGTACCTATATTTTGTGGTTGCAGAAGTTTTTTTGGTTGATAAAACCTTATTTTAGTGATTAGTGTTTATTAAATAGTGACTATAATTTTGTGTTTTTGTTTGACTTTTAATATCGTAACAAAATGATTAGAGGTTTATGGTTTTTTTCTTGCAAATCCCAAAGGGGAACATACCGGCATTTTTTACTTTAGGTAAGTATTTCTTATATTTAAATTAGGTGCTTCTTATGAGATGTAACGTTAGGTAACCGAAAAAAATAATATATCAATTGAATATATAATAAAATAATGAAAATTTCATAGGAAATAGCAGTGAGAAAATAAGGGAATCTTAACTATCTTTTAATGATTTCTACAATGTTTGTGTATTTCTGTGGATTATTAAAAAAATAAGGTTAACATTTAGGGACTTTTATTTCATTTAATAATTTTGTACATTCTTTAAAGGATCAAAATTATTAATTACCCTGACCAGGCACATTTTAATATATACAGGTCCCTCTAATTGAATAAAAAAAAGTACAATTTTATGCTAAAGTTCCTTTTTGCTTTTTTTGTATTTGTTTGGGAAAAAATTGAATTTTGGTTTCTTAAACTTACATTATCAACTTTTTAAGCTCGACATACTGGTAGACACGTAATATTTAACGGATACTGTTACAATGGATACCTGGGTACCAAAGGTTACTTAACATTTTTAACCACTGTTATTCTGTCTCATGAATGTTTGTTATTAGTGAAAAGTATATGCCTAAAAAGCAGTGATAAAAATTTTCACTTTTTAATGTACAACCAGAATCTTAGGATTAGATTAAACTCATTTACACTATCTTGCCCTTCTTTTATCACAAAATTGGTGATAAGTACATGAAACTATCATACAATGTTTGAAATTTATTTACAAAGATTTTTGGTAAAAATACAAAAATATCGACCATTTAAATAGAAGGCTTCTTTCCATATTATATCAGATATAAAATCCAATATTACACAATAATTTTAAATATTCTATGGTAGTATCGTTTACTAACCAACAATTTTGTGCAAAAAAAAACAGTGAATGCTTGAATTTGACATTTGATGATGTCAACTTTATAGATAGTAACAAAGAATTATGGAAGTCCGGCTCTGACCTACTATTCATTGCGCAAACTCCGCGGGGCCAACCCCCCTATTCCCGCTGCCCTGCACGCCTAGACAATTTTGTTCTACAGTATTGGGCTTCCATACACCTTTAAACTTCCTTGATTTTTTAAAATTCTTGACTTTGACCTGTGGCACCAGGTTTTTTCAGGTGAAACTATCCTTATAGTATTTATTATGCAGTTTTTCGACAATTGCAGCAGAACCGCAGGAAATAAACCCAGCAACCCCTATATCACCGAATTCCTCCGTGAAAATCTCTATCTATTGGTATAAAAATATACGAGGTATTCCATTTAAAAAATACGTCACTCCTGTTGTAACTCTTTTGTTTTTGTTTCAAATGTTTTTTTTTTTTGGTTAGAATATTGAATTCTATGGAAAAATACACGAAATTATATTCGTTTTTTAAAAGGTACAGGAAGTTTAAAATAAAGCCTATTTACCTTAAATGAATAATCCCGTACATAACATGCTTTATGTTTTAAACATAAACAATATTTCGAAATTATAGGTAATGAAAGTAATTTTGCTTTTTTAAATATCTATCACTTTTTTTAATACCAAATAACTATTGTATCTATTTACACATCTTTTATTTTGTCTAAATTTCACAACCAGAAATATAAAACTTTAATGCCCCGTCCAATATGTGTTCCCATTTTAATTGGGTAATGCAATTAACCTAATCAACAAATTAGTACTTAATACCATAATAATCATTATATCCCATAATTTATCACAGCACTGAGACACTAGAGCCAATTAGGTTTTGAACTGGATGTGTGTATATGTATGTAAAATAGATCATCGCATTAAGTGCAATTAGGGCCCACATCCGCCCTTGGATATAAATTGGTGTCTTTATGAGACATATCGTGAAAAAGAATGATTTATGAAATTATTGATTAGTCAGGGTCAGGATATGGTTCATTTTCTTTAATGAAATATTACGATTCTAATTAACCCTTTTACAAACTAGTTAAAAAGACAGAAGTTTTAATAAATACACAGAATACTTATAGTTCTTTTAAGCAAAAAGCTATCATAAATAATTTTTTCGGGAACCAAATGAAATAAAAAAAAACTATGTCTATATTTATATTATTAAAACGCATTTTAACAGTTAGAAATACAACTGATTTTTAAAAATATCGTCCGCCATATTGGATCAGCCATTTTGAATTTTGCAAATCAAAACCAGTGCCCCTTAAAACCTCTATGTACCGAATCTGACGGAAATCGGAAGACTTTTGGATATGTGGCCCGCCATTGGACCCGCCATCTTAAATTTTGCAAAAGTTCGTATTTGTGATCAGAAATACCCAAAATACAAAATTCTGATGGACAATTTTTATTTTCTATGGCTTTTTTTAAATACATACATATTCGGAAATTTTAAAAAATTATATATTTTGGCTGCTATTTTTTCGCGAATTGCTGGTACTTAAGGCCTGCTTTTTAAGGTTAGGAAGTTTATGTGATGTGATAGCTCACCCATATACATATATCGCATGTAAAGTAGAGACTACTTTTCTTGTGTGGCTGTGTTAGTATTTAATTTTATCGGTGATGTTGGGTTCTTAAGGCTGGTTTATGCAGACAACTTTAAATTTAATTTAACCTTAGTGTAAGATCATTGAACACCAATAGATAAGCGCGTTTATACACACTTTAAGAAATCTTTAACTTTTATTTAAGAAGTTGGTCAACTTTTATCTTCTTAAAGTTAAATTAAATAATAATGAAAATAAGCATGCGCGAGCAGTGTAACCAAACTTAAAATTCGCCTAGACTGAGCAGTCAACTTCAACCTTCAACCCGATTTACGTAACGGAAAATACGGATATCTTTATTAATTATTTTATTTATTAAATAATAACAAACCAAGCACAAAAACAGTCAAAACCTTGTCAAAATATAAAAAATGGTTAAATAATTAATACCAACCCAACGAAATTTTCGTGTTTCTGCGCGTGTAAGGTAATTGTAAATATTCTCTATAAATGGTCTAGAAATTCTTAAAGTTAAAATAAATTTAAATAAAAGTTAAACCAGATTTAATGTTGTCTGCATAAACCAGCCTTTAATTGTCATAGGTTATAACAGGTATAGCTTTTTTCCGGTCTTGGCTGGAAAAGATATACTTTCTTAAATGAAAAATGTCAAGAAAACATGTACTTTCCGAACGGTTACCTAAAAAATATGTTTTAGGAATTATTTCATATAAGTTGGTTACCCAATTTTTTAAAATGTCCAGAATACAAAACTTTTTTGGCTTCAGAAATAAACTGTCTTTAATATAATAAAAAAATAGCTGAATAAGAAGTAACCAGAACTACCTGGATAGTTGTTTAGTAGTGGTAGGTAGGTACATTTTTTATATCAAATCGCACCATCCGCATTAACTTATATAGGAGATGATTTAGCTATACAGCATGCGTGTTATCCCATGAACTTAATATCGGAAGATTTAACGAGCGTCGATACACTGTCGATGCCGCCCGAAGTTATACGTTTACGACGGTGTTGGTTTTCTTAAGATAGGTTCGTGAAAATAACTCGCATAGCCGTTTCGCGAGAATTACTCGCGAAATCCCTGTATCGAGCACACTATTTCCACAAAGCGAAACGATTTGAAGCGAATACGGTCCTCCTGGGTCATTCGGAAGCCTCAAATAGGTGTGCGTTTACACGAAGCGAAACAAACAACGGAAAACACTTTGATTCACACCCAAAAAACGACTAGCCATCCGCTTACCTCGAAACGTCTTCGCGCAAAAAATTTCGGGATAGGCGCAAGGTATCCACAACGCGAGACTAGTTTCGCCAAACACCGCTTTTGAGGCAATTTTAAATTTAGGTCTTCTGGAAACCACTTCAAAAATTAATGTAATCTTAGCCTAGATAATTTCATGCGTTAAACGCCTAATTGTGCCCATCGTCCATATGTCTTAGTGACCTTTTTTTTAATTCTCTTGTAGCCGTGTAATATATTTAGAATGCACTTAAAGACAGCTGAGAGATACCTACCAGTTAAAACGTTGTCTTTTAAAAAATTTAGGGCAATTTTTTAAAAAATATTTTTCATGCAGAAGAAAACATTGCATTAATATATCATTACACAGATAAATGTAAGTATTAATATTGGCCGATGACTGGTATTTTTCGTATCTAATTTTTTAATTAAAAAAATATTTATTAAACAAAATATATTTAATCTCTAATTGATATGCATCGCGAAACGTCAATATCAAAACATAATTACGAGACAGGATGGAGCGTCCCCTTTAACTCTGACATCCTTAATTCTGCATTGTCCTTACCGCTAAAAACACTTCAAGGACTCTGCCGTCGTGCCATTTGACACGTTTGGCGTTGCTTGTAAAATGTTAGACACCGGATTTTAAATAACTAGTTATTAAGGTGCATTATAAATACCCATAGAGGTCTGATTTACCTTTCAATTTACATCTATTGTGAATATTACAACAAAAAAAAACGTAATAAGAAGTACCACAATTTTTAAGTTAAAAAAGTTGCATACACAAAAACGTTAACCACCTACACTTAGATAATATATTAACAATGACCATTTTTACAAAAAAATGCGAAAAACTAATTTTCATTGTATGTCTCCATGTTTCTATTATTATTAAAAATAGAAAAACAATATTAGATTACCTTGTTTGGTTAATTAGCTCTGATTTTTAAGTTATGATATAAAACTTTGTTTTAGATCAAATTAGAAAAAATCTTATTTTGATTATGTTGTTGCAGTAAGGCAAAAAAATTGGGAGCTAATATAAAAATAGGATTTGAATTAGAATTAAAAATAGCAAAGTATCGAGGATCAGGATTAGAAAAAATATCAAACAAGAAATAAGTAAACACATGGTAGCTAAACAAAAACAAGCGAAGGTTTTTTTGAGTACTTTTTATCTTTTTTGAAAAAAAAGCTCGTACCGGTTGTCTTTTTTTTCGAGGGGGAACTTTTTAAGCATATATAGTAACATTTATCCGTAACCCCTTGGCCAGGGCGAATTCTACCCCTGAAAGGAGGTTTGAGTTGTACCTTGTTTGAAAGCTCTTTTGATTCTCTTTATATACATACCTGCATTAAGCCGTTTTAATTTAGTAATTTTCGAAATACAGAGTGTTAAAAGAAAAGCAAAATACCCAATTTTTTGATGCTTAAAATTATTTTTAAATAACAACTTTTATTTCAAAGGAACAAAATTTTTACGCTAAGTTGTTATCCCTAACTGCAACGTCTTGACAATGGTGCGTTCCACACCTAAAATCTTAGAAATAAAAAGGGGAGCCAAATAGTACCTCGGAAACATACTTACTTTAACTCATTTGGAATACCAATTTTGATATACAGGATGGTTCTACTGAATTTAAGTATAGTTCTACAGTAAAAAATTATAATCTTTTATTTGCAAAAGTTATAGTTAAAACTACTTCTGCTACTACACTAAAACAAAACTAGGTAATTGTCTCCAAAGTTGCCTCCTCTCCGATTTTGACAAAATTTGGTATATGGGGGTTTTTTGGGGCGCTGATTACGAATATGAAAAAATATTTTTTCGGCAACGTTTCGTTTTCGAGATATTCATTATCATAGTTGAAAATCAAACTAACCTTATTTACACTATTCCTCCTTCTTTTTGCACAGATTTCTTGATTTTTACACTAAATTGGCACACAATATTTTACAAACACCTTTTAAAAACTTGTTTTTATATTTATTTTACACCTTTTTTCCATTTAACGGCAAATCTCCACTTTCACACGCCCCAACGTGGCCGCAACCATTTATACACTAGAGTTTTTATAAACAAATATGGCTGCTAACTTTAAACTTTAAAGTTCGCAAATTAATGGAAAAAAGTGTAAAATATAAATAAAAATACAATATTTTAAAAGGTGTTTATGAAATATTATGTGCCACACAAGCTTGGCAACGACAACGAAGGGGGATGGAATTTTTTTCTAATTAAGAGTTGTTTAAATAACAAAACTGTTTTAATAACATAAAAAGGGCGTCAATTACGTGAGGCATTTAGGACGGCGATGGGGTCGAGCCGATTCTCACTTAATCTCAAGGCGGGAAGAAGGGGGGTCTCAGCAAATATCACGTAATTTTATTTGCCGCAAGAAACAGTGTAAAATTGGGAAAAAACTTAGGTAAAATAAGTAAATCCTGTTTCTCCACTAAAATGTAGCTAATCCTACACAATAATATATTCTCACTGTGATTCTAGACTACATTCTTGGTAGTTTTAAATATTAGTATAAAAATAATTAAGTAAATAACGTTTTTTTAATAAATCCAACGCCATTAAGCACAGATTAACGTTTTTAAATTAAAAATACGCAATTTGAAAAATCACACGTGAGATTAGGGAAGAGGACGTTTCCAAACAAATATTAACATTGACACCCACAAACACAAATTGTCGTCAAAAATTTAAACAAACAAATAAAAAACGTCATTAAATGATAATAAAATTACATAAAAAGAGATAAAAGAAATTCTTAAAGCAAAATAAAAATTTACCTTCATATTATACTTTTAAGAATACTTTTCAGATTGCTTTATTTTTCACAACAAACTAGCCCCATTATTTAAAAGAAGGTATTTGTTAAAATCTATGCAGATAAAAGCTTGTAGTGTGTTGGATTAGGGGGGGGAGGCATTTGGGGTACTTAGCGTGGCGCATGGCAACCCTAGACATGGGAGCCCTACCAAATATATACCAGATGCTATTGGTCACAAGGGGAACACTTTGATAAAGAAAATTTTCATTTTGGAAACTGCGGAAAAAGTTGTGTTTTTTACAGTGCTTTCAGAGAAAAACACAATTTGCTAAAGCGAATCCACTATTTGTATTAATTTGTATAAAATTTAATCAAATTTCATTGTCAAATCCCAAATTTCGCAAAAATATCTGCATTTTTCTTGAAATTATAGGCATCTGAAATATTTTCATAAAAAATTGTTTAGTAAAAATTTAAACTGGTATGGTTTTTAGAAAAACATAGATAATTTTGCAAAATTTGAAATTAACAATAAAATTTGATCAAATTCATGCAAAAAATACAGATTAGCGTTGCAAAAAAAAACTTTTTTTTGCAAATTCCAAAATAAAAATGTTCTTTACCAAAGTGTTTCACTTAAGACCAATAGCATCTGGTATATATTCAGGGCCCGCTTTAGGAGGGGGGCAACCCGGGCATCTGCCCGTAGCGGCCAAGGGTAATAAACTTAACAAGGAGTGCTCGATTCCATTTAAGCCCATATACGCCAATTTAAATGTCAATTCGGTATTTGTGACGTAATCTGTTTGCCTGTTTGTTTTGTTTACAAGTGGTATAAAGTCTTAATTTTTTAAAATGTTATACATTACAGTTCTTATAGTAAGTTCAAATCCAAAATAGTATTTAAAAATTGAATATTTAACAAAAATTAATAAAATAAATCTACCTTCTGGGCAAAATCGGCAAACGGATGACGTCCAAACATAACCTATATCTGCGGACAAATAGCAAAAATCGAGCACTCCTTGTTAAGTTAACCACCCTTGGTAGCGGCAACATTTGGTGCGGCTATACATCGATAAAATAAAATATAAATCAAGTAACAATTAAATAAATAAATAAACCAGCTTTTGGGAGCCAGTAATTTTATTTTTATTTTTTTGTCCATTGGGCATTTACCATTTTCTTTGTGCACAATAAAATCTTTATTATGAATTTATAAAAAGCTTTTAAATCGATTTGCGGCGCGTCGCTGTCTTTGTTACTTTGTACTTGTCTTTGTACCCAATATGCACAAATTCCTAGCTAAAACTTCTTACTTTAATCCAGAAGATATATATATATATATATATATATATATATATATATATATATATATATATATATATATATATATATATATATATATATATATATATATATATATATATATATATATATATATATATATATATATATATATATATATATATATATATATATATATATATATATATATATATATATATATATATATATATATATATATATATATATATATATATATATATATATATGTTAAAGAATGCATTTACGCTACACCTCAGGGGTCGGGCGAAAGGACACTTGGAGACAGCAGGCGGAGACTAACAAACCCACTATCACAATTTTCGTATAGCCGCATTAAAAATATTATATTTTATTTAGGTTCTTCCAAATTCGGTGTTTCGATGCGATGTTGTTTCCGATTGCAAGCCTACAGGAGATAACGTTTTTTGGTAACTATTTTTCACTTCAATGACATAAATTATACACCATTTTAAAGGTACGGATATAAATCTATGCCTCTGCTGTAACGGATTTTTGAAATATGAGCCGAGTTAAGAAAAAATTGTATCTAAACATAACCCATTTAAGGGTGACTTTCATTCAGAGATATTAAAAACTAAATCCAAATTTAAAAAACTATTACATCAGAAGCCTAGCTTTAAGTGTTGGCTTTCATATAGTTTTTGAAAATTATCGATAACTTATTCCGTTTTTGAGAAAAACATTATGCCCCGAACCCCAAATTGGATCCAATTTTCGCGGCGCGAATGGACTCTTAAGTTAAAATATTTTTTTCTACTACTGTATAAATAAGAAAACTTTGTGGTCCTAGCAACGCGAATGATAACGAAAGAGAACCTTCGTGTTACCTGGTTGCTAAGCGTTGCTAGCTACGAAAGTAATATTTTCAGCGCCTGGACAAAAGTAAGAGTAAAAAAAAAAAATATGCTTGTGGGAAATATTAGGATTTATTTATAAAAAGTAACTAATTTATGACAAAATATTTTAAAAAACTAGGTTAGGTATTAACATTAAAAGTAATTGTGCAATTTGAGTAATTAGCAAAAGAAATTGAAGGAATAATACTTGAATTCAGTTTTTAAATTTGTTGTTGTATCGTTATCACCTTTAACTACGTTAATATTCATATTTTCCACTGTTACTTCATTAGAGGAAATATTGGTAGAAATTATGTAAAATCTTCTTTGAAATTTCCACCTTATTACTATAGGATTCAGCAATATATCCCTCCGCAACAAAGAAGACTTCCAACCTCCATGCCTTTTAAGCCCAAAATATCGACATCCGAAGCATTGGCAGGAACGAGTTGACGTTCTTCTAAAAGAATGGCCAGTGTATCTACTGATGTCTTCAAGCTTCAAAAACTTCGCAATTTCTTTAGGTACATTTGAAATAGTATGCCTTCCAATTACTTGATTAACACATTTACCTCTTTCATAACGATACAATAAACGCTCATCTAGAGCATTTCTTGGTCTCAGCTTAATATATTCCTGTAGAAATTGACATAAGGAACTGACCTTCATCGTTGTTTTACTACAAAGTTTCTTTTAACTTTATTTTTAGACTCCACTATTTTTACTATAGCCACGTCATTTCTTATTTCTACATCCTTAGTTCATTCTGTATATTTCGTCTGTCCGGCATGCCCCAGCCACTCCCATAATGGCTATTACTTTCATTGCTAAGTAACTTTGATCAGGCGCGTTAAGTAAAAAATTTATGATTTCTTCTTTTTAAAAATTTTTGACTTTTTTGCCTCATAACCATCTTTTTTCCTTTTAATAAAAGCAACTAGTTTCTTGAACTCCGAAATATCTTGATTTTTGTTTACGGAAATTGTTAACTTGAGCATGGAATATACAGACCAGAGGGTTGGTGGTGATAAAGACTCGGATTTTTCTTGAAAATACGCCAACATCACATTCTCATCAATCGCCCCAAATTTTGTAGCAAGCCATTCAGAAAACGATTTATATGTTTGATGGTACCTCTCTTTAGATTTGTCTGGCAGAAGTGAGGCACACGCAAGGTCAGCTGCCTTTGGATGCCATTTTTCATATTCATTTAACATTTTAAAATGGGAATGGATTTATACTAAATTAACAATAATTCAAAATCTGACAAGTGCTGATGACAGACAATGTCAACAATAAATGGTTGCTGGATTAATTTTAACAGGTAAAATTTCAAAATCTCTGATATTTCTATTAAAACATGATGTTAATGATTATTAAATTATCGATACATAGAACAGTAGCAGAAAAAATATAATACTTTACCGATGCGAAAGGCTTTGAAGTGTTCGGAGGTTTAAATAGCCTCGGCTTCGCCTCGGCCATTTAAAAACCACCTCACACCAAAAAGTAAACTTTCGCATCTTGTAATGTAAATAACTATTTTACTATTGTTATATGTACTTTCTTTTGTAATGCTAAAGGTTCGAAAAGAATTTGAAGGACACAGGGGGAAAACGGGCTAAGTCAAATTTTATGATTTTAAGAAAAACAATTTTAAATTTCAAAACGCTATGAAAACTAGAATACTTGGATTGATGATTTTTTTTTTACCAATATGTTTCCCGACTACCTGAAATCTGTAGGTCATTAATTGCAATCATTTAAAAAATATGGATAGAAAAATCAACAATTTATTGATTACTGGTCGTGGCCCGTTTTTTTCCTGAATTTATAAGTAACAATTTTGTTTTGTGAAGTATGTTTATTTCACTCAACATCCAGCGTTATGCCTGTATACCTAATATAGTGAAAAAAAAACTGAAATAAAAAATAATCTTCAGTATTCTCACCTATAATGATAACTTAATAGTTCGATTATTGTGAAAAAATAAACTAGATTCTTTTTTTGTTTACTTTAAAATGTTTTTATAGAGGAAATAATTTCCCATAATTAATTATGCATTAGTAAGGAAAATTATCTTAAGCTTCTTTTCCACAAAACTTTTAAAAACTCTGCAAATTTTTCGGTCGAAATTGGTATTGGACACAAAATGACACAAAAGCGTTTAAAATAGGGAGTACAACGCTACCGAATAGACAGGTAAAAACGCGACATAGCCCGTTTTACTCGGTTCCGCACGGACTTACCACGTTATTCTCCGACACGGGATTTTTTTTTTATTTAATATCTTCTGATTTATCGCGTACTCGACGGGTTTTTTTTAGAACAAAATTTAACAATTTTTCTATCGGATGGCGTCAGTATCACAATTTTGCTAAAAATTGACTTAGCCCGTTTTTCCCCCAAACCCTTCATATGTAGATACGCTAATTTAGATACAATAAATTAAGGCAATAATCTAATAATTTTGTGCCAATAATCCATTTGTTATATAATTTTTAAACAATTTAAATGGTTCAGAAAACTTTAGCGCCTTGACTAAATGAGTTTAAAGTTCGCAAAAAAGTTTTTTGTTAATTATTTTTAAGTTGTTAATTTGCATATAGCTAATGTTTTTTGTTTGTAAAATAAAAGCATTGTTTTAAAATTGTGGGTATTTTGTATTGAAATCTTATTTAATTTTTAACTTTATTCAATACCCACCTTTCCTTAACCTCAAAATCAATTTCTGGGACGGTAATTCTTATTATTGCTAATGGATGGCCGAAAGGCTAAACCGAGCCCTGTAAATTTTTGGTGCGAGTCCCATGTCTCACTTTTTATATATAGATATATATATATATATATATATATATATATATATATAATATATATATATATATATATATATATATATATATATATATATATATATATATATATATATACAGTGCTTTCATTTCAAACGAACCACCCTAAATATCTTTAAAAAAAAACTCACCAAAAAAACAAAGAAAACGTCGATTTAGATATACAGGGGGAAGTTTAATTTCGTATTTGATAAAATTTTATCGGTCACCTCCTAACCTACAGTTAACCTCCTTTGATATGTCAAATGGCAACCCCCATAGTGTGACACATCATTGTAAGCGGCATGAAATTTGCTATCCAACAGTACTAAGAAACTTTAAATCGATGGACGTAGAAGCGACTTAGAAGTAAAAATGTGTGTTAATTAGTTTATCGTGTTCAAATAATTTATTTTATCAAATGCTCAAAATGTGCGCCGTTATTGGCGAGACAATAATAAAGTCTGTTTTAAATTCCTAAATATATATATATATATATATATATATATATATATATATATATATATATATATATATATATATATATATATATATATATATATATATATATATATATATATATATATATATAAAATTATATATAAAATTTTAGGTCGTTACCCACCTTTATTTTCTTGAATAAAACATATAGTTTCAAATTTTAGGATGCTATAATATATATAAGATGCTGATTTTGGATAATGGGCATTCTATCCCCGGTTTAACCGGAAGCGACATCAACTTTGATTTTTTCAATGGAATCCCTGTATATTTTTAAAATTTGGACTACAAATCATTTCTGATATAAAATGTATATTATGTCCTCTACCTATCTCTGCTAGTTTTTGATAAAATGGCGATTAAAGATGTCCAAACTACGATATTATAGTTTTATGGGACACAAATAAATGATATAAAAAATTATTATGTTTAATTTAATTTTTTCTAAAGACTCTATCTGTGGAGGTCTTATAAAACTACTTTCGTCTTTGCCGGAAGTGCCGTGACTTTTCCATAATGTTACTCAAAAATTTAAATCAACACCCGTATTTTTTTAAATTTGATTTACGGGTCATTCTAATATAAAATCTGTATAATATCATATACCTATCTTTGTTAGTTTTGAGAAAATGGGATTAAAGATGTCCAAACGACTGCATATTATCGTTGATTGACGAGTGTCTTCTCAATCAACGATATTATGCAGTTATAGGGAACAAATAACGTTAGAAACATTTAATATTTTTAATTTAATTCTAAATTATTTTTTAATTACCTTCTTAAATAAAAACTAATATTAAAATAACAAAATTGCTCCAAAGAGACGGCCTGAATTTAGGCTTTAATTTTCTAACATTTATTTGTTTTCCCTATAACTGCATAATGTGCGGTCGTTTGGACATCTTCAATCGCTATTTTCTCAAAACTAACAAGATAGGTATAGATATTATACAGATTTTATATCAGGAATGACCCGTGAAACAATTTAAAAAATTCAGGTGTTGCATTTAAATTTTGAAGTAACATTATTGAAAGTCAAGTTTCGAGCACTTCCGTAAAGCCGGAAGTAGTTTTATTATGATCTCTACAGATAGAGGTTTAGAAAAATTAAATTAAACATAATAATTTTTATATTATTTATTTGTTTTCCCATAAAACTGCAAAATATGCGGTAGTTGGACATTTTTAATCGCCTAAACTAAACTAGCAGAGATAAGTATAGGACATAATATACACTTTATTGATGATTCGTAGAATCCAAATTTTAAAAATATACAGGGTAAATTTCATTGAAAAATCAAAGTTGATGTCGTTTCCGGTTAAACCGGAAGTGATAGAACATGTCATAATATCCAAAATCAGCATCTTATGATATATTATAGCATCCAAAATTGAAAGCTATATGTTTTTATTCAAGAAAATAAAAGGCTGGGTAGTGATTTCGTTGTACCTTTATATATATATATATATATATATATATATATATATATATATATATATATATATATATATATATATATATAAATTTTATATATATATATATATATATATATATATATATATATATATATATATATATATATATATATAAAGTGCCCATCGGTACTAGGCACAAAGGGGGGCTTAGACAGATTTACTGGCGTCCTTTTCGAGTTGAATTTGCACGCTCGAAGCAACCCGAGCTCGTCCGAAACGCCGCGTCGACAAAAACTACGACCTCCAGGCAGTAAGCATGTACCATGATACTATTACTCTAGTAATAGTATCATGAGCATGTACGATGTACGCAATAATTACTTACTTTAGTATTTAATTTGCTATCGTGTCGGGATGTTTATGAAAGCAGTTAGCGATCGAGAAGCACCACTTAGGTCTTATGTCCATGCGTTTTGAAATTTAATAACCGATTGAGACAGATATTAAATATCAAAACATAATTTTCTATGTTCAGATTACGAGCCGAAGCAAAATAAAAAGTATGTTCTCAAAAATCAAAATTAATTTCTAAAAATTTAAATAATACATAAATTTTAGGAAAAAAAACTGTTTTTTTAACGGAAAAATAAAAACCATAATTATAATAAATGTTCAAATAAACCCCCTTCTTGAGCTAAGCAAAAACCCAGACGATCATAAAAGCTTCGCCTAATATTTGCCAGCATACAAGGACTAATTGTTTGAAAGGTCTCTTTAATCCTTGCTCGGAGTCCTTCCAAATCATTAGGTCAATATGCCCATACACTTTTTATTTTAAGTAACCCCATAAAAAAATCATTAGGGGAAAAATCTGGGGATCTTGCTGGCCACAAGATAGTACCGTGCCCACTTATAAATCTGTTATGAAAGGTATTGTTTAAATATTCTTGAACAATACGAGAATTATGGGCTGGGTAACCATCTTGTTGAAACCAGATATGATTGAATCTTTCCCCTAATAATTCTTGAAGAGTAGGAACAATTTGCTGCTGCAACAAGTCCAAATATTTGCCTACGGTCAAATTGCCCTGAATAAAAAATGGTCCGATCACGTGTTCACCAACGATACCACCCCAAACGTTTAATTTTTGGGGTATTGGGAGCCAACTTCAAAATTTTATGAAGATTTTCCCGAGACCAATATTGCACATTGGTAGGGTTATGGCGATTTAGTAATGGAAAGGTCGATTCGTCTGTAAAAACAATCGATTTAAGAAAATTTTCATCCAAATTGGCTCTTTCCATTACTAATTCGCAGAACTCCATCCGACGAAATTGATCATTAGGAAATATTTCATGGACTTTTTGTACCTTGTATGATCGGAATCCATTTTTTTTTCAGGGATCTTTGGACGGTACTAGGCGATGAATTTGTTGCTTCGGCAATTTGTTGACTACTACTTACGGGGTTTTGCTCAGCAGTAACACAAATTAAAATTTGTTGTAGCTCCCTTTCGTCGTCAAGTTCCTGTTAAGGCTTTTTGTGTTTTTTGGGAGACACGCAACCAACAGTTTCAAAATTATGTATGATTCGAGCTATTGTTGTTAATGATGGCGTAGGTCTGTTTTCGAAACTTTCCGGAAATGATACTTGAATTTGTCGATAGGAACATCCATTTTAATTTTGTCAAAATTAACTTTAAAATTTGAGCACACACAACTTTATCGCTTCGGCTGGAAATGCAATAAATATTGGAATTTCTAAAAATAAATACAGAGAGCATGGTTTACTACAATACGGACGATAGTCAATTCGACACTCCCGCGCCTATGTCCCTAGTAGTTTGAAGGGCACTATATATATATATATATATATATATATATATATATATATATATATATATATATATATATATATATATATATATATATATATATATTTTGGTTTTGTTTTCTTGACCGTTTGCAATATTAAACTTTATTACTTGTTTTTGGGGTTTTTCGGTCATTTTTTAAATAAAAATCAATGTTTAATTGACGTTTCGGTTTATTTAGTTAAACCATCATCAGAATATCTAAAAATATTTTTCTATTATTATATTTAATTAACATGATGAATTTTAAGAAAAGTATGACTGTATATAATTTGTAAAGTAAACACTTACCAACTATATTGTAAAAATGACCGAAAAACCCCAATATACCGGGTGACAACGAAATCACTACCCAGCCCTTCATTCTTGAATAAAAATATATGGCTTTCAAATTTTAGAATGATATATTATATTATAAGATGCCGATTTTGGGTATTATAAGATGTGCCTATCACTTCCGGTTTAACCGGAAACGACATCAACTTTGATTTTTTTAATGGAGCACCCTGTATATTTTTTAAAATTTGGTTTCTAAGGATCATTCCTGATATAAAATTTAAATTATATCCTATAGCTATCTCTGCTAGTTTTTAAGAAAATGACGATTAAAGATGTCCAAACTACCGCACATTATGCAGTTTTATGGGAAAACAAATAAATGATATATAAAATTATTATGTATAATTTAATTTTTTTGAAGACTTTATCTGTGGAGGTCATAATAAAACTACTTCCGGCGTTACCGGAAGTGCTGCGAAAATTGACTTTTCTAATAATGTTACTTCAAAAATGCAAATGCAACACCCTGTATATTTTTTTAAATTTGAATTCTACGGGTCATTCCTGATATAAAATCTGATAATATCCTATACCTATCTTTGTTATTTTTTAAGAAACTGGGGATTGAAGATGTCCAAACGACCGCACATTATGCAGTTATAGGGGAAAACAATTAAATGCTAGTAAATTAATAAGCCTAAAATAACCCAGGCCGTCCCTTTGGAGCAATTTTGTTATTTTAATATTAGTTTATTATTTAAGTTGTTTTATTATGACTTCCGCAGATAAAGTTTTTAAGAAGAATTAAATTAAAAAATAATAAATGTTTCTAACGTGTATTTGTTTTCCCCTATAACTGCATAATATATGCGGTCGTTTGGACATCTTCAATCGCCATTTTCTCAAAAACTAACAAAGATAGGTATAGGATATTATACAGATTTTATATCAGATATGACCCGTAGAATCCAAATTTAAAAAAATATACAGGGTGTTGCATTTAAATTTTTGAAGTAACATTATTAGAAAAGTCATGTTTCGCAGCACTTCCGGTAAAGCCGGAAGTAGTTTTATTATGACCTCCACAGATAGAGTCTTAAAAAAAATTAAATTAAACATAATAATTTTTTATATCATTTATTTGTTTTCCCATAAAACTGCATAATATGCGGTAGGTTGGACATCTTTAATCGGCATTTTCTCAAAAACTAGTAGAGATAAGTATAGGACATAATATACATTTTATATTAGAAATGATTCGTAGAATCCAAATTTTAAAAAATATATAGGGTATTCCATTGAAAAAATGAAAGTTGATGTCGTTTCCGGTTAAACCGGAAGTGATAGAGACATGTTATAATATCCAAAATCAGCATCTTATGATATATTATAGCATTCTAAAATTTAAAAGCTATATGTTTTTATTCAAGAAAATAAAAGGCTGGGTAGTGATTTCGTTGTCACCCGGTATAATTATATATATATATATATATATATATATATATATATATATATATATATATATATATATATATATATATATATATATATATATATATATATATATATATATATATATATATATTTTAATCCTAGAGCCGTTACTGATATAAGTCGAATATGAAACACACTGCACCAAAGTACCTTAGTCTGTCCCTGCCTACCCTAGCTCAGTTTATTTCGTCTTTAATAATTTACACCTGTGGTAATATTTTTAAATCCCTATACAAACAAATCGTATTTTGCTCAGTTTTGATCCGGATATGAATATAAAAATTAGGTGTATACTTAACGGATTAAAGTATGCTTATATTTGTGGAGCTATAAGTTTGTTTAGTTCTCTACTTGTTCCGGAATAATGGTTCTTTATTATTCTAGGCAAATTGTAACACTGATGAGAAAGCACGTTTGATGGTGGATGTTTGCTTAAATAATTATTAAAATAAAACTCACAATAAAGCTTTTTTTGTGACAACCAAAGCTTTTTTTGTATGTTTTCAGTTAGGTAAATCCTATTTAAAAATATCGATAATACCCGGGGTAGTTTCACTAAAAATGTAAAATGTTTTTTTTTATTTTCATCCACTTTTATTGAGTGGCTTTGTTACTCGTTTTGTTTTTAATATCCAGGGAAATATCAAATCAATGCCCTAAAATATGATTTAATTTTTTTAGCCATTTAAGGACTACTTTTCTATGGTCAACTGTCATATTCAGTCATAGTGCCTATTGCCGGTTAGATTTTCAAGGAGTCTGTGGTAGTGTTAATAAAAATAGGTTTAATAAAAAAAGCGAGAGGAGAGTTCTTAAACAAATTAATTTTTGATATAAAGGTTGTCACAGAATATGTGGGCAAACTCTCGAAATCTAATAAAAAACCTAAAAATATTATGACAAGTTCCCATAAACTTTTTTCCTACGACCCTCCCCTAAGAAGATACAGGTACATAACGGACGTCTCTGGGAATCGTTTTTTTAAAATAACTTTTTAAATACCAAGCGTAAATTAATATTATTTTAATATGATACTTACTAGATAGGTCTTCTTAAAATAAATCAATTAAATCATATTTGACTTATTTAGTTTGCCAAGGACGGACTAGCTTTGACACAATAATAGCAATTTTTTAACACCCTGTATGATAAAGGCTTAACAATATTATTTTTGGATAGCTTTAACCTTAAACTTAAAAAAAGGTATTCTTGATTGACATCGATAAGATAATTGTTTACGAGAAATAAGATAATATTATGTTTGTTATTTTTTTTACATTATGCAGGGTGTTTTCTAATTTAACGTTAATATTTAAGGAGGCAATTTTTGGGGCCATTCCAAAAAGAAAACTTCATATAAACGTATGTCCTAAACGTCTTAACTTTTGAAATACAGGGTGAAAAAATTTTCAAACATAAATGATTTATTTTTGAAAATTTTACCACCTTGTAACTCAAAAGTTAAGACGTTTAGGACATACGTTCATATAAACTTTTTATCGTAAAATGGACCTAGAAATTGTCTCCTTAAATATTAACGTTCAATTAGAAAACACCCTGTATAATGTAAAACAAAATTACCAATCATAATATTTTATTTCTCGTAAACAGTCAATCTTATCGATGTCAATTAATAGAACCTTTTTTTTAGTTTAAGTTTAAGGGTACTTAAAAATATTATTATTAAGCCTTTATCATACAGGGTGTTAAAATTGCTATTATTGTTTTAGAGCTAATCCGTCCCTGGCAAACTAAATAAGCCAAATATGATTTAATGGGTTTATTTTAAGAAGACTTATCTAGTTACCATCATATTAAAAAAATATTAATTTACGCCAAGTATTTAAAAAGTTATTAAAAACGATTCCCCGGGGCGTCACTTGATTAAGAATTTATTTTTATAAAATTTACCGAACTTTTTTTTTTTAATTTATCATGGATGTTAGATAGAAACTAAAAATATCTACATGTTCTTTAAAATTATTAATACATAGGTGGTAGTCACAAAATCGGAGGTCATAAAAATTATATTTTGGTGCCAAGTTATGCATTTTGAAATTTGGAGTCATAATTTAGGCAGTACATTAATACTCCAAAATTCAAGTTGTTATGTTAAATAATAAACAAAATATGAACTGGACAGAAAATCCGTTAAGGATTTAACTTTCATCTGATAAATAATTTTAGTAACTTGCAGTAGTTTAATTACTTTACACTAACTATTCTACTCTATAAATAAAAATGTGTGTAATACAACATAGGTATTATAGTTTTATTAATACAGAAAGTATTCAGCAAATCACAATTATTTCTTAGCATGAGAAAAATTAATGGTGTTTCAAGGAAATTTCAGTGAGCTGGCAATACTTGCACCGACCAGAAGAATTTTTAGTCAGCCACTATTAGGTAAAAAAAACTGTAGTAAGCAACACTAAATGGCAGTAAGCGGGAGTAAATAGCAGTAGCGGCAGTAATTAAGAGTAAAACGCAGTAACAAGCAGTAAATCCTCGAGTAAATCGTATTAAGTGGCAGTAAACCGCAGTAAGCGGCAGTGAACCAAAGTAAGTGGCAGTAAACCAACGTAAGTGGCAGTAAACTGCAGTAAAACTGAAATACTGCCGAATATGACAGTAGGTGTACTTTTTTAAGGGACAACCCCTTGGTTTTAAGTAAGAAATTTATAAGTATATGGTCGATATTTACACTTTTTCTAATAAAACATGGTATTTTTTCAAACATTTAAATTTTAAATAATTTACATATTACTATATTTCTACTAAGCGCAGTATTGCTGAAAAAACTTTATTTTACGAACGTGTTCTCATGAAACTTGCTAGTTATAAAAATCAGTGATCTTATCAGTAGTCAAGTATGATTAGTTAAGTGGTTTTTCCATTCCACATATTTTTTTGTTTCGGTACTTGAATTTCTAATAAGTTATTGTAAGGTTTTAAATTTTTTTTGATAGTATCTATGTTAAACTAGTTACCTTTTTTTAAAGTTATTTTCACCAGTGGCGTATATTGACTACAAAAGGTAGGGGAACCCAACTGTTTAATTTAAAAATTTTATAAAATACTCTAGGTATAAAATTAAATCATCTACCAAAATTACTCAATCTATCAAAACATTGAGGAGGGCCTGCCCCCCCCTCTGGTCTCCACAAGTACAAGGTTATTCATTTGAAAGTAAACAGGGCTTTATTTTTGAACTTCCCTGTACTTTTTTAAAAAACGAATATAGCCATTTCGTGTATTTTTTTCGTCGAATTCAATTTATCTAAGTAATCAGAAAAAAAAAATTTGAAACAAAAACAAAAGAGTTACAGCACGAGTGACGTATTTTTTAAATGGAATACCCCGTATATTTTTATATTAATAGATAGAGATTTTCACGAGGAATTCGGTGATATAGGGGTTGTTGGGTTTTTTCCTGCGGTTCTGCTACAATTGTCTAAAAACTGCATGATACTATAAGGATAGTTTCACCTGAAAAAAATTGGCTGCCACAGGTCACAGGTGCTTATTTCTCAAAGACAAGAATTTTAAAAATACGTTTATTACTTTTTGGAGTAGTTTTATAATGAGGTTTTCATCAGAAGAACGGCTTCAAATTATATGCTAAAAATGCTATGATATATCTATTTCTAAACAAAGCAGCACAATTACAATAAACGGTGGTGGTAGAGATCGAACGCTGTTAGAACAACACCGATACGTCACGGTTTTATACGGGTTTGCCATATGAGACCGTGACGTATCGGTGTTGTTCTTACAGCGTTCGATCTCTAATAAGAACACTTATAACAAAAATTATGATATTACTAATAATTTAAATGTTCTATATGACCTCCGTTATTTTCGAAACATGATATATAACCCCTCCTTAGCCGATTAATTTCATTTACAATTTTTTTTTCTTATTTCTTCCGTGTTTGTGTTCCCATTTTGGTAAACGACATTCTTCAGGTGACCCCATAGAAAACTGTTCAAAATTGTAATATCTGGACTATTAGGTGGCAATCTAATAGTGTTATAACGTCCAATCCACTGATTGTTTCGGCGATTGAGATACTGCACAACTTGACAAACAGCATGGGGCAGCGCTCCGTCTTGTTGCCAAATTATCTAGCGATACGTTTCGACTGACAATTCTTCTAAAATGTCCTCAATATCGTTTTCAAGAAGATTGCGATATCTTTCTCCAGTTAAGGATCCCTTATAGAATATTGGCCCGACAATTCTATTATTAAGCACACCACACCAGACATGAAGAGAAGACCTCCCTTGGTATTTAATCTCTTGAAATTTCCTGGAATTTTGTCTTGCCCAGCTGTGCGTATTGGGTGGGTTAAACATTCCCGATGTAGTGAACGTAGCTTTATCCGTCCAAAAACGTTTGAAACAGGGTAGGATCGTTATCTTGTTCATGGATGGATGCAGGGCCATACCTCAAGTCTGTAACTGCTTCAGTAATTGACTTCATGGGATAGATACAAAGTAAAATAATTTAGAATAGCTCGATCCCGGTTTCTTTTCCTCATTGTAGTCCTTTTTCTAATATGTAACGATTTTGTTTCTTCGAATAAGAGCTTCAGTTTTAAAGTCGTTTTTACTGATATATTTTGGTGGAAACTTATCTTTGTTGTGTTTCCCTGGCGTTTTTTCCACGTTTATAATAGAGAGTTATAATTTGAAGCCGTTCTTCTGATAAAAACCTCATTATAAAACTTCTCCAAAAAGTAATAAACGTATTTTTAAAATTCTTGACTTTGACAAATAAGCACCTGTGACCTGTGGCAGCCAGGTTTTTTCAGGTGAAACTATCCTTATAGTATCATGCAGTTTTTAGACAATTGCAGCAGAACCGCAGGAAATAAACCCAACAACCCCTATATCACTTAATTCCTCGTGAAAATCTCTATATATTGATATAAAAATATACAGGGTATTCCATTTAAAAACTACGTCACTTGTGCTGTAACTTTTCTGTTTTTGTTAAAAAAAAATTTCTGATTAGATAAATTGAATTCGACGGAAAAAATACACGAAATGGCTATATTCGTTTCTTATAAAGGTACAGGAAAGTTCAAAAATAAAGCCCTGTTTACTTTAAAATGAATAACCCTGTATATGCCACTGATTTTTATAAAATGGTTTTATAGGATTAGGTGTGTCACACATATCTTTTAGAATATTTGGTAATTGTAGAGATCGAACGCTGTAAGAACAACACCAATACGTCACGGTCTCATATGGCAAACTGATATAAAACCGTGACGTATCGGTGTTGTTTTAACAGCGTTCGATCTCTACATTAGTAAAGCTCCACTTTTTGGATGTAAAATAAACATGATTAATTTTTTTTTCAGTTGTCAACTACTTTTATTCTTAGAGTTCATCAAAAATTGAATTATTAAAAAAAATAAAAAATGTCAATTTTTTAAATATATATTTTTTTAATTTAAAAATCAAAAAATTGATATTTTAGATTTTTTTTAATTATTTGTTTTTACACATAGTACGTATATGAAACAAATCACTTGAAATTGCTACCTTTAAATAGATGCATTTTATTGACGAAAAACACCCTTTTAAAAAAAAACAAATCAACACCACCAAAAAAAAAAAAAAATTTTAAAGATTCGTAAATCCGCCGTAAAAAAGACTAAAATGAAAAATAAAACATGTCAATATCTTTTTTTTCGATTTTTATGGCCAAAAATAGGTAGAGCCCTCAGACGAAAGAAAGAAAAGACTTAACATTTCATTCATAAGTGACACTTTGTTTTGTCCCAGACATTATCAATAAAATCATATAAGGGGAAAAAGCATTGAAGATAAATTAGGACTGATCAAGGCAACATTGTACGGAGCCTTGCAGTTTCGACCAGTGGCGTATGGTTTATGTTAGAAGTTTCGATTAGATATAAATTTATTAAAAATATTAATTTTTAAATCGTTCAAATTATGGTGATCTTTTTAATTTTAGTTTATTAAAAAATATATTGATTAGCAACATAAATAGTTATAAAATATTTTATTCTAAAAAACATAAAATATTTTTGGTATATTGGTTATTTAAAGAAAATTACTTTTCTCCTATAAATTTAGAATAATGTGGGCCACAAATTAATAAAAAAAGACAATCACTGGGGATACTTTTTATTATATAAGGTACACAAAAAATAACATAAAATATTAGATATAAGGCAAAAATAAAAAATTATCTACTTATTCCTAAGATAATATACAGTGTCAACCATAAAGTCCGCATCAAATGGGAAAATTTTTCCCCAATTACTTAATTCGGGTAATTTTTTTGCCAAAAGTTTTTGTTTGAAAAATAATGTCAAATAATGTATACAGGGTGCCACAGATTCGAGTGCATGCATGGGGATCTCGGAAACCGTAAGAGATACGATGTTGGTTAAATTATGGCAAAGTTGTGTATTTACGTAACTAACCATATCCACTTTAGAAAGTTGCAAAATTACGAGTACTTTCGGAGATATCCGAAAAAAAAAACGAAATTTGCCGATTTCGTTTTTATTTTTTTCTGACGTTATTTTGAGAGATATGGAAAAACAAAAGACACTTTCTCGTGGCCACTTTTTAAACTCTACAAAACAGCGTTAAGAAATTTTCCGCACGACGTCTCGTTTTCGTTAAATTATCATCAACTTTATTTTATTAAATACGGACCTGGTTTTTTTATTTCATTTTTTTGAACCCCTTATTATTCCAATAACAAAAATGTATAACATTTAATATTTTTTAACAAATATGAAGCGCCCCTATAAGAAATGATGTGCGTTTCTTGTCTAACTCATTGTCTCTTATGGAAAATATGTTTATTTAACAGAAAAATATTAAGTGTTATACATCATTGTAATTGGGATTATAACTGCTTAAAAAAAATGCAATGAACAATTGAGTGCCGTATTTAAAAAAATTAAGTTGATGATGGTTTAACGAAAACGA
Organism: Listronotus oregonensis; assembly: GCA_019359885.1. Lineage (NCBI taxonomy): Eukaryota > Metazoa > Arthropoda > Insecta > Coleoptera > Curculionidae > Listronotus > Listronotus oregonensis. The sequence continues at coordinate 168,822 of JAHBCN010000346.1, forward strand.
AACGTCCTACCGAAAATCTCTCAACGCTGTTTTGTAGAGCTTAAAAAGTGGCCATAAAAAGTGTCTTTTATTTTTCCATATCTCTTTAAATAACGTCAGAAAAAAATAAAAACGAAATCGGCAAATTTCGGTTTTTTCCGGATATCTCCGGAATTACTCGGAATCTTACAACTTTCTAAACGGCATGTTGTTAGGCACCTAAATGCGCACCTTTGCAATAATTTAACCGACTTTGTATCTCTTACGGTTTCCAATATCCCCATGCATTTACTAAAATCTTAATATATCATGAATTGAAACATTTCTTTTAGTTTCTTTAGTTCCGCACTTGTTCATGTTTTTCTAAACTATTACTGGTTTAAGATAAACCGAGAGATAAACTAACAATATTTGAGTTATAATTTTTTAGGAATATGCAGAAAACTGTCATCTTTTATGTACAGGGTGTGTCAGAAGTAATGGGACACAGCGCAACAGTAGATTCCTTAGATCGAAATAATGAAATTAACGTGAACTTGCCTTATCACATCGTTGATAATAACTTAGATAATAACTTAGATACAGGGTGTTAAACTTTTAATTTTGTTTTCGTTTTTTCATAATAATTTCTTCACTAAAAGACAGAGTGGTACAAAATTGAGGATTCAGAGGTTCTTTGAGGCGAGAAATTCAAATTCTCTATACTTTTGATGTTGCTAGTAGAGGGTGCCAGCTACACTTGTTTTAGATGGTATAACTTTTTTTAATTTTAGTATATTGACCTGTTTATTACGAAAGAATTTACTATTATTCCCACTGCGTCAAAAATGTATACCTCATTTAGGTCTCTAGGAGCAACTGTTTTTGAGATAAACGCACTTTAAAGGACCCCGCAATTTTCCTATGAAAAATGGATTTGGGCCAATTGTTTTCAAACTTTGCACAGTAATAGTTTTCACAGGCTGATCAAAAGTCTTCACGGGCACAAAACCCAAAAAGCCCTCTAATCCCCTAACATCAGCTTTAATCGTCACTGGGGGTTTAAAGACTTTTGAGGGTGATTTTGGGGGGTTAGAGGGGTCTTCGGGTTTTGTGCCTGTGGAGACTTTTGATCAGCATATTAAAAACTATTACTGTACAAAGTTTGAAAATAATTGGCCAAAATCCATTTTCCATTCGAGAATTGCGGGGTCCCTTAAAGTGCGTTTATCTCGAACAGTTGCTCCTAAAGACATAAATAAGGTATACATTTTTGACGCAGCAGAAATAATAGTAACTTCTTTTGTAATAAACAGGTCAATATACTAAGCATAAAAAAGTTATGCCATCTAAAACAAGTGGGGTAGGCCGTAGCTGGCGCCCTCTCCTAGCAACATCATGGATGAATTTAAATGTCTTGCCTCAAAGAACCCCCAAATCCCCAATATTGTACCGCTATGTCATTTAGTTAGGAAATCATTACGAAAAATGATAACAAAAGTTTGACACCCTCTATCTTAGTTATTATCAACTTTAGGATTAGGCAAGTTTATGTTAATTGCATTATTTCAACCTAAGGAATTTGCTGTTGCTTTGTGTCCCATTACTTCTGGGACACCCTATATGTTACACTTATTTTCAGAAGCATTTTTGTTAAACCAATACTGAATGTTTGTAGGCTGTAACATTAATAAAAGGAAATTTAGAATAATTATAAACCTATTACCTTATGTTAAAAAAACATCGTAGAAAAAAGTGCAAACTGTACCAACAAATACATTTATTGGGTATACAGGGCATAAGATAATAATTAAATCATGTTCTATTTGAGTTGTTTGCTAAATAACATAACTTGTAAAGACACCATATCATAATTAGGAAATAAAATATTCTTACCTTGATAACATAATGCAACAAAATCTCCATCCTTTTGTTTATCCACTTGCCACTTAAGTAAGAGCCTTCCATCTTCAGTTTGATTAACGAACACTAAGTTTTTAGAATGTTCAGTTCTTTCACAAGAATTTATATCACTAGTTACCTCTGGCCTTTTGGACAGGTTCGTTACTTGATTTTTATTAGTAGAATTATCTAAACAATTATCATTACCCATATCAATTATAATTTCTTCTTCGGCAGTGTTATTTTCCTCCAATGTGGGTGTGTAAAGATTGTTGCTGCTATTTTCAATTTTATTAAAACTAGGATTTTCCTCTTCAACTAAATTGTTACCATCCTCACATAGACTATATTCTAAATTTTCGTTTATTATTGTAGCCATGACTCTAGGGGCCTTATTTCAGTGGTCCAAACAGGTTTAAAGGTTATATAATATACAAAAATTTAAAGAATTATGTTGATAACATTTTCTTAATTGAATTTATGGGGAAACAAAATTATAGTTGGCAGGGATTGTGATCTCTTCTCTTTTATCTGATATTCGGAGTGTTACCATGGAGACAGACTATCTGGCGACACCTTAGAATTTCAATTGTCCACTGCATTGCACTTATTGGTTTTCGGATTTAACAAAACAAAAAAAATCAGGTACCACGAATTGTAAAGTTAGGAAACAAATATTTAAAATAAAATTAACTAAATAAATAAATTGTCTAAATTAAATTAGTTTTTTGAAATATTGTGCCGAACAGCTTTGTTGTTGTTTTAATCCGGACTTTTTCATTTTCAAACCCAAAACAGCTGTTTTTGACAGCAATGCTAAGTTGGCAACCAATAAAACTAAAAACCTAATTAAATTATTTTCTTAGTGTTTAAGGTAGGCAATTCCAAATACATCTAAAAGAAAATCCTTTAAGCAACAAGAAAAAAACCACCCGCATCAATTTTTTTTTGAATTGCTGGTTCCTAAAACTTCAATGTTTGTCTAAAGAAATATGAATGGAAGTCGCCTGCAATATGATGTAAGATTGTTTATGAGTATCTGTTCATACAACTTAACATTTCCTTTTCTAGAATCCATCCTATTATGCGAACAATGTGTTGGTGGGAAACTGGCTGGAAGAGAGGGTAGGAAGCTACAAGAAAAATCGGTTTAAACATAATAGTGTCTACCGAAATGATTTTACAGAAAAAAGCTTTGCAGATAAACGTTTAAATGACGATTTACGCATTGACATACAAATAAAATCTGAGGTAATTATTCCGTTACCAAAATATTGATAAAAGATCAATGAGACTTTAACAAATTATTTGAATTTTATTCCAGAAGGCACAGCACTTTTGCTATATAGTCAGAGTATATCTGTTAAAATAGCTCCAAAGTTCTCGTTAATAACGATTAAGGGCTTATACACAAAACAGCGAATCGGCGCGATGCGAATTCGCAACAGAAAAAACTGCGACACGAATTGCTGCGATGCGATTTCGTGCGGCAAGACGTCTTTCTTCCACTAGTGTCCCAAAGAACATGGCGTTCCTCAATCAGTGATAAAAAAATCTACGTCGTACTCTGTCATTTTTTTGCATTAAATTTAAGTAAGTCTTGCCCACACGGCGTCTCAGAGCGAACTAAAATGGCGTCAACAAGAAGTGTGACGTAACATCGCAGGAATGCGCGATGTGAATCAATTCGCAAGTTCTTGCGATGCGTCGTAAGGCTCGTAGATTTTTTGTGTAGAGTTTTGTGTACAAACCCTAATGCTGTAGTTGGTTAAATACACTTTTTCACAAAAAAAGTAAATTTGCATACCTACTTTTTTAAAATATTTTTTTATTTATTAAGTCTTAACCTTTGAACTTATACCTAGTAGAGACAACCTTATCGCTTGGCCATTGAAAAAGCGGTTGAAGTATAGTTTAAAAAATATACAATATATGAGTTAGGTCACTTGCAAATAAACCTTTGATGTTTTGGCTTCAAAGATACTGTACGGCGTCTCCGCCGATCGCGAACCGACAAAAAAGTTTCAGGGGATATTTGTGTAAACGATACCAATTTATTGAAGCGTTTTATTTGAATGATTATTACGAAAATATAAGCATAATGTTGAGAATATTTGTTCATGGTCACCAAAGTCACTGTAAGTCAATGTTAAATTTTTTGTCTCTATTACCTATTAATAATTATCTCTAGAACTAAAAATCGGGGTAGATATCTACCCCGAGTTAATTTTAATAAGTAAATAATAATAAGTAAAATCGTAACTGTACTTTGGAATATTTCTTTAATTTTTTCCATTGATCGGATTCTTAATTTGTTTGAATTTTCAAATGCCCAAATAAATGGACTTTTTTAGCAAAACAACAATGGTATATTTTTTCTTAAAGCCATTGGTGTTCTCTTGAAAATTTGAAAATCGGTTGTTTAGAAAAGTAGTTAAAAATTTTTGTCTGTTAAATGACGGTTTGGCTGTTTTTAAGTACTTACAGCTATTCAAATCAATTTTTAATCAACTAAATCTTGATAGTATTGAATTTACTCTTCATCATTTTCTTGGTTATAACAAAACAAAAAAATTCTATCTATTGTATAATGTAAAGCAAAATAGAAATTTATTGTAAAAATTTAAAAAGGTCGACCAGACTTTCACGAATAATTAATGGATCACTAGCAAAATGTGTAGATATGCACATTTTTAATTGTATATTAGGAGTGCAAAATGAAATGTTGCAGCTGTTTTTTATCATGAGATAGTCCATGATTTGGAGGAGAATTCAAAACTTCTGGTGGTAGTAGGTTTCACAGTCTGAACACTCTAGGGATAAAAGAAGTATATAACAAAGTGGAAAGTTTTGAACCTCTCGAGCTAGATTGTAAAAGAATGCATAAAAACGACACTGTGTCGTCTATTTAGAGCTGTCAGGGGTGGAACTATACTGGTCAGCTTCTTAAAACAGAAGCCGTAAAAATATCTTTCCTGTAAGCATGAAATCATTAATAGGATGAATGGCCTTTCCCTAAAAGAAATCAAGAATGCTAAGAGTTGTGGGAGACGCCATTCCCTAGACATGAGAACAATACCCTACAGATGGTCTAAATATTTTTTCAGTAGCATCTTTAATAAAAAGGTGCACGCAACATTTACTTTTATACAAAAAAATGCTAAAACTTTGACGTACACAAGTTTTTAATATTGTTAATTAAAGAATATTCAGCCTATGTTTAAAAAAACATTTTGCACCTTGTCAGAGCTATTTTGCATAAGTAAATTTTCGCTCTCTCTAGAAGTTTAACAGAAAATAATATATGGAAAAAGGCGTTAAAAATGGTTTAGTAATTTTAATTAAATCCGTGATCGTTAATTCGAATATCAACATTTTTACAAAACTTTTTTTTACATGTTGTTTACTTAACAAATGTTTCAGACCTTTCTGAAAGGGAGCAGATCTCGATTCTTGTTATACAGTATGTCCACGGAAAAGGTGTTGAAGAGAAAAAACTTTTTTATTTTTGATTTTATCGAAAAAAGCTACTCTTCATAAAAATTTTTGCTACTGCTAAAAGTAAGATTGGGATAGAAACATCTAACATATTTTATACGCGGTGTTCAGAAAATTGAAAAAACTTAAAATGATACAAGAGTAAAGTGCATTTATTTGAGAAGATATGGAAAAAAGTTACTAGGGAAAGTTGTTCAAAATCAAAAGGTAGTCTCTAATACCAATTGTCAAAAAAATCGGCCCACTTTTATTTTTTTGTAATTAAATTTATTTTAATATCAATTTAAATTTTTAATATCAATTTATTATCAAATTTTTTGCTGTTAAGTAAGCATTTAGAGCTAACGATACTGCTGCTAATGAATTATAAAAGCGAAGTGTCAATAAAGCTTGTCACTATCAACGCCTACTAGTACAAAAATTTGGAATTAGTTAATTGATAATGAAATTTTAATCACAAATAAATAAAAGTGGGCCAATTTTTTCGAAAATTGGTATTAGAGACTACCTTTTACGTTTGAACAACTTTTTCTAGTAACTTATTTTCATATCTTTGCAAATAAATGCACTTTACTCTTGTACCATTTTAAGTTTTTTAAATTTTTTGAACACCACGTATAAAATAGTGCATTTATTTGCAAAGATATGGAAATAAGTTACTAGAAAAAGTTGTTCAAACGTAAAAGGTAGTCTCTAATACCAATTTTCGAAAAAATTGGCCCACTTTTATTTATTTGTGATTAAAATTTCATTATCAATTAACTAATTCCAAATTTTTGTACTAGTAGGCGTTGATAGTGACAAGCTTTATTGACACTTCGCTTTTATAATTCATTAGCCGCAGTATCGTTAGCTCTAAATGCTTACTTAACAGCAAAAAATTTGATAATAAATTGATATTAAAAATTTAAATTGATATTAAAATAAATTTAATCACAAAAAAATAAAAGTGGGCCGATTTTTTTGAAAATTGGTATTAGACACCACCTTTTAATTTTGAACAACTTTCCCTAGTAACTTTTTTCCATATCTTCTCAAATAAATGCACTTTACTCTTGTACCATTTTAAGTTTTTTCAATTTTCTGAACACCGCGTATAAAATATGTTAAATGTTTTTATCCCAATCTTACTTTTAGCAGTAGCAAAATTTTTTATGAAGAGTAGGTTTTTTCGATAAAATCAAAAATAAAAAAGTTTTTTCTCTTCAACACCTTTTCCGTGGACATACTGTATATATTTTTCTGAACAGATTTCAGCAAAAACATGTTTGCCACCTCGTTCATCCAACAATTCTTGTTTTCTGGCAGATAAGACTGGGTCTGTTATTTTATTTTATTGATGTATCTTTAACATGACCAATTTTAATGCTTCAAGCAAGCTTTTATTCCACAACTTTTTTCAGTTTAGTGACCATGTATCATCCCCAACAACCGATAAAGGACCCAATTATTATGACAATTTTACAACCATATATGACTTGTCATACCAATATTTTCCGAAATGGATTCGTGGGACTCTTGATAGAAAAATGAGATTTAGACTACTAAAGCACGAACCAGTGGAAGAATACCTTAACGGTTTTGTAAGTATACATGTTTTAGACAAGGTACTACTTTCACTTTAGTTCAAATAGTTTAAATAATACTGTATTTTAATTCTGCTAGTATACTCTTCGAGCATATGCTAACCTGAGGGGATAAAGCAAAGCGCTGAAGACGTGGTCACATTAAAAAGAGAAAGCAACAGTCATCGCGTTGCTATCTCTCTCTCGCAGCGTACCTGATTAGCCGATTCAAATAATCGGCGAAGTTTTCTTTTATCTGAAACCTTCATCTTATCTTCTCAAATTTATAATACAATGAAACTCATATTAAGATGCTAAAACTGTAAGTCTAATTCATTCAATTCAATATCCTACCACTATCTCTTAAAGAAATTGCGGAAATGTGAGAATTTGTATAACTCACACATTAACGTAATAAAATATGTTTTGCTTCACTGTACAATACTTGCAGGGTAACCTTTCTTCAAGAAATGGTTTAACAGAAAATAAAAAAGAAGAATGGGAATGTGACGTACTGGATCCCAGAAGATCTGGATGCTCCATTGCTAAAGCGGACTATGTAAAATATGATAATGACGTTTATAAGTTAGCAAGATGGTTAGTTTAAAATATTTTTTTCAGTACTGTGTGCTAATGAATTACTGGTATAAATTCGAAATACCCGAAAATACTTTATTCAAGTAATTTTTATTTTATTTTATTATCTTTGAATGCTCATCTGCTAACGGATATTAGCGATCATCATGGCAATTTGAACCTTTAAAATAGCTGCCCTGAAAGGGTCGGTCGTTGTAGTACCAAACCAGATTTTCAAATTCTTCAACCAAGAAATTTTCCTTCTGCCAGGTCCCCACCGTCCTAGGACTCTCCCCTGGAGAATCAGCTGTGGGAGTTCATAACGTTTCCCGTTCCGCATTATGTGACCTAAGTACTCAAGCTTTCTAGTCTTGATCTTTCTTATGATCTCAATATTCATTGGAATTTATTCTCTCCAGCACTTAACATTCGTGACGTGGGCTGTGCGGGCTATTTTAAGTATTCGCCGATAAAGGTACATCTCAAATGCCTCAAGCTTTTACGTGGAGTACTCTGATTTAGTCCATGATTCCGCTCCATAAAGCAATACTGCGAACACGAAACTGCGAAGCATTCTTACTTTTGTTGTTAGATTAAGGTCGTGGCTTTTAAAAAGATTTGACATTTTTAGAAACGCCGCTCGGGATTTTTCAATCCGGCATTCAATTTCACGAGAATGGTCCCAATCTTCGTTTATTGTTGTGCCTAGGTACGTGTATGAAGCAACTCTTTCGATTTGGTGGTTTTTGATAGTAAGTTGGCACGGTACATTGGTTACTTTCCGGATTCTCATAAATTTCGTCTTATCTATGTTCAGCGTTAAACCGTATTTCTTGCTGGTATCTTTGACTCTTGTCATGGGTTCTTGTAGGCTTTCAATATTGTGAGCAAATACTACGATATCGTCTGCGTACCTTATATTGTTCAGTCGTTGGCCATTTACAGATATTACCAGATCTATGTCATCTAGTGCTTCTTTAAATATCTCTTTTGAGTACAGATTAAACTATAGGGGTTAGAGGACACATCCCAGTCGAACCGTTAATAATTCAATTGATATCGTTAAATATAGCAGATGACCACGAAAACATGGTACAAATCATCATTCTGTCATTTTGATACAAATTTACGATTAGGATGTCTAAAACAGTGACTGAGCGCATAAAGTCGACGATTTCTTTTAGAGGAAGAGCCCGTAACGTATTTTGAGTTAGTTATTTTAAATGTCATGAAAATTTACCAAGTTTTTAATACCTGCTGAACAATAAAAGTGACTTCTTGCTACCCTCTGCGGCCGCGGTGGACTACCCTTAATTTTAGGAAATGTATCAGTCATAAAATTTTAAAAAGTTACTTTTTACACTACTTTTTATTCTTAAAAAATGCGCCAGAACATTTTGGTCCTACCTAATTGTTTACAGAACGCTATAAATGTTTTTTTTAAAAAAAGCACCAATTTGGTTATTTTATTAGTCTTAAAATTTTTACAAAATTAAGTATATATATATATATATATATATATATATATATATATATATATATTATATATATATTATATATATATATATATATATATATATATATATATATATATATATATATATATATATATATATATATATATATATATATATATATATATATATATATATATATATATATATATATATATATATATATATATATATATATATATATATATATATACAAAATACATAATATCAAATGCCAGAAAAAAATTCCATCACTATTTGCCAGGGCGAAAACGTTCCCACGTCAGTGCGAGCCATGACGTGGAGAATACCTGTACAAAGACATTTTCTTAATATGTATGAGGGTTTCAACAAGATTAAGGAAAAGCCATTGTATTTTACTTATTTTAACATTGCTATTCATCCGTTTTGCTCGTACTCACATGGGAACGTTTTTCGCTCTGGCAAAAAGTTAGGTTTTTTTTTCTAGCATTTGATATTGTCTATTCTGCATATACAGTGACCGCCAGAAAATATGCGACATATGGAAAAAATATTATGACGTTTAGAAAAAAATCGATTTCGCAGATCAACTCTGCATCACTTAAAACTTCAGAAACAATTGAACGATCCCGATTGTCATTTATTATTTGGCAGTAAATTTAAATTTTGTTAGGTCGGTTGACCGAAAGTCGCCTTATTTGTCAAAATATCAAAACATTTTATAAAGATAAGTTGTTCAGAATTTAATTCTATGACTATGTTTAAAATTTTAAGCCATTTGGATAAAAACAAAAATTTTGACATTTTTTTTTCCATAAAAATATTTTTGATTGAAAAATTTTTCTTTACCATTTAAAAACATGTTTACCGGACCTAAACTAATGTTTTGACACATTTTTTTTTACTTTAGTAAGTTGGTCCTTTTTTTCGAAGAAAATTTTAAAAAATGGTATTTTTCGGAAACCCGAGTTGTCGCATGGGCATTTTTTAAATACCGAAACTCGGAATTTCAAATATTAATTTTTACTGGTATTATTTGGTATTATTTACTGTGTAAACGATTCAATGTAATAATTATTATTTATCGCAAAAAATATATCCAAATAACACCAAATAAATAAATTAATATTTGAAATTCCGAATAACAGTATTTAAAAAATGCTAATGCGACAACTCGGGTCGAAAAATACCATTTTTTTAAATTTTCTTTGGAAAAAAGGACTAACTTACTAAAGTAAAAAAAACTGTGCCAAAACATTAGGTCCGGAAAACCTGTTTCTAAATGTTAAAGAAAAATTTTTTAAACAAAAATATTTTTATGGAAAAAAATGTCCAAATTATTGTTTTTATCCAAATGGCTCAAAATCTTACACATAGCCATAGAATTAAATTTTAAACAACTTATCCTCATAAAATTTTTCGATATTTTAACAAATAAGGGGACTTCCGGTCAACCGACTAACAAAATTCAAATTTACTGCCAAATAACAAATGACAATCGGGATGGTTCAATTGATTCTAAGGTTTTAAATAACGCAGACTTGATCTACGAAATCGATTTTTTGGTAAATGTCATAATATTTTTTTTTCCATATGTTGCATACTTTCTGGCGGTCACTGTATATTCTTGATTTTGTAAAGATTTCAAAACTAATGAAATAACCTTTCTGCTTATTATTTTTTTAAACATTTATATCGTTCTATTAACAATTAGGAGGGACCAAAATGTGCTGGCGCATTTTGTAGGAGTAAAAAATAGTGTAAAAACTAACTGTTTAAAATTGTATGACTGACACCTTTACTAAAATTAGTCTTATTTCATCCCCTCTTTAAAAATTAAGGGTAGTACACCCCGGCCGCAGAGGGTAGCAAGAAGTCAATTTTATTGTTTAGCAGGTATTAAAGATTCAATAGGTAAATTTTCATGACTTTTAAAATAATTAACTTAAAATACGTTACTGGCTCTTAATTTATTTCACTTACCCTTGACTCTGGTTTAGCTGGAGGTGGTATCAGCATTTTTACTTTAATTAAGTCCTGAACATTCAATTGAAAATAACGGTGAAAGAAAGTTAAATTACATTATTGCATAAAATAAGCAGTTTCTCCAGCTGACTTAAGAAAAGGTCGCTTGCATCAAATTTTTTATTTTGCTTTTAAAAAAAAATAAACACAACTAACGCCTAGCAATCAGCTATTTTTTAACTGATTTCGCCATTCTCTGTCATGCTCCCAACCCAAGTTACTTTTTCCACGAATATCTAACCGTTTGATCACGATTATGGAAAAATCATATTCCGCTTCCCTGAAGTCATCTATTACACTCTCCTAAATAGTATAGGTACAGGTAATTTCTTCATGTTATCCAAAACTAAGAGAGTAGTGTCTTCTTATTGCCTTCCAAGTTATATTATCTATCAGCAATAACGTTTTTAGTTTTGACGTTCCCCGGTTTTTGGTAATTTTCAGAAATGGCGTCAAACCAGGCCGACTTCGTTTATAATGTTTTTGTTGTGCGAAAATGGACTGTGTTCCGGTACCCAAAACAAAATTACGTTGTTGGAGGCTACTAACTTGTTTAAAGTATCTTTTGCAATGATTGGTAGGTCACCTGGTATATATTATAGTTTAAAATTAAATTGAATATCATTAAACTTTAAAAAGCAGTTTTCCAACACCATACTGCATGAATATTTTCAGGGCAAGACCAACACCTTTAAAAGTTAAATGTGGATCAGCCACAGAAATGGTTTATAGACAGTTTCCTCCAAAGCATCCACGGGTCTTGGAATCAAAATGTAACCCAATCACGTGGGAATGTAACGAAAAAGACACCCTATCAGATAAGTGTGTTTGTAAAACATAAAACTTGGAGCAAACAAAATTTATTAAAAATTAAATATTTTTGGTATTATACAGATTCAAAAATAAACATGGAATCACAAAAAGCTGAAAACAAATAGGTATTCTTATTTTAGGCCTAAAGCTAGAGTAATAGTTTTTAAAAATCACACGACTTATTACTAACCACAACTAACCAGATAAAAAATAAAGTTCTCATAATAATATATAAACTTAACAAATTTATCTAAAAAAGACATACTTACCTAAGCAAATAAGTTACTAAAATAGTCTATATACACATATTTAAAAACAAAAAAATTAACTCAAAATAAAACACTAAATAGTAAAAAAATAGATATGGAACCGTCAACATTTTTAGTAAATATTCAGCTCATCTAGAGAATGGTATTAATATTGAAAAGCATAGAAGAAACAGTAATAACCACTTCTGTCAGTATCGGGTCGTTGAGTTTTTATAATCGAGGGCTGTCAGTATTTAGAAAACATAATAAAGTTAACGATGCTGTGGTAAGATCTGAACGGTCTAACTTCATCTAAGAAAGGTTCGGCCCACCGTTAGCGAATTTTACGTCTTAGCGTGTGTTCATGTGTTTTTAGTTTTTGAACTACTTCTAACATGTCTCTTAAAAATTTTGTGTAAAAGGCAGTTTAGTCAAAGAGATAAAATTCTTAACAATGTCATACATTTTATGCAACCTGAAAGGTTAGTAAAAAGCAAAATAGCTAGATTCAACCAAATAAATTATAAAATAGGTTAGATAAAAAATTAACATTTTCTTAACGGAACACCATATTGGTTTGCTTTTGAAAACGTCTTATTTTTTCAATACATTCCAATTAATGATAGAACATTTCCAGAAAAATATATTTGTGGAATATTTCCGGAAATATATTAGGAAACATTGGAAATATAAAAATAAAAACCACAGAACTTAAAAACCATTTAACAAAAGATTATCGTAAGTAATACCATAATGCTCAGATCTGACTAGGTTACTTTTTGCTTGGTTTTGAATAGTACTTGCGTTTGGAACTTTATCGAAACCTGTTTTTACAAAATTTGAAAAACAAAGTTCAATTTTTGAAAGCAAGTATTTTGCTCGAAATTTGAGCACGAATGTTATTTGTTAACACAATTCCGCGAATAAAAGAAATGTAAAATCAATATAAATAATAAAAGTTAGTAAAAGTTTTAAAAATATTAGGAAAACAGCGAATTTTCTAAAAAAGTGAACACATGACCACGAGACACAAGTTGAGAATATTTATCAAGAGACATATGTCATCAATATGGGAGTGCAATTCAACTTCTTCAAAAGCAAGTAATAGCCAACAAGCAATAATCGGTAAAACCCCGGGTTCGAGACTTATTTGTAGTCGCAATAATATTCTTACTTATTTTCTAGTGTCAAATTGTACTGAACAAAAGTAAAAGAAATACATCATAAACCTCTGTTTTGAATGGTTCAAAACGAGTTGATATTTTTTTTTCCAATATTTCCAAATGCACCTTCCTGACTTCTGGGGATGATTTTATGGAGTTTTAGGAGGGTTATCGGGTTTTGTGCCCATTGATACTTTTGATCAGCGTATAACTATCAGTTTGCGCAGTTTCAAAAAATTGATCACACAAATTAAAAATATAAATAATGTTCTGTAGCACCTCGTATAAAAACGTATTAACGTTATTCACCTTTTAAATAACATTCAAGTTAAAAATGAAACGTAACCATAGTAAAAATGGAATGTAATAACGAACAGTACGAAATTTCAATTAAAACTGAATTTTGCGAAGCTTTCTGCTCCTTTTTTTAGGAAACTGGGAAAAAATCGAAGTCGGGAATTAGCTGGAATAATTAATTTAATACAGAATGCAAGAAAATTGCCAGAACTGTTAAGACCCTTTGTAAAGTGTGTGCTGGCGCATTTTGTAGGAGTAAAAAATAGTGTAAAAACTAACTGTTTAAAATTGTATGACTGACACCTTTACTTAAATTAGTCTTATTTTATCCCCCTTTTTAAAAATTAAAGGTAGTACACCCCGGCCGCAAAGGTTAGCCAGAAGTCAATTTTATTGTTTAGCAGGTATTAAAGATTCAATAGGTAAATTTTCATGACTTTTAAAATAATTAACTTAAAATACGTTACTGGCTCTTAATTTATTTCACTTACCCTTGACTCTGGTTTAGCTGGAGGTGGTATCAGCATTTTTACTTTAATTAAGTCCTGAACATTGAATTGAAAATAACGGTGAAAGAAAGTTAAATTACATTATTGCATAAAATAAGCAGTTTCTCCAGCTGACTTTAGAAAAGGTAGCTTGCATCAAATTTTTTGTTTTGCTTCTAAACAAAAATAAACACAACTAACGCCTAGCAATCAGCTATTTTTTAACTGATTTCGCCATTCTCTGTCATGCTCCCAACCCAAGTTACTTTTTCCATGAATATCTAACCGTTTGATCACGATTATGGAAAAATCATATTCCGCTTCCCTGAAGTCATCTATTACACTCTCCTAAATAGTATAGGTACAGGTAATTTCTTCATGTTATCCAAAACTAAGAGAGTAGTGTCTTCTTATTGCCTTCCAAGTTATGTTATCTATCAGCAATAACGTTTTGGCCCACGTTTTTAGTTTTGACGTTCCCCGGTTTTTGGTAATTTTCAGAAATGGCTTTAAACCAGGCCAAATTCGTTTATAATGTTTTTGTTGTGCGAAAATGGACTGTGTCCCGGTACCCAAAACAAAATTACGTTGTTGGAGGCTACTAACTTGTTTAAAGTTTCTTTTGCAATGATTGGTAGGTCACCTGGTATATATTATAGTTTAAAATTAAATTGAATATCATTAAACTTTAAAAAGCAGTTTTCCAACACCATACTCGCATGAATATTTTCAGGGCAAGACCAACACCTTTAAAAGTTAAATGTGGATCAGCCACAGAAATGGTTTATAGACAGTTTCCTCCAAAGCATCCACGGGTCTTGGAATCAAAATGTAACCCAATCACGTGGGAATGTAACGAAAAGACACCCTATCAGATAAGTGTGTTTGTAAAACATAAAACTTGGAGCAAACAAAATTTATTAAAAATTAAATATTTTTTGGGATTATACAGATTCAAAAATAAACATGGAATCACAAAAAGCTGAAAACAAATAGGTATTCTTATTTTAGGCCTAAAGCTAGAGTAATAGTTTTTAAAAATCACACGACTTATTACTAACCACAACTAACCAGATAAAAAATAAAGTTCTCATAATAATATATAAACTTAACAAATTTATCTAAAAAAGACATACTTACCTAAGCAAATAAGTTACTAAAATAGTCTATATACACATATTTAAAAAACAAAAAAATTAACTCAAAATAAAACACTAAATAGTAAAAAAAATAGATATGGAACCGTCAACATTTTTAGTAAATATTCAGCTCATCTAGAGAATGGTATTAATATTGAAAAGCATAGAAGAAACAGTAATAACCACTTCTGTCAGTATCGGGTCGTTGAGTTTTTATAATCGAGGGCTGTCAATATTTAGAAAACATAATAAAGTTAACGATGCTGTGGTAAGATCTGAACGGTCTAACTTCATCTAAGAAAGGTTCCGCCCACCGTTAGCGAATTTTACGTCTTAGCGTGTGTTCATGTGTTTTTAGTTTTTGAACTACTTCTAACATGTCTCTTAAAAATTTTGTGTAAAAGGCAGTCGTTAGTCAAAGAGGTAAAATTCTTAACAATGTCATACATTTTATGCAACCTGAAAGGTTAGTAAAAAGCAAAATAGCTAGGTTCAACCAAATAAATTATAAAATAGGTTAGATAAAAAATTAACATTTTCTTAACGGAACACCATATTGGTTTGCTTTTGAAAACGTCTTATTTTTTCAATACATTCCAATTAATGATAGAACATTTCCAGAAAAATATATTTGTGGAATATTTGCGGAAATATATTAGGAAACATTGGAAATATAAAAATAAAAACCACAGAACTTAAAAAACCATTTAACAAAAGATTATCGTAAGTAATACCATAATGCTCAGATCTGACTGGTTACTTTTTGCTTGGTTTTGAATAGTACTTGCGTTTGGAACTTTATCGAAACCTGTTTTTACAAAATTTGAAAAACAAAGTTCAATTTTTGAAAGCAAGTATTTTGCTCGAAATTTGAGCACGAATGTTATTTGTTAACACAATTCCGCGAATAAAAGAAATGTAAAATCAATATAAATAATAAAAGTTAGTAAAAGTTTTAAAAATATTAGGAAAACAGCGAATTTTCTAAAAAAGTGAACACATGACCACGAGACACAAGTTGAGAATATTTATCAAGAGACATATGTCATCAATATGGGAGTGCAATTCAACTTCTTCAAAAGCAAGTAATAGCCAACAAGCAATAATCGGTAAAACCCCGAGTTCGAGACTTATTTGTAGTCGTAATAATATTCTTACTTATTTTCTAGTGTCTAATTGTACTGAACAAAAGTAAAAGAAATACCTTATAAACCTCTGTTTTGAATGGTTAAAAACGAGTTTTTATTTTTTCCAATATTTCCAAATGCATCTTCCTGACTTCTGGGGATGATTTTATGGAGTTTTAGGAGGGTTATCGGGTTTGGTGCCCATTGAGACTTTTGATCAGCGTATAACTATCAGTTTGCGCAGTTTCAAAAAATTGATCACACAAATTAAAAATATAAATAATGTTCTGTAGCACCTCGTATAAAAACGTATTAACGTTATTCACCTTTTAAATAACATTCAAGTTAAAAATGAAACGTAACCATAGTAAAAATGGAATGTAATAACGAACAGTACGAAATTTCAATTAAAACTGAATTTTGCGAAGCTTTCTGCTCCTTTTTTTAGGAAACTGGGAAAAAATCGAAGTCGGGAATTAGCTGGAATAATTAATTTAATACAGAATGCAAGAAAATTGCCAGAACTGTTAAGACCCTTTGTAATAGTCGTTGGAATGGGGAAAACTAAGGTAATTTATTTAAATATATTATTAAAGTAAATTAAATAAACCTAAATTATTACAATTCAATAAACTACACCCAAATTTTTAAAGTCCGTAACAATAATTTTTGTGTAATGCAATAATGCTAATATATGCCATATTTAATGGATAATCTGCAGTCTTTTATTATATTACCGCACAAAAACGCATCGACTCCAAGATGGCAGATATGATTCTTCCTGTTTCGTAATTTATAATTTTTATCTGCAATTTGTCTAGAACTTATATTATTACCGAAAATTTTTGCGTGTACGCGAATTTTTTAAAAATTATCTTCAGTCGCGAAGTAAAGAGGATTTTTAAAAAAAATCGTGTAGAAGGAAAAAAATTCGGATATTAATATCGTGGGAGTTTTGGTAAGAAAATTTCACACCTAAGTAAAAATATTAAATTTTAAAAAAAAAATACATTTTGGTTATAAAATTAACAGAAATTTCGACAAAGATTTCCACTTACAATAAGATTATTACAGATATGAGAAACAAAGGGTTAGTTAGCGCTAAATGTTTCTTGGTATAAAGTTATACCACGTCAAATTTTCTGTTATTTGGTAAGCAAAAAATATTATTTTTAAATTATCGGGGGTAATACCACGAGTGCTTAAAAATTACCGATCATTTTCATAAAAGCTTGTTATTTATAATTCCACGAGTTGAAGACAGTGGAATTTGAACAAGCTTGAATGAAATTATCTGGTTAATTTTTATGCGAGCGGTATTTAGGAAAATAATTCTAGAATGGAGAAATATGGGAGTATTATTAAAATGTTTTTGTCATACAGTTTTCAATTTCATGCAACATAATTAAAACTATACCATGTAACATCTTTACTTGTAAAGAGCATAACTAACAAGCAGCACGATCTTTCAATGGCGGCGCTTTTCATATTTTTAAGCACAAAACACGAAAGAAACAATTACAATTCAAATAAAGCAGACAGATTATATGTTAGCAAAACGTTGGCTGAACTTCTGCAAGAAAAATGACCGTACTTTTCCATCAATTCGTGAAAGGGTGCTACTTTCTATTAGTTATGCTGTGATACCAGTATGATACCGGTATGGTGTGGTTACCTAGAAAAAATTTGGTACAAATCGACTTATTTTGTCTGATTTTGACTTTTCTAATTGACAATACAAACAAACAGGTTCGATTGTTCTGTGTTTGTAAGTAAGTGGAAATACCACGTTGTCTAGGCAACGTGAAATTTCCGCAGAAATTTTTTGATTTTTAACGTGTCTTATGGAAAAATTTATACATGAGTGAAATATTCTTTAAAATCTGAAGTCCATTCAATGTGTAAATATTTGACATAAACATTTCCACTTATTAATATCGGCCATGGTAATTTGGAGGATGAATAATTTCGTAAATATTTGGATTTCCATTGTAACCAAACAAAAAACAAGTTTCTGATTTGCTTAAAAAATAGGTGTGAAATATTCAATACAATATTATAATTCTTTGCCCGACAAGCTGATCATTAAAAAAAATATCATAGGTTCTCATAATCCTAAGTTTTTCCTAAGCACTAAGTTTTCGATTATGTCTAAGTTAAGTTTAGCTTAAGACTTACATATTTCTTGTTCACATTCAAAATTAACATTTAAGCATTACTGAACTAAAATGTTAAGATGGCGCAAAACCATTGTAGAAGCTTTTTAAAATAACATCTAATAAAGATGTTTAAAAAAGTTATTCGGAAAAACCAATAAAATTAAAATTAACAATGTATATTCTTATATTCTTACTATATAATGACCTGAGAAAACTGATAATAAACTTTATTTTAATAGCTACCATACTTCTAACAGCCTTCATCTTAAATGTGGCAAAATAAAATACTAATATTAATTATAACTACGGGAATATTTAAACTTACAGCGTGGGAGGTGTTATAATTATAGCATTAAGTAATATTTATTAAAATATAAATAAAAAATAAATTATTTAAATACAACATGCATACACAGTTCTTTAATTTGTTTAGTAATAAACGAGAGCCTAGATTAAAGATACCATAGCAACTATAACGCTAGTAAAAGATTTTTTATGTGTTTTATACAACAGTAAAATGGTGTTTAAAATATACTACTTTATATACAACTCTAAATGAAGGATCGTACGCTAGAATTTTTTTGCCGCAATGCTGTAGTGCAGCAAAACTCAACCGCTCTCAGCATCAGCATACTCTCATTTCGACATCCGAAAATGAACACGATCCACATGATATATTCGAAAATTCAACCGATGCAATAACTTGTTTTAATCAAGAAAGTTTGAAGGTTTATAGAAGCCCAGTGCTGTAGAACAAATTAAAATTAAAATATTTTAAAATTATTTAATATAATTATTTTATTTACTTTACTGCGTTTTATTGTGTTATATTAGATTTTATATCATTTGCATTAATATGGAAAGAGTAGATGGCGCCACTTCACAGCCTTCTGTTTAAATGGTCGATAATTCTGGGAGTTTTGCATTTTTACCAAAAATCTTAATGAAATAAATGAAAAGACGATATTTTTGATAAATTTCGAACATAATAGGTATGATGGTTAAATGTACTTACCACTAATTTTGTGATAAAAAAAAGGGCAAGATAGTGGAAATAAGTTTAATTTTATTATCATATTTAATGATCGATATCTCAAAAATAAAACGTTGTCGAACATAACTTACTTTAGATTTGTGATCAACGCCTCTGTATACAAAAAATCATAGAAATCGGGGACGGTTAAGAAAAGTAAAAAAGTACCATAATTTAGATTGGTTGTTTGTGTTTTAGGGTCATACAATATTGTATAAATTTCAAATTTTTATAAAAGTACAATAAAATAGTGTCACGTTGTGCGGGTAGCATAAACAAGTTTAACGAGAAGCATCGCTTTTTACCTAAGCACCTATTTTTTTTTAAATCTTGGGACAATCCACAAAGGTTAAGGCTTAAATACTAACGTACCGTGGGTGTCTTAAGTGTGGCAAGAGAGAGTTTATTCACACAAGACTTAGAAAGTGAGAAGTTTAAGGCCACTCAAGTTGAACTGTAAAAGGATGCATAAAAGTGGCACTAGGTGTTGCTCTGTTGGGAGCTGCCAGAGGAATTATACTTGCCAACCCCTCGGAGCAGAAGAATTGAAAATACCCTAAAAAGCGACATATCTCCTACAGCCGTCGCGTCGGTGGGGAAGAAAAGGAAGCTTTTCTGTAAGCGTGGGATCATTAATAAGACGAACAGCTATTTTTGAATGGAATCAAGGATGATAATACTTTCGGCAAACCCCATTTCCCAGACATGAGAACAATATTCTAAAGATGGTCTGATTTAGGATACATACAGGGTATACAGATTAGAAAGAGAATACTTTCTGGCTAGAAAGAAGAATCCAAGCTTAAGGTTATTCTCAAAAGTAACGCCAACACAACATTGTCCGGACGACAACGACACATATAATTTGCGTGCAAGGGTTGATGAGACGACGACACAGTGCGGGCAAAACAGCTCCAAGAGCGCGGCGGGTTCGATTGGTCCGACTCTGGTCCAAGATATAATGTGTTGCCTACCTACATTTATGACAAACACTGATTTTTCTACAAAATTTCGTGAAATTTTGTTACGGCGCAAAATCATAAGAGTACATTAATGACAGTTATTTTCATAGTGGGCCGGACATTTTAGGCCTTTGCTATGTTCTTCCTTAACCTTCAAACTTTTTTGGTTTTTATCTATTGGGATCGAAAGTAAAATTACCCAGCCTTCAAGAAGTACTTTTTTAACGTTATAAGGTGATTCCTACTGCCTTTTTTTCTGTATTACACGTGGGAGCGTTAACCTTATGACGATCCGGAATACAAGTATGATGGAACAGTATGACAAAAACTGGTTATACCTATCTCTCCCAGCTGTATTTAACAAATTCTAGATGTGCACTGCAGTGAATTTATTTTGATAGACTAACATCGATAGCGTTTCCAAAAGATCAAAAAGGTCATGGTCCTAAGGCCACACCAAATATGGGAGAAGTTCCTTGAGCTCTAGCTATACCTAACACAGTAAACTTGGTAGATTGCCTTATGATAGACTGATTTGAAGACAATAACAAGAGTTTGCTGCGCACTTTAGAAATACGCAGCGATAGTGTGACTCCTGAGGCGTTTTGTAGAAGAAGAAAACAGATTTAGTATTATAAAATCACAAAGAAATAACGGGATAATTCCAAACACTTTGTAACTTTGCGTGACCAAAGTCAGAAACTGAAACACAAAGAATGCTGTTAACACATACCAAAAAAATCTAATTTAATATACCTGAGACCAAACTGTGTTAGCAACAAAATAATTTAATTTTTTGTTTTCTTTTGTACTAAAAACATTTAATATAACTAAGTAAAAATAGTCTTATAAATAAATGGTTATCAAGCACCCCCTTGGGACCTACAAAAATATTAATAAGTAACACTGTCGTTTTCTAAGTCGTATTTGATCTTAAAATGTTAGGGAATCATAACTTAAAAATATTTAAAGGTAAAAGTACAATAAATTTATCAAAAAATATTTGTTGGAATTCTCGTCAGATGGAATCACTTCGGTTCTGGTAGCATAGCATAGACCTTTCAAACTTGCAAATCAACTTAAAAACTACTTTCAAAAATTTTAAAAAAGCTACCAACCGAAGTGATCCTATCTGGGGAAAGATACAATGAATATTTTTTGGTTAATGACTTAGCTACAACACTATGTTATCTATAGAAAATTTATTATAGTTATTATTAGAGAACGGTAAAGTCATTTACTTTTACTACATTAGTGTAATTTCTCATGATACTGTCAAATTTTAACTGTTTATTAACAGTACTCAGGTTATTTTTAACCACGACTTTTGGTATCTTCGTCATGGTGTAAAGTGTAATTGGATTCAAACAAAAAGTGATTAAATCTCAGAAAATGTTATTGATACAAACAAAAAATGGCCAAAAAACTAAAAATAATTAAACATTAGTTGGCGGCAAGGCAGTTCTTGTAAATATAAATTTAAAACTATGCTAAAAGAAATTTTAGCTAGAAAATTTAAAATATTCGTCTTATACACGGTTTATTTTACACCTTAAAGAAGAAGGGGAGGAAAAATATCTCTTTTAACAAAATTCTCATAAATAAAGTCGACCTCGGCCTTCTTAAAATATTATATGGCTCTGAAGATGGGTTAAACAAATAAGGAGTATTCACAAAGACTTTAGTTTTATATTCTATTCTTTTACACATTAAAGTTTATTTAGTACCACCCACTATTAATATTATAATGTCAGTAGAATATCAACTGCTAACTAAAAGTCTTAAGTCCATGGCAACGTGATCTAGTCTACTCCTTAAACATTTTTAGTGAATATTTCAAACTAGTAGATAATAATAACATATGTATAAGTCTGAATCCGGTGTACCTACAGTAATAGGAAGAACATTTTGGCTCTCAAAAACATCTTAATCCGCCTTAAAACGTTTTTAAACAGCATCAACCACATAAGACAGTGTACAGTCCAAAAAAAGCAGTACTCAGTGTTTCCTGTAGCATAAATAGATTGCTCCCACGTCCAACACTACAAACCCAACATGCACATACCACAGAATGTCTGTCAACGAGGTGTACTCACAAAAATTTACACTATTTACAATAGAATATATCTCATAAAAATACAACCCTGCATGTTTTACACAAATTCAAGTTAAGCTAATTTAACGCAAACATAAGATCGACCCTCATATGTAGGTCACAGTATCCTCAGGTTATTGAACAGGTTTTGAAACGGTAGTGACCTACTGCGGCTACCTATCTACAAGGCTCAGGGTATGCTCGGCGATTGGCAGATCTTTTATGAATATTAAAAATAAGATAGTTTCTTGCTATAGTCCAATGGGTAACTCACATTCTCCTAATTTCACGCCATTAAGTCGAACTGCTTGTGTTTATTTGATAAGTATAATGATACCATTTAATGTAGGCAGCCAAGCTAAGGCCATCAGTTCTCCAAAAGTTAATTTCAAACTAGTGGGGGACTGTATACAGGCCCTGGAAAAAGTCGGCTTGGCAAACAAACTTACGGTAGCCTGGGTACCAGGCCACGAGGGCCACCCAGGTAACGAAGAGGCCGACGACCTAGCCAAAAGAGGATCAGCCATGGAAATGATAGGCCCTGAACCATTCTATGGAATCTCGGCAGGATTCTTAAAATCATCTATTAAGAGCTGGGTAGACAGAGAGTTTCAAAGCTGGTAGGTACAAACACCAAGACGACAGGCAAAGCAGCTCATTAAGACCTGCTCGGCCAAGTTTACCTCGGACCTACTGAGCCACAGTCGTAAGGTCGTAAGGATAACGGTAGGTCAACTAACAGGACATTGCAAACTCAACAAGCAACTGGAAAGAATAGGCCTGGTGAAGGATAGCCTGTGTAGGATCTGCCAGGAGGCTAAAGAAACAGCCGTACATGTATGGTGCCAGCCCGAAGCACTATGTAGGCTTAGGTTTACGAGCGGTGAGGAAAATCCAAAACGGCAAGTTATATGGAGTGGCCAGTGTCAAGACTCTGAGGTCTAGTTAAGAGACGGGCCTGGATAAGGTACTCTAAGAACGATAGGAGAAACCACAGCAAGTTATATGGAGTGGCCAGTGTCAAGACTCTGGAGTCTAGTTAAGAAGACGGGCCTGGACAAGGTACTCTAAAGAACAATAGGAGAAACCACAATAAATCTGGTAAGGTTGCAGTGGTGAAGGTCATTTTTGCCATCTCCGCTCAAATAATCTAATCTAATCTAATTTAATGCAATCAGAGTTAAAATAAACATGCGAGATACAGATACGGAGATTCACCCAAAAGCGATAAAAATCGTATTTGTGGCTTTCTTTGTATTTAAAAAGAAAATGGGAAAGAGACACCTTGTGTATTTTTGCCCTTAGAAGGTAAAAGAAAACTTAAGAAAACAATTTGATCTGAAACAAAAAAATAAGACATAATTTTTTTTTTTAGTGTATCACCTTATAATTATTGGTTGTTTTTGAAAGTGATTTATTTTATAAGTCTTGTTTTGGTTCAGTATGTTTTACTTTTAACAATATATTTACTAAAATTAGTAATAAAGTTTAAAAAATTATTAGTATGACTTTTTGCTTTATGTTTTGCCATTTTAACTATTAATTTTTCTATGTTCTATAACAATTTATATTTTTTATGTATTAATGTTCAACCCAGTTTGAAAAACATTTTCAAACAAACCGTAGTTTGTTAAATTAGAGTAAGAGTGACTAAAGTTACGAGAAGTTTGGTGATTAAAAGTCTTTCCCTTTCCTGACTCCTAATACGACACTAAGGCTATTAAGCATGAAACACTGTTTGTGACATATTTCCTACAGTCTCTAAATTATTACAACCTCTCAAATACTTGATATTCCAAAAAAGGAGGACATAACAAAAGATTTACCATTACTAGAATTCATAAAAATATTTTAATAAAAATTCCTTGCCTGCTTAGTAAAACAACACTACAAAAAAGTGCTTTTCGAAATATTGCTATTCCTCACCTGATATACGTCAAAAGCTTAGCATTTGACAATAACAGTGAATAATTACAATAAACATGGAAAATGTCCTTTAAAAGTAAACTAATGTAGTAAATGTGAATTATAATTTTCTTACCATATTGGAGTAAAACGAGGTAGGTCGTCGATTTATATAATTAAAGGCTTACAATATTTTCGGATATTAAGTAATTGGCATAAAACTGTCAAAACTTATTGTAAATATTAACCTGAATAAAAAAGAACATAATTTTCTAATAAATATAGTTAGGACATCAATCTAATTTAAGGTGATATGCAGGCTCCGAAAGTAATGAATTTCTATCTGGAGAATGGTTCCTGGAATTTGGCAGTGAACTACTTTGAACCTTGGCTAAGTCTCCATTGGAAATAAAGCCTGAACTACTACTTGAGGACCGACTGTGACTAAACCTGTCTTTGATTTCAGGTACAAAACTTTCATGTAAAGGACTAGACTGCACATTCGTTAAGTTATTGACTACAAATCTTTGATTAACATGAGAACCGTTCATATTATCCCAAAAACTAGAAAATGGTGTAGTATGAACCGACAACGATAAATTTCCATTTTCTTTTCCGTCTGAATGAAAAGATTTAATTAGGTTTAACTTACTGGGTGATAAAAGCGTCCTTTCAGGTTTGTGATTAGTACTAACCGGGGATAAAGGTCGAAAAGCATTATTTAGTGAAGGCTGATAACCATTTTGCATGAAAGAAGCAGGCACATTTTGACTCTTGTGACACCTCAAAGAATAGACCGGAGACTTTTTCGTCATTGTATTATTAAGAGAATGTACACTGGAGGTACCTCTGGGTGGCATTGCATTATATTCTTTATTATTTTGAGATACAAAGGAGGGAGATTGTTGATTCTGACTCATAAAAGCTAAGTTGTTTGAGTTAGTTGCTAAGCTATAAGGTTGACTTTGAACAGACATTCGATCAGATCTGTCTGGTCTTGGAGATATACTACTACTCTGGTTTAAAAAGGCTGTAGTCTGATTATCGGCATGAAAAGAGTTAGCAATATTTACTGCATTTGAGTTTATAGGAGAATTTTGCAACTTAAATAGATGTTGGGGCGACTGCATTGGAAATGAATTACTAGGATTATTATATGCCATACCATAATTATACATACTATTAGAAGACTGGGGCCGGCTATTCGGATTTAAAAAAGGGTTTGGTGATGTAGGTCTGTAAAAACTCTGGCCGGACATGGGTCTGTTGGTTTTAAAGGCACCAAGATTTAATTCGTTAAAATGCTTATTTAATTCTAAATTTCTGGCAGTGTATCCATTAGTATCTGTAAATGTACTGTTAAGTAATGGTTCAGGTTTTCTTGACCTGACTGACTCAAAACTTCTATTTAGACTATTATTAAGGCTACTGGCAGTGATTGGTGAATGTTTGGCAGTTCGGTAGGATGCTCTTGAATCATTAAATGGCTCTGAACTACATTCTTCTTCATCTGAATATTCCTCATTTTCAACAGTTTTTCTTATGCGTTTAAAAGTATATTTTTTGGATTTAGCACCTTGCACATTATTACATGTAGATCCATAACTGTATACTAACCACAATGAACAAAATATCTCCAAAGTGCTAGTATACATAGTAAGTTCATGTTTAAAATGAATAGCAGATGCTAAACTAAGTATTATCCACGAGATAAGTCTACTAAATTTTCCAAAGAATGTACAATGTTTTTCGATAAAAGTAAAAATCAGGTCAATAATAAATCCCAGTAAACTTATAGGTACAATACTAGAGTCTTTATGTTTTATTGTTTTCGGTAATTGTTTTATAAAACTTAGGTGGCTCAAATTTGTCACGCTAATATTGTAAATATTTGAGTAAATCTTAGAAAATATCACATTAGTTGGCAGTAATGCTTTAGGTTGAAGGTATTTGGGAATAAAATTTTCAAAACCACACAACACAACTAAATTAAAAACTGACAAAATCAGAAGAATAAATGTAACAACACTAAATGTATTATAAAATTTCAGTTTTTTAGGTCCCTGATACTGTTTCTTTACCTTAGAGCTAAGAAATTCATTTTTGTTAAAGGATTTAAGATTTTTAAGTCTGTTTCCAAAGATCCAAGCATTCTGTTTCCTTATGGTGTTTTTTACAGTTTTAGAACAGGTTTTACATAGCCTGTAGGTTTTTTCCAATTGTTTCCTAAAACATACATAAATTAAAATTATATTGTAACAACTATATACCAAGTGACCCAACGTTCATGTAACAGCTGATAAGTTCCCTTGTTACAAAGGTATTACTTTAACTTTAGAGAATTTCTATAGCGGAGGGGTTATGCGACTTTCGGTTTAACCAGAAGTTAATATTTTTTAAAAAATTCCACCCTGTATGTTTTTTAGTCTTTTGGATTATTCTTAAAATTTTCTTTTCAAGCATTTTCAAGCACATTTGCTTATAAAATGGCGTCAAGAAGTCATTTACTCAAATAAGCCTTAGTAGATCATGATATACAACTTGGTCTATAGTTAAGCATAGCGTGCTGAAATTATGAAAAACAGGTGGTATCTTACAGTGTGTTTTATATTGTTTTACCCTGCTTAATGTCAGTGGAGAGTGACTAAATTTTTCATATTTTGAAAAAAAAAATCTTAAGCAATTTGCAATATTTGGAGTCACTTGGTACCAAAGGAGAATTTTAATTGATTAAACTATATATGATTTAAACTTCAACCTAGCATCAACATATATTAAACTAAGAAATTAATTTAACAATAAAAACTTGAAGAGTCAGCAGGAAAAACGATTAAACTCCATTTTGGGGTCAAAATAAGTTACCTAATCAATAAAAAATGTCGATTTCAATAACCCAGATTCATTTGTATTTTTTACAACAAAAAAAGCCTTAGTGTTACAAAATATATAAACTAGTGTAAAAACGCTGGAATAGGGTAAGCAGGAATAAAGCTAACATTCCAGTTTTACCATTAATGGTCTATCCCTCCAGGCTGGGCATGGTGACTTTAATGTCTGTAAAACTGTTTATTATTTTTAGTTTAAATAAATATTTACCAGAGCAGTAATTTATTCCCTCAAGTACAATAAAATGTTAATGTAATTTTGGAAATGACTGAAATGAGGAACAAAAAAGCAAATAAAAAACCAAAAAGCAAGCAAAGAAAACAAATAAATCAGTCATTAAAGAAAAATAAAATGACAAATTAAAAGTAGCATGAAAAAACTATTCAATAAAACTTTCTTTACACACTTTTGCTTTTTAATTAGGATGTTGCATTTAAGGAAACCCTTTAGCAGCCAAACTGTTAACTTTATCATTTTCTTCCATAAAAATAAACATTACACTGGTTAAAAAAAAAAAAAAATTAATCCATCGGTATAAATTTTAAATATAAGAACACTTTATCTCAAATTACCTATTTTGTTGCATTTATCGTTTTCCCACCAACTCTTTAAATATTAAATTAGGCTTTACCAAACTGATTACCTTTTATTGAATTTAGCAGGTCGAAATAAAGACAATTTACCAATTACAAACCAGAGGAGAATAGGTTACTGTTTCTAATATTTTTGAAATTATCACCTTTTCCAATTTACTTTATACTACAACTACTAACAACTATAAATAATCATTTGGTTTTTAAATATTTTTTAGCTGCCTAATATTCATCACATACGGAAAAATAGCAAAATGTTGAACATATGACAAAATATCAACTTACTTCTAACTAAAAGACACATATGTGTCTTTTAAAATTAAGCTATACACTTTATTACTTACTCAAAATGTTCAATTTCTTTCTCATAGTTCTTCTTATTAAGAGGTTCATAACGAGCCAGTTGCAAAACCTTAAGTTCTTGATTTTTGTTACAGGAGTCACAAAGTCCATTTGATGAGTTAGAGTTCAAATATCCAGTCTTTTCATTACAAATTGTGTTGGGGTTGTTTAGAGTTGCATTATGTTGTGCTTCTATTACCTTGTTATAGTCACCTTCCTATACATGTTAAAACTCTTATTTAGGACGTAAATAATGAATATATAAATTGGGAAACTACAATTTATTAACTTAGCAAATAAAATAAAATAAAATAAATAGTCTTTTCTATTATAAAAAAAACTTGGTAATTGTCTAGAAAGTGGCCGCAACTCCGATTTTTAGCAAATTTGGTATACGGGGTTTTTTTTGGGCGCTGATCACGAATATGAAAACCTTTTTTGGCGGAAACGTTTCGTTTTCGAGATATCCATCATCAAAGTTGAAAATGAAACTAACCTCATTTACACTATTCCTTCTTCTTTTTGTACAGAATTCTTGATTTTTACACTACATTGGAACACAATAGTTAATAAACACCTTTTAAAAACTTGTTTTTATATCTATTTTATACCTATTTTTAATTTAATTGTAAAAATTCACTTTCAAATGCTGCAACCAGAGCCGCTTTCTTTCGCAAGAAATTTGAATCATGATTTCCTGATCATGATTTATATGTTCAGTGGAACATGTTTCGATTTTACGGTCCGAAAGAACGCTCGCACAGCTGTGAAATCTATAAACAATGGAAGTGACAAAAATGACATTTTTAAAAATGTTTGTTGACAAATGTTATGCTGTTTGTCTGCATGAAATATTTCTAGCCTTAACTTTTCTGGTGCATACGTAAATTCTGAAGAATTCATATTGCCCCCTAAGTCGTTTTAAATAAAATATAATGTGACAAAAAAAAATCGTAAAAATCGTTTGAAATTAGGTTAGGATTTCGTGATCGAAACAAACTAATCATAAAACGAATATGTTCAGTTTGTTCAGAATTTTTCGAATCATGATCCGCTAACGTCAAACTTAAAAATGCGAAAGAACATGATTAATGAATCATAACGCGTTATGATCAGATGATCCGGCCCGAAAGAAAGCAGCTCAGGTATACAATATATACAACATGGCCGCCCCGTTTGAAAGCGATACTTGGCAATTTAATGAAGAATAAGGTGTTAAATAAACAACAAAAAGTTTTTAAAAGGTGTTTATAAAATACTGTGTGCCACTTTAGTGTAAAAATCAAGAATTGTGTACAAAAAGAAGGATATAGTGTAAATGAGGTTAGTTTGACTTTCAAGTTTGATGATGGATATCTCGAAAACGAAACGTTTCCGCCAAATATTTTTTCGATCAGCGCCCAAAAAACCCCCATATGCCAAATTTGGTCAAAATCACTTTCTAGACAATTACCAAAAACTTTCTTCATAATGTGCCAATAAGTAGGTATACTACCCTACATTGAACTTACCTTATTAAATCCATTATACTGGGAGCAATAGGGGCATTCAAAGCTATTACGTTTTGCATACAGAACTTTAGAATTCTTATTACAGAACCAACAATTTACACCGATGTGAAAGCCATTTCTAAAAGAAAATGATAGTTAATTTAAATGTATCTTATACTCTTATACATTACCAAAGTAATAATTCACCATAAAAAGACAGAACCTCCCAAGGAACTTACTTATGAATAAAATAAATATTAAGCAGAGCTGCATAGACTATCAAAAAGAGCACACTAAAAACAAGTAACGAGGATATATGATCAAATACAACATCCATTTTTATCACTACAAAATAAAACTAATTTTCTAAAATAAAAAGAAAATGTTTTGGCGGCAAGCGTGACATTTTTAACCTAACTTTTCCGCTGAATCATTTTTTTTTTAGGAAACAATTGCTTTCTCTCTCTCTGTCTCTATATTTTTTAAACAGGCAAAAACCAAAGGACTACATACCAACGAGGGCTAAGAATCAGTTACCATCTTCGAGCACATATCCGCAAGAGGCAGCCCTACCGCTCAGCAAGCGTGCCAGAACGAAAGAAAAATCGCTCACTAGCCTTTCCCATCATTTTTCCTGCTCAAAGGTTTCCAGACGCACCAGCAAATAATATAAGGTCCGTTTGTTATCCAGAAATAGAGTACTCTATTTTAAACTTTTTTGTCAATAAACCGTTTGTTATCGTCGGTGTAATTTAGGACTAGGTGTTTGGTATGAATTTGGGAGTAAACTAGTTTTCACTTAATTACGCTAACTCTCGGAGTAGTGAAATTAGATGCATGTTTAATACAAGACTTAAACTTGTTTGTTTATAATTATAACCATAAAGACATTTTTAATTTGTGAAATAAGTTTAAAACGCGTCTTTTATAAAAATCAAATCGGAACTTATTTACACTTAGTTCCACTTTTTAGTCCTACACTCACCTACTCTGTCCTACTCTAAACTTGATAACAAACAGGCCTATAAGTATAAGGCCCTTCTCCTGGGGCTAGGCGCTGTGAGTGAAGATTTCAATAACCTGATGTTTTTCAATTTTTGTGCTGTGCATGAGGTGTTCTCCAATGGCGGAATATGCATACTCGTGCAGCGGGAAGCGTTAGAACTTACATAAACCGGTTATGCACAAAACTAGTAGCAGTTCTTGGCTTGACCGCTATTAATCTGTATTTTGTATTTATTTTAAAGTGCATTTAAAATTTTTGAAATTTCTGGGGGCTTCGAGCTCGATATCCAGATTTTTTACCGACGAAGCCCTGGTAAGGCAAATTGAACCTGAGGGAACCAGAGCCAAAAACAAAGAAAGAAAGGCAACTGCCATTACTTTACCGCAAACTTCACAGATAAATAAACACATAACCCAAGAAAATTTGGCTTGGAAGTCAGCCTTTCGTGTTTTGTTAAAAACAGCTAAACAGGAATAACATGATATAATTACGGCGGTTTGCACCACTGTGGTTTATGCAGTTTTAAGCCCTTCTTAACCTAAGTTGCATTGAGACGGTGTCAAATATTATGACAATAGTCACATTCAAAACGTCCCTTAGTTAAGAAAACTATAAAACCACAACGGTGCAATTGGCCATTAGCCCTCAATAAAATAAGTGGTACTATAGGGGACAAGTGAACCTTAAATTAAACAAGTCAAAACCAAAAAAAGTATTAAAGTGTGCTAAAATTTTACCTAAAATATTCTGTTGTCTGAAAAGCGTTGGTAAAAATGAGTTTACCCACAGACTTTGGACCTGATTCCGGAGGACGAATGAAGGTAAGTAATTAAAAAATTGTGACCTAAATTATTAGAATTTTGCACAATTTATTGACTACTCGAACGGTCCTCTTATCAAATAACAGGTGACCCAACACAATTTATTAAGCACAATATGTAAATAAATTTGATTTACAGTCTTTTATCCCCAAAATAGTGTCTATCTGTCTACGGTAAATATTAAACCAATCTCTTAAACTTCTCTTATGTTTATATAAAAAGAAAATATTGTAAATTAAGTTAGGTATATAACTACAAATAATATTACAAATTTATTTTTTTTTAAGTTCTGTAAAAAGTATAATAATAATAATAATAATAATAATAATAATTTATTTGTTCCATCTGTATACAATAATACAAAATACCTCATGAGAGGTGTAGAACGTGTCACACAATTTAACATAAAAAAATACAGTTTAAAATATTATATTCTATAATTTAAGTTAAATCTAGACAAAATCAGATTATCACAGAATTGTTGAAGAATTCTCTCACTTCATAAAATGGGTTTTCGAGCAAGAATGTTTTAACCTTTTTAAAAATATTTTTTCAGGCAGCAGTCTAACTTCATTTGGAACTCTATTCCAAATTTTGAGAAGGCTGCAGTGCACGTTTTTTTGAACAAAGGTATAGTTTGTTCTATCCAACAAAAAATCATTTTTGGTTCTTGTACTAAAATTGTGCCTTTTTTTGTTACTTTCAAATAAAGATTTATTTTGTGTTAGGTATTTTATTGATTCATAAATATACAAATTAACAACTGTAAAGAGTTTCTTATTCCTAAATAATGGTCTACAGCTCTCTCTAGCTTCCAATTTAAACATAACTCTCAAAAAACCTCTTTTGCAGAATCTGCACTCTCCCAGCATCTACCGAATTTCCCAGAAAACAATCCCATAAGCGTATTCTTGACATAATCTGTGCATGATAGACACCTTAAAGCTGCAGTCACCCCAATCTCGCCCAATAATACCTTTAAGGTATAGCATCCTCTTGATATCCACCCGACAGTTCATCGATGTGCGCTTTCCAGTCCAGTCTATGATCGATTGTCATACCCAGGAATGACACAGTACTTGTAGTTTCAGATTTGCATTATTGATGTTTATATGAAGTTGTACTACTTTGCCTAGAAGAAAACTTTATTATTTGTGTTTTATCCATATTCATTAGTAGGTTATTTTTTGAAAACCACAATTTCAAACTGTCCAGTGATTCCTTAAGCTGTCGCTCAACATCGTTGTCAGACACCTTACTAATTATAACAGAAGCTGCAACATCACCACTTGATCCTCTATTACAGAGGGTAATTCATTAGTATATAAAATTTTATAGAAGGGGCCCCAATATGGAACCTTTGGGAACACCCCTCGTAATGCAGGACATATCGACCAATCAACTTATCCATGTCATTCTTTTCCACCCACATTGTACCCTGTTTCCCGGTATGAAGTCAACAACTTTTGTGCAATACCACAATACCATATTTTTCCATCTTCTGTATGAGAATGGAGTGATCAACACTGTCAAA
Source organism: Listronotus oregonensis (assembly GCA_019359885.1). Taxonomy (NCBI): domain Eukaryota; kingdom Metazoa; phylum Arthropoda; class Insecta; order Coleoptera; family Curculionidae; genus Listronotus; species Listronotus oregonensis. The sequence continues at coordinate 201,922 of JAHBCN010000346.1, forward strand.
AGCTTTGGACAGATCTAACAAAACTGCCAAGGTATGTCTATTTTTATTCATTGATTCTAAAACTTTTGTCATGGCTGAGTAGATAGCATGTATTGTTGATCGCCCCTTTCTAAATCCATGCTGACAATCTGTGACAACACCACTCCCATCCAGAAAACTTATCAGCCTATTATAGATCATTTTTTCAAAAATTTTACTTATATTCAAACAGTGATATAGGTCTATAATTGTTAATATTGTCCATCTTGCCCTTTCTTTTGTAGACTGCCTTTATGTAAGCTATTTTAGTCTATTAGGAAATACTCCAGTTTGGAAGCAAAGATTAATAATATGAGCAAGGGGTTCTGATATTATATTTGCCACTTTCTTTAAGAAGATTGGTACTTCATCTTCTCCAACTGACTTTTATGTTTTAAGTTCTTTATGCACTTTATACTTCATAAGATGTTGTTGCTTCCAGGAAAATTGAATTCCTGTTTGGTTTAACATTCGTAAAATCTGTATGTGTTGCATCTCTGGTATTTTGACATGAGTTTAAGAGCGTATTGTTTACTGTGTTTAATATTTCCTTGTCCGATTTAAAATTGTCCCTCAGCCCATCAAGAACTGTTTTATTAACCTTTCCTTTTTTAGTTATTTTATTAATTAGTGTCCAAGTGCCCTTCCTTTTTTTTTCCGATTTTGTTATGAACTCATTGTTACATAACCTCTTTGCCTCTTTATTCCCTTTTTTTTAAAAAATCCTGGCATATGTTTTGTAAGTATTTTCACTTACTTCATTTTCCAACCTTTGCCTAAACAACACCCTTTTCTTGGTACAAGACTTTTTTTTTGCCTGATGTTATCCAGGATTTGGTGTTACATTGTTTACTTTTTTTACTGCGTTCTGGGATCACCCTGTCCATAACCGACTTTATTTTATTAATAAATATATCATACGCAAGACTTGCATCACTGTTATCTACAACTCCATCCCAAGACTCATTCAGAAGCTCAATATAGTATTGTTCCAGTTTCCCTTCAAAAAAAAATCCTCCTTTTTGTAAGTAAACCCTGTTTTTTTCCTTCCTGTTTTTTAACATTAAAAATTAATAAACTGTCATGGTGATCTGAGAGTGCAGAATCCACAACAAAGCTGTCTTTATAATCAAAATTTACAAAAAATTGTCCAAAAGGCTTGCTGACCTTTTAGTAACCCTAGTTGGTTCAAAAATTGTTTGTGTTAGATTAAAGGTTAAAAGCATATCTATAAAACTATCCCGTATTTACTTTTTTCAAGAAGATTGACATTAAAATCACCCATAAAATTAATTTATAAAATTTAAAATTTACCTGAATTTGTGAGAGAATATGTTCAAACCTTCCAGAAATACATTAAAAAACACCCATGTTGGTTCTATATACACATAATACAATGACTCTTTCTTTTATTTACAACACATGCACATTCAATCTGTCCTTCTATAGAACATTTCCCCTATCTCTTGTACTGCTTCATATATCCCCCGCCTTTTTTTTTAAAGAAAATACATGTTGGTGTATAAGACTCACCACGTCACTTCCGGTTTTACCATCCTCACTATGTTTTCTTCCTTTCTGTCTGTGACAGAAATATCGTCAGGTGCTTTTAGTTTTTTTCTTTCATTATTTTGGGTCTTCCCTAATATATTTTTTTTTCTTAAACCCTCTTCTCCTCATCAATTAGCTTCTTCAATTCTTCTCTTTTTGTTTATATTCTTCTAGCTGTTTTTTTGTTTTGTCAGTGCTGAAGGCAAACTTTGAGTAATGTTTTTTTTTTTTTTTAATACTTGATGCCTTAGATATTACTTGTCGGACATCTGTTTCAGAGACCATAATGACCTTTCGGGTCTTACTTTTCCTTGTTCCCTTTTCCCTATTCTAAATACCTTCAACTATCCGTTGAAACATTTGTGCAGTTGGTTTCCAGCATAGCTTTGACTTGATTTATATCATAAGGGTTTCCTTTTTTTCAGGTTCCCTGAATCAAGCTCGGAGACACCATATATAATAAGGTTTTTCTTTTTATGTTCTCTTTCATTTAGTTCTTGTATTGCCTCCGGTTGGATCTATAGAGGATTGTTCTTTTGAGTCATCTTGTTCCAATGCATTTACTCTTTCTTTCAATTGCTCAATTTCAGTGTTGAACTTTCATTAATTCCTTTCTTTATATTTTTGCATAAGATTTGAATATTTATTATCAATTTTCTCCAATTTTTTCCATTACATCCCTTAGTGTGTACTCTTTCTCTTCTTTCTTTGCGGGTGGTAAGTTAATTTGCATGTCTTTCAGAACAGGGACCTATTGATGGTCTTTTAACTACTTCATTCTTGGGTTTGCATGCTTGACGGTACCACTTTTTACCATCAGATTGTACAAATTCTTTTTCATAAGTGTTTAGTTGAGATCTTGTCATATTTACACATTTTATGTGGTACCACTTGCTGCATTTGCAGCATTTTATGGCATAAGAATTTTCCGTAGTGGCTTTACAAGTCGGACACGGATTTTAACATTCACCATTTTTTTCGGTTCCAGTTGATTATATATATATATTCAGAAGTATATAAAAATGAAAAAAATATATACCTAACACAACAGACATCACAAAAAATAAATGACAAAAGTTGGATATTATTTATTAGGATGTGATAATGAACAAAGCTCCACTCCACAACAAACTAAAATTTTATGGGGTATTAATAAAAAAACAATTGAATTGCACATGTGGCAAATCTAAAAATCAAATCATCAATCATAAACATATTTAATTTTGTGAGCATGCACCTGATGGTTTCAAACAGTTTCGACCTGCTGTAGAAACAAACATAATGTAATATTTAAGTTTGCCCTTGACAGCTGTTTCATTGTATAATGGCTGTCACAACAACCAAAAAACTAAATGAAGGGAATAAAAA
>JAHBCN010000347.1:0-204878 GCA_019359885.1 Listronotus oregonensis
AAAAAGAGCACATTTTATTTAGTAAATTTCAATAGGAAAAAATCCAAAAAAAAATATTTTTGCAGAGAAAAATGAAATTAAATTCGAAAAAACACTATATTTTTGGATTAAGGAAAAGGACAGACGTTGTTGTATATAAAAAAAGGATTTAAATTTACCTTTAAAGCATTATGGATTCAATTTTAATACACAAATTACAAAAAATACCTTTTTTAATAAGGTAATTATCTGAAAGTGGCGTCTACCCTATTTTTGGTCATAAAAAATCAAAAAATTAAGATATCAGACTTCTTTTTTATTTTGTTCGACGGCGCATTAACGATAAAGAAAATTTACAATTTAACGAGGAAAACCTAACCAGAACTAGGTAGTACTTCTGAAGTTGTTGTTTGTTAGTTCTGGTTAGTTTTTTCTATAAAAAAACTTCATTTCCGCTGAACGGAAAAAAAACAACCTTTAATAATAACAAATTATTAGAAAACATCTGGCAACATTGCTTATTTATGCAGAGACACGTGAAAAGAACGGCATGGTATCATCTCTTTCTAATGTATAACTATCTCACTTATTTTCATATTAAGTCGGCCATAACTTTAGTATATTTTATATGAAAAATAAATAAATTATTTTATTTTGTGATAATGTAAAAAAACATTTTTTTCAGACCCTATGTGTTTTCTTATGGTGTAACAAATAAGTGAAAGAAAAAATTATATCAAAATATTGCTGTTTAAATAAGACGTTAAAGTTCAGCCTTAAAATCATATAAGTTAAGAAAAATTAAAAAAAAATATATTTTTTTGTTTCTAAAAAAGGAAAAAATGGATTTTTTTCAAATTAACCCGTAAAAAAGTGGCTCCTCCACCTTCAAACATCTATTTATACCTTGAATAGCCTCTAGGGGAGGGGGTGAATTCTTTTTAGCCTAGTTCTGTCTGAAGCCCCACTTATAAATTATTATCAAAATTTAAAAAGTAACTCTTTACTGTTTGTTTATTTTTGTCAAAAAGTGTATTTAACTTTGAGCTCATTCCAAAATAATATGAAAAAAATGTTAGTCCCAGTATCATCCTTATAATTAATTTAAAATATAAATTTTCCATTTAGTCTTTGTCAAAGCCGAAAACTACACGATAATGTGTCAAAAAGATACTTACTAATGTCTCTTTCGTGACAAATTCTAAAAAGATGATCTGAAAAGTTAGTATGATTTTTACCCTATTTTTGTACTTTCTTTTGCAATAAAAAAAATAGTAAAAGTAAAAATATTTTGTACGATTGAGGTCTACATAGAGCATATTTATAAAAAGAAATTATATGCAGAGTTTGATAACGATTTATTAAAAACTGTAGGAGCTGGAGGTTACGCAAATTTGAAAAAAGTAGTGGGAAAAACGCGTTTATTATGTATAAACTAAACGCATGCCATGAAAGCCGGTTTTAAACTGATTTTAAAACCTCATCACAGGGTCACTAATACTTCTTAAAATTTTTATCCAAGGTTGCTATTTTATTGTTAAAGAAAGAAAAGAACATCTGCTCGGCCGCTTTGTGCTCGATGCCACGCGCTCGGACGTTCGGCCAAGGAACATACTCAAACGCTTATAAGTTTTAACAGCATGGAATTTCCTTTTGATATTTTTAAAGAATATTTTTGAATAGTTCCACTGTCGATTTATGAACCAAAAAATAATTTTTCCAAGCTTTTACACCTATTTCCCCTCTTAATCTACTATGCAATGAAAACCTTCAAGGGCAAGTAGTTTTTGGGTAGTAGTTTGATCGATCTTTGTTCGCATGCTATTCCTTACTCTTATACAATTAATTTAGTTTTCTATATTCCAAAACGCATTCATAAAACCAACTCTTATATCTGGGTAATTTACCTGTAACAATCCATAACGGCCCTCTTCGAATCCAGGCAGGGTATTTCCTTTAACGTTTGTGCCGCTTTTCCTGTTTTAAATTCTTCCAACTGCAATACAACAACAAAATATAATACCAATGAAATATTTGGGAACACATAAATACATCATTAGGGATCAGTGTAACTTGGTTAAAAAAAAAAACATCGACGAACATTGATTTTAATAGTTAGGAAAAAAGAAGCGTAAAACACAATAAAAAAACAACCGACACAGACGTTATACAGGGTGTCCCAACTCTATACACGAAGTTACTCCGCCCCTGTAGATGATCTTGAAATAAAAAATGTGTGTTTGGAAATACTAATTTTATTGACAGTATTGGTAAATATATAAGGTGTCCCAAAAACATAGTTTTTATTGTCCAGTAAGTTTTTTTTTAAATGAAAGGTCCCATATATTTTGCAAAATTTTTACTATTTAGTTATGTCTACATCAAAAATGTATAATATACTATACCTTAATTATTTCTGATTTTTAAGATCTCCTTACAAGTAAAAATCCAGCATTATTAAGTCAGGTGAACGAGCTGGCTGCGTCTCCTATTTCCTATACAGAACCTCCTGAATCTATTGTCGAGGAAGCTAGATATAATCTGAAAATTATGTGGTGGAGCACATATCACCAGCATATTCTCATTAGCCGTAAAAATAATTCTGTCACTATCAGAGTGACAAATAATATGAAGAACATTAAACTATCTTTCATTGGAAAACCTACTAAAATAGGTAGGTAAGCTATTTTATTTTATTTTATTTTAGATACTTACCTAATTATCTTAAAAACCAGATATAATTGACATATAGTATATTTTAAATTTTTGATGTAAAATTAAATAAAGAGCAAATTTTGGAAAAATATACAGGGCATTCCATTTAAAAAATTACTTGACAATGAAAACTTTGGTTTTAAGAGACCTTGTATATTATTTAACAATACTGGCAATAAAATAAGTGTTTTCAACCAAACATTTTTTATTTTAAATTTTTTTGTGTATCTTGTACAGGCGTGAAGATATTTCGTATATAAATAAAGTTGGGACACCCTGTATATTACCTAGGCTACATACAAGCCAGGTCGCCCTTAAAAGAAAAAAAGTATACATCATTTTTTTAATATTGGTAAAATTCCAAATCATATATACCTTCTGTAAGTTTTATTTAGGCACTCTAATGATGATTGAAATTTAAAGTTAAGTATTTAAAACTGTGATCTTTTTCCAAAACTCAACTATTCAATTTGGGTAATTTTTATGTCCATAAAAGAAAATAATTAAACAAAAAAAACGCAAGTCGCTTATCGAGAGTCAATCATCACAGTGCTCAAACTGTCACTTTATAGGATACCATATAATCATATTCAAAACAATAAAAAAATATATATACGATGTCATACAATGGTTATTTAGAACGATGTAATTTAAATAACAATAAAAATACAGAATGTTTCACTAACCAGAACATTGGGAAACCATTATTTTGACAATAATTTTAAGCAGTTCTTTAATAAAAATGATCACAACTTCTTGTGTGTCAAATGCACATTAGGCGAAAGTCCCTGTATCTTTCTATAAGTTAATATTAAAGTAATAAATATAGATGTTTAATTTACCCCCCTACAGACCAGACATCAACATAAAATAAGTTCTAGTCTACTGAGTGCACTTTAAAATTTACCCTAATGTATATATATCTGAATTTTTTGTTAGACATAATTAGGTAAAATATAAATTTGAATAACCTTTTGAAATCACCGTAATTCTTCACTAATTTTTCCTAATAAATATACCTTTTTTAAATTTTTTTATAAAATCTAAATTTTTATCAATCACTATGCCTAAATATCATTAATATTATGTTGAACATTATCTATGACATCTGGGACATTATTTACACTTATAGAGTTAAATTTGTTTCTAATAATCATGGGTTTTTTTTTCAAAATAATTTGTAAACTATAGCATTGCAAATCATTTTTAAGTATCTAATTAGTACTTACAGCTTTTTGTATTCGTCTTCCATAATCTGGTTCATCTTCTTGTGATTCTCTTCCAGTGCCTTAACTCGGTTCTCCCAATAATCATCATTTTTCTTCAGTTCTTCTACATTTGCCTAAAATTGAATTATTTGTACCAAAGATAAAATCCACAAATCAGACTTGATTTACAATAAAAGATTACAATATTTTAGCAACCCTTTACCAACAAAAGCATAATAAAAAAAAGTTTCTTCTTTTATACTCCAGTCGTTAGAGGTTTTTTCCTCTAACCAACACCAAATTTGATGAAATTTGGCAAACTAGTACATTTTAAGGCGGAAAATCGAAAAATAAACGAATCCTTGCTGAGAAATGTCGGAAAGAGGGTGAAACTACCCCTAAACTTTTGAACTCATTTTTATTCATGAAGGGATAGTTTTTTCTTAAAATTAACACTGCCATTTGAAAGAACGGAAAATTTTACGCTAGAAATGACTATTCACACATCATAAATATTTTTGTTCTAAGTTTAAAAAATTTTAATCCCTAAAGACTCGCGAAAGCGCGCGAAATTGATTATTTAAAAATTATCCGACAGTTTTCGTACTGAAATTAAATTTTTGCTATAACGTGGAAAAATCTCGTGGGGAGTAATATACCAAACGAAAGAACAAGTCTGAACCTTTATCTCTTGCGCATTTATACTAGCAAATTCGTTCACATAAATAAATAATCTTATTGCAACAGTCAATTACCCTTTATTTCAGTCTTACATACTTGTAGCTGAAAAATTTTAGCAACTTAAGGGTCAGATATATTTTTCGAGTCCTGTGTTTATTATTTCTACTATTTGGCTAGACAGGATTTACTTTTTCTTTCTGTTATGAGCTTTGCAACTTGTGAATTTTTTTGACCCTCTCATCCTGTTAACAAATCAGATTTCGAGCATTGTACGCATTATAAGCACCATGTTAACAATATTATTTTAAAGGAGGGTTAGATCTTAAAGAAAATATGTTTACATTCTTCATTATACTCAAGAAATTCAAATAATTCGAGGTAGAACAAGAATTTGTAAAAAATCGTATCATCACGAAAAATGACACGGTATATCGATCATAGTGGTCTTGAAAGTTTTCCCTTATACTTTTCTGAAAGAGCAAGGACCCAGCTTCAAAATGCATGTACTTGAATTTCCTAGGGATGCTCCTGGAACGGCTATTTCAACTTGGAATATTGGGTAAATCTAAAAAAAAGTACATTTGCGAAGCTTTCTTGAGCCCTCTGGTGAGTTTAGGAAAAACTAATTTTTACTATTTTAAGTATCACGCTGATTAAAGTTGTCACGGCATGACAAAAAGTATACAGAGGTGAAAAACTTTTACAAAACCACAAGTAAAGGGTTTATCGGCCTTGAGGACAATTTGATGGCAAGTAAATGAAGTTGTTTATTTGCATTTTATACTTACAAGGAGACGACATGGCCGTGGGGTCGGCGATTTGACTTAATTTTTTGTGGCTATAGAGTCTTCTTATATATTACAATATTAAAAAAATTAAGGCGCACTATTGAGAAAATTCCACAAAAAAAAGATTTTCTATTTTTGTGTATAGCATATATACTTAAAATGTAATATCGGTGTTGAACCGCAGCGTGGCTCGGGCAGCAGTGTTCGAAACTTTTAACCCGAAGGTTATTCAGTAAATAATTATTTTAAATATTATTAATCTTTACAATACTTTTCAAATCTATTTAGTTTAATTTTTGTAATTAAGTAATTGTAACATTAGTTTATACATATAAGTTTTTTTGAAAGAAATGTTTAGTAGTGTGTTTTAATTTAGAATCTGAGAAAAGAAAATAAATATTATTATTTATTTATTTCACGGGCATTGACCAATCTTTACAAAGGTAAAAAAGAAATATAAAACTAAATTGTACATATCATAATCGCATAATAATACATTATCACAATCAGTTGCATTAGGAAAGTTAAAAATTAATAAAACATTAATGATGATAAGATGGTTTCTAAAAGAGCTCTCAGATACATGAAACAGATCTATATTTAGCTCATTTGAATTTCTCATGATTCTATCGCCCTATTCTGTCTATAATTTGTTCTATGGGTTCTAAAGCCAATTTGTATTACATATTTATTTACATTATAATTATTTGCAAAAAACCAGAGTGATAATTATCATAGAAACATTCAAAACAATAATGATTACATCTTGCGCAACATATAAATGCTGATTTTTTACAATTCGCGGGGTTTGTAAGGTATCCATTGAAAAGCATACATCGTTTATATTCATAAAAACGTTTTTGTCAGTAGATAGTTTTGGGGCATACCATACTGCGAAAACCTATAAGGAATATACCTGCATGTATAATTGTTTAGAAAGTTATGAATTCTCCATTACTACAAGCTGTGAGCCGGAAGATCGCAATTACAAGTTACTTTTTGCTTATTAATAACGGGCTAACTTTGAGCCCCAAACGGACCATTTTGCAACATAAAATTGTTAATAACAATTGACCATCAACTTTCTAAGTTCTATGAACTCGAAAATCGAGATCAGCTACCAAAAAAAAGTACAGAATTGCAACTTGGAGATCTTAAAAATCTATAAAATAAAAGCAGCGCCGCCGTACGTATGGCCCCTCCTGCCTCATTCCTGGCTATGAGCTTGGGCACAACTCAGGGATACATCAGATTGTTCCCTTATTGCACTTGTAAAGTCCACTGCAAGGGGGATTAGGTTTTTTTTCGTTATTTCTGCTTTTAAAGAAAATTACACATTTTTTCCATGTTTAAGGCTGGTTTTCACCCCCTTTCCGACACCCCTGAGTAAGGATTTTGGTATTTTCGGTTTCCGAGTACCAAACACTACATCTGTACCAAATTTCATCAACCTTGGACTCGGTTAGAGGTAGGGGGCTATTTTTGCCTCTAACGACTGGAGTATTAGTTGACAACCTTCTTAGTAATGGTGTCCTGGAGGAACTTTTAACCTATCCTCCAATATGTAAATAGAGCACTTATAAATGGTATGTTTACTTATAGTAGAGTCACTAAAGGCAGAAATAAGGTATTACCTCCGAAATTATTATAACTGCATCGACTTTTTTGAAAATTTGGAATCAGGCTTATCTTATCCTTTACTTCAAAAGTTATATACATGCAACTTGCGCTTTTTATTTTTAAGAGGTGAAAACTACCCCTTTATTAAACAATTGAAAAACCATATATTTGAACATTTTATTAGCTGTAATTAGGTGTAAATATGTCATATATTAATGTTTTTTTAATTTGGAATTTGAATTATGGTATTTTCATTAAAAAAAAATATTTTTCGGCAGCTTAAAACACCACCCCAATAATGGTGGCATTAATATAAAATTAAAATTATTATACTATCATATATCGCTCTCTCCAATTCTATTTGAGCTATTTTAACCACCACAAAAGCATTTTGTAGGAAATTTCATTGGCTACAAGGCCAATGAATTTTTATTCTTCTCAGATTTTTTTGAGGTTAAAGGACTCAAAAAAGATATTCTTTGCATGCACAGACAACTTTTAAATAGCCCCCTTATCTCATTTAATTTTCATCTACAGACCTCAGGAAAAAAACAACATTTTCAGTAAAGAAAACTCTATTTGTATTTGGAAAACTTTTACCTATGTTTATTGGTTTTAAAGATATTTTGAAAAAACTGGAAATGGCTTTCTTTAAAACTTATACTTCCTAAACTACTCAAACTTCTGGGACAAATAAAGTAAATTATTTTTGGGTTACAATATATTTTAATAGTACTAGTAATGCCACCAGTTTTAGTGTTCAATTTTTCTCCAAAAATTCAAGTGTGACATCTAATTTTCATCATAACTCACTTAATTTTTTCCTAGAAACTTTATTTTTAACTCTTTTTAAAGGACTTTTTGAGTACTTTGAAAAGGTTCTAAAGATTTTTTCGTTTTTTCTTTATTTAACGTTGAAATCTTGGAATAAACTTACAAACAACAACAAAAGTCACCTTCAAAAAGTCATAATTCACTTTGTATCTTGCGTCTACAACCATAAGTAAAAAAACTTTATTTGTTTGTTTATTCTGGGCTTCATTTTAGGTAAGAATGATTTTTTCTACTTCTACTCTACTTCATTTTATGCTTAAAATTTATTTATTTATCGATTTCTGGTGTTATTTTGAACATAAACAACAGAGAAGGGTGGCATTCACACCCAGGGTCATAATTTTCAAGTGGAGGTGAAGAAAAGCATAGTACACTTTTTAGAACTGTTTGTTAAGTAAGAAATATTTTATAATTTAGTATATAAGGGGCTGTCTAACCCATCCTAGTCACATTGTCTACAAATATTAAATGCCTATGATGTAGAATGTAAAGCCCTTATGCACAAAAAACATCTACTTCTTTTACTAAAATTATGAAAATATGTATAGAAATCAATTCAAGCCAAAAACTTACCTGTCGAATTTGAAGACTGGTTAGTGATGGTTCATGTAAATAAATTGGTAACACAGAGGCATGTGACGAAGGTACCACTGGTGCTACAGGTGTGACTACAGCTACTTCATTTCTTACCGCTAAAAAACAATGCTTTTACAAAAGTAAAAATAATACAAACAACTTAAATAATTAAATAAAAGGAGAAAATAAAAAATGTTACTTTTTTTGTGATTGTGTAATTCAATATAAAAAATATATTCCCTATGTTTGGGCTTTTTTCAGTAGTTAAAAACTAGCAAAGGCAAGACAATAACTTTATTATTTTTGAGGAAATATAATAACAATAATAAGCAGCAAATTTTGAAATGTCCTATATGGAACCATCACATTTTACATTTGTATGTCCTTAGCTCGGTCCTTAGGTCCTTTTATAGTATCTTTTCTTATAATAAATATAATATATTGTAACATTGAAAGTGTTAATAAACACTAATGTTATCTGAACTATATCCCTTCTTTCTTCGAGCAACAATAATTAAATCAAGTAGCATATATAGAAATCTAGCTGCGGAATATACAAAGTGAACTGAAATTTTTGTAACAACATAACAACATTGTGAAAATCTACAAAACCAAAATCATAAAGATGACAAAAAGGCTGCTAAACCAGAAATAATTAGAGCCCTGGAGGTCAAAGATTCATATTATATAACATTTGTTACCAAAAAATCTCTATAATGTTAAGCTATTCAAGCAGACAACAACGATGCACAAAAACAGAATATAGTTAAAACTTCATGAACAAGCGGAGGTATAGCTGTATGTAACACAGAAATAATTTTATAAATTCAAAAACAATAAACCAGGTTAGGTTACATACTTTGTGCTACACCTCGGATCCTGTCTACTACATCGTCTGAAACTTTAATTACACTGGTGGGATCATCATTTTCAACCGTAAATTTTCTCGTTTTACTCGGACCGCCGCCCATTTTTTACTTTTTTCTTAATTTTTCACAGATTTTCGGCGATTTTCTTGGTTACAGATTTTTCCTTATGTCAGAAGACCATTTTCGTGACAGCTGATTGGTGGATTTTTGGTTGCCTACTTATATGGTGCAAACCACCGTGCGAGTGAATAATCCCAGTATACCCTTTCTCTCTCGCTCTGCGTACTGATTGTTCGACTTCTCCCCATCGACCAATCAGCCTATTGAAGTGGGGAAGAAAGCTTAGTGTTTGTCTCAAAAGTGCCTTCTCCTTTGTTTGGTATACGGGAAATTTTTGGGGGATTACGAACTGAAAAAATATTTTTCGGCAACGTTTGTTTTCAGAATTTCATCATCAAAGTTAAAAATCATACTAACCTTATTTACATTATTTCTCCTTCTTTTTGCACAGAATTCTTGATTTTTACATAGATTGGCACATAATATTTTAAAAACACCTTTTAAAAAGTTGTTTTGATATCTATTTTACACTTTTTTTCCATTTAATTGCAAACCTCCACTTTCACACGTCGGATCGTGGCCGCAATCATGTATACATTAGGGAATCATGGCCGCCCGGCAGAAAGTGAAGCTTCCAATTTAATGGAAAAAAGGTGAAAAAATATAAAAAAATATATGGTTTTAAAGGGTGTTTATAAAATATTATGTGCCACTTTATATAAAAATCAAGAATTGTGTACAAAAAGAAGGGGGAATATAGTGAAAATAAGGTTAGTTTGATTTTCAACTTTGATGATAATATCTAAAAAACGAAACGTTGCCGAAAAATATTTTTTCAAAATTCTATCAGCCCCTAAACCGTATACCAAATTTGGTCAAAACAAATTCGAGGTAAAGCTATTCTGCGATTCTTCTTTCTCTCTCTCACGTTTGTTCGCACTGCAGAGCGGCGTAGCTGTGTCTAGCAGTTATATGCTCAAAGATGATGGGTGATTACCCATGATCACTAACCCCTTTTTTATTCTGTGCATGATCATGTCAATTCGGTATTTGTGACGTAATCTGTTTGCCTTTTTGTTTTGTTTACAAGTAATATAAAGTCTTAATTTTTTAAAAATATTATACATTACAGTTCTAATAGTAAGTACATATCCAAAATAGTTTTTAAAAGTTGAATATTTAACAAAAATTAATAAAATAAATCTGCCTTCTGGGGAAAATGGGCAAACGGTGACGTCCAAACATAACCTATATCTGCGGACAAATAGTTAAAATCGAGCACTCCTTGTTAAGTTTACTACCCTTGACCCATGATGACCAAAGACATCTTATGATACAGAGGGTGTCCCGGGTGTCCTATTCGTAACTCACTCCATAAACTACCGGCATCACAGCTCGGGGAATATGATATTATGGGCCAAAAAAAAAATAGATAAAGATGTGAAGCTAACCACAGGTCATGGGTACAACTTACACCAAGCACAGCCATCTGATAGTTTACAGTTGCGATGCTATGTTGCCAAATTTATCCCCATGATACCTTTTTTCGTAAAACTGGTAACTTGATATTTAAAAATTAAAATTGGCCTTAAAAAAGTCCTAATATTAAATAAAGCTTTAAATATATAGGTAATTGTCTAGAAAGTTGCCACCTCTCCGATTTTGACCAAATTTGGTATCCGGGGTTTTTTTCGAGGCGCTGATTACGAATCTGAAAAAATATTTTTTTGGCAACGTTTCGTTTTCGAGATATTCATTATAAAAGTTGAAAATCAAACTTTAACCTCATTTTCACTATATTCCTCCTTCTTTATGTACACAATTCTTGATTTTTACACTAAAGTGGCACACGATATTTTATAAACACCTCTTAAAACTTTGTATTTTTATTTATTTTACACCTTTTTTCCACTAAACTGTGAACTTTCAAGTTCAAAGGCAGCGGCCATATTTGCTTATTAAGTTCCTAGTGTATACATGGTTGCGGCCACGTAGGGACGTGTGAAAGTTGAGGTTTGTGGGGAAATGGAAAAAAGATGTAAAATAAATACAAAAACAAATGTTTAAAAGGTGTTTGAAAAATATTCTGTGCCAATTTAGTGTCAAAATCAAGAATTCCGTGCAGAAAGAAGAAGGAATAGTGTAAATACGGTTACTTTGATTTTCAACTTTGATGATGAATATCTCAAAAACAAAACGTTGCCGAAAAAATATTTTTTTAGATTCGTAATCAGAGCCCCATAAAACACCCGTATTATTACCAAAATATATAAAAATATGCAAAATTTACTGTTTTTTTTTTGTTCTTATTATGCTTCTTACATTCTTTAATAATTGGTATATTTTTAAAGGTATATTTTTTAATTCTGAATAAATAATTAATTTTTGAATTTTTTTAAGCACCAACTTTCTCAGGTTTTTACTATAACTAGCTATCGGAACTGTTACTAGATACCTTGTTGAGATGTTTGCGAGATCTTAAGGTTTATTACAAGAGCAATTTTTAAATTTCTTGGAAATATTTACGTTGTCAGTATCCACCACTCCATTTCGCTTTCTAGATCCCAAAAAATTGTAATGTTTGTTACCTATTTCGGATGAGAAACTGGAGAAACTTAAAAATTCAAAGGTTTTATTGATTAAAAAAAATAATATTTTTGACAAAAACTAACTTATTTGTAGTCATTTATCAACAATTCCAAACGGGATAATTAAATAATTATTATAGTTATTGTTTTTCTAAAACCATAAAAGTTAAGGTCAGATTATAAACTTTTCGTTCGCGCTGCTGTTGCCGTTCGAAATTTAGACTTATGGCGCTTAATACAACCATTTATAAAAGCCATCGCTGCGATTGTCATATGCCGTTCGACGGTCGTTGGGCGGTAGCGAAACGGCAAGACAACGAAGCTTCAAGTTTATAAATTGGCTGTCAAAACATTTTGTGTTGATTTCGATACGGAAACTGAGATTACATAAAATATTATTTATAGAAACGCCACTGATTTTTTTTTGCAGAAAATAGCAATGTTGTCATATTTTAATTACCAAGCCGATTTTGTTATGATTTCTACGCATTTTTAAGCGAATTGCAAAAAACCACAAAGTGTTGTTTATATTTAAACACTTTGCAAATAAAGATAATTCATTTTTATCTTACTATCTTCCTAATTATTAAAATCGCCTGCCTACGTGACGTTCGCAACGTGACGTTTCCCGTATACCTTTAAAGTATGAGAAAGATAGGTAATCGTTAGAAAAAGAAAAGCACACCTACCCAAAATAAATCTTATAAGAGTTTTGTATCATTTTGTTCTAGGCGATATATTCAAGTTTTGATTATATTTTGCGCTTTAGAAATGTTTACATGTGTTCATAATAGACATTTATATAAACAATTTTATTAAAAAGTACTGTGGTATTAGATTAGTATAGGACTTGTAAAAAAACACTTAAAATGAGTGAAGAAAAACAGTGGAACAGCAGCCAGTTGAGGCGATACGACTTGGAACTTGAACAAATTCCAAGACTCCACTATACAGATCCAAAGATTGATGAACTAATTGCCGAAAATGTAAGTATACAAATTTTTGCATACTTTCATAACCTAACTTTTTTTTAGCGACTAGTCGATTTCTCTTTACACCTTACACCTCCCTATCAAGTAATGTCAATTATTAAATTATTGCAAAATCATAAATTCTTGTGCGATTCGCGAAAAAGAAAGTATTTTTTGCGAAGTATGCTGTGAATGAATCTGAACAGTAATAATTCAAGTAGCTATTTTGATGCAGGTGTAAAAATAACTGCAATAATTTTTAAATTTGCGTGCTAATAATGTACTTGATTGTTTTTTTTTTGTGTTTTTATTCCTCTGACTCTTGTATATGAAGGGATAATAAAATCAGTGTCAACTTTGCTGATCTTTATGTACTTTTGGTTATGTAAATACAACAAAACGAACTTTTTACCTTTTTTCTTACAGCAGTTTTGGGCAAGGGTAATAAACCTCTACCCTTGGTTTTGGGTAAAATTTTACTTTACGGACACCACGCCGATTTTCATGAATTTTTGCATACGGGGGTTTTTTGGGGCGCTGATCACGAATCTAAAATTATTTTTCTCCGGCAACCTCTGGTTTTTGAGTTATAAGGCCTCCAAGTGAACTAACCTCAAAATTCTCCCTTCTTGAAACTGATTACCAACAAATGGGAACATACACTAATTAGGCACTTATATATTAAACAAATACACTGAAATTTACAATAATTTATTGTCTATTTTAAGTAAAAATTATCTTAAATAAATCCACTTTTCTGTACCTTGTAATAAGATATGTGATGTATAACTGGTTGCCTGATTATAATTAAGTTGTCAAGATATAAAAAACTGG
Source organism: Listronotus oregonensis (assembly GCA_019359885.1). Taxonomy (NCBI): domain Eukaryota; kingdom Metazoa; phylum Arthropoda; class Insecta; order Coleoptera; family Curculionidae; genus Listronotus; species Listronotus oregonensis. The sequence goes on from JAHBCN010000347.1 coordinate 13,724, forward strand.
ATTTATTTGAGGTGTTTTTACTAAAAATAAGCAACAAACTTTTGTAAATTTTAGTGTATTCGTTTAATATATAAGTGCCCAATCAGTGTATGTTCCATTTTGGTGGTAATCAGTTTCAAGAAGGAGGAATTTTGGAAAAATGTTAATTTTGAGGTTAGTTTACTTGGAGGCCTCATAACTCAAAAACCAGAGGTTGCCGGAAAAAACTAATTTTAGATTCGTGATTAGCGCCCCAAAAAAACCCCGTATGCAAAAATTCATGAAAATCGGCGTGGTGTCCGTAAAGTAAAATTTTACCCAGTTTTGTAAATATAGAATTTTTTAGCAATTCAAATCCATTATGCGCATATTAAAATTATTGTCATAATTGTGTCGAAAATTTAAACAAATATTGGTAATTGTCTAGAAAGTTGCGGCAACGCCGATTTTGACCGATTTTGGGGTGCTGATCACGGATCTTAGACGTTTTGTTTTCAATTATACATCATCGAACTTAAAAATCAATTTAACCTTATTTACACTATTTCTCCTTTTTGCACAGAATTCCTAATTTTTATACTAAATTGGGTAATTGTCTCGAAAGTTGCCTCCTCTCCGATTTTAACCAAATTTGGTATACGGGGTTTTTTGGGGCGCTGATTACTAATCTGCAAAAAAATTTTCTTCGGCAACGTTTCGTTTACGAGAGATTCATCATCAAAGTTAAAAATCAAACTAACCTAGTTTTCACTATATTCCCCCTTCTTTTTGTACACAATTCTTGATTGTTACACTAAAGTGGCACACAATATTTTATAAACACCTTTTAAAACCTTGTATTTTTATTTATTTTACACCTTTTTTTCATTAAATTGCGAACAAGTTCAAAGGCAGCAGCCACAATTGTTTACAAAAAGCCTAGTGAACATATATGGTTGCCTACACGTTGCGGCGTGTGAAAGTGGAGGTTTGCAATTAAATGGGAAAAAATGTAAAATTAATATAAAAATAAGTTTCTAAAAGGTGTTTGTGAAATATTGTGTAAAAATCAAGAATGGTGTACAAAAAAAGGGAGAATATAGTGAAAATGAGGTTAGTTTGATTTTCAACTTTGATGATTAATACCTTGAAAACGAAACGTTTTAAAAAAATATTTTTTCAGATTCGTAATCAGCGCCCCAAAAAATCCCCGTATACCAAAGTTGGTCTAAATCGGAGAGGAGGCAACTTTCGAGACAATAATCAATCTAACCTCATTTACACTAATCCTCCTTTTTGCACAGAATTCTTGATTTTTATACTAAATTGGCACAAAATATTTTATAAACACCTTTTCAAAACTTGTTTTTATATTTATTTTACACCTTTTTTCCATTTGATTGCAAACTTGGGATTTTTATCAGCAAATAAGGCCGCGGCCTTTGAAATTGAAACTTAGCAATTGAATGCAACAAAGGTGTATAATAAATAAAAAACAAGGATTTAAAGTGTTTATTAAATATTGTGGGCCACTTTAGTGTAAAAATTAAGAATTGTGTACATAAAAAAGAGAAAATATAGTGAAAATAAAGTTATTTTGATTTTTAAGTTTCATGATGGATATCTCAAAAACGAAACGTTTCCTACTAAAAAAATTTTCAGGTTCGTGAATAATTTTTAGTATGATTTGCAATAAAAATACTCACTATGTTATATTTTTATCAGGGAATTTGAGAAAATGCTCAAAAATCGATGCAGAATAATTTTTGGGATACCTAGACAATATCGGATCAGCCTAAGAACATAGTCCTAATGAAATCAAACAGGTGTCCATTAATTTGTCAAATTTATTCTAAAATTTTATATTTATTTGAAAATTTATATCCTGAATACATCAGTAAGTAAAAACAAAAAATTCTTTTTAGTTTTTACTTACTGATGTAGTAGGGATACTTTACATGTAATCAAACTGAATCCCGCCCATCTAGGCGACGCGACACCTCGAGACAAGTCGGGAGAGCAAGCAAGCGACAACGTCTCGTGGCATTCGAATTTCATCGGCCTCCTTCGGGTATCATCGTGAAGAATCTCACATTGCTCTGTTCTGTTCTCACTGAATTTGTTCATTTGTTCTTATTTTTGTGACATTTGTATTTTATTATTATTATTATATTTTTTAAATTAATCTAAATAAAAAAATTGTTTCGTGGATTCTGATTTCAAGGTATGTGAAAGAAACTTTTGTTTTGGTGTTCTATCGACGTCTGTGTTAAACTGGGAAGTTTAAAAAACTTTTCTTCTGACATGCGAAAGTGTTTGAAAAATTCTCTTGCATCTTTTCTCAAATCTGGAAATAGGTGATGGAATTCTCCACACGCATTTCTCTTTCCATTAATTTCATGGACTCAAGCTCTCCTTTTCTTTTTCCTTTCTTCCTCCTTTATAGCAGAAATTACTCCAAACAAAAAAATATCTTCGTCCGATGAGCTCTCCGTGACAACTCGCAACCGACTACCATATTTTGGAACACTTCAGCTTGCGACAACTAGCGTCGCGAAACCCAGTGGCCGGACAAACCGGTCGCGTCGCGTCGCCTCTTGTCGCGTCGCCTCTTGTCGCGTCGCCTCTTGTCGCGTCGCCTCTTGTCGCGTCGCCTCTTGTCGCGTCGCCTCTTGTCGCGTCGCATCTTGTCGCGTCGCCTCTTGTCGCGTCGCATCTTGTCGCGCCGCGTCTCTAGTGGGCCAGCACCTTTATAGAGGCCAAGATTTTTGGATAAGACCTTGGCTCTTATTTAACATTAGTGTTTTTGGTGAAATAGATACATAGAAAATAATTAAATAATAAAATAATTTGGTTTGTCCCTAATTCAATGATGTCAAAAATTAATAATAAGAGTAAGCCAACTGTTCAACACCTTTTGGTAAAAGCATGATTTTTTATTTTTAGAAATATTTGTATTTTTTTCATCTTGGTCAATTTAATATTCAGTTACTCTTACAAAGCTGACTATTTATGGAAATATTTGTATATTATATAAGGAAATATTATTTGCATTTATTTTATGTAACCACTATTTACTACTATTTTTATTAATTATTTTTAACGGTTTTTTCAGAAACCAGTACTGATAACAGATTCCAAAATTATCAAAACAGCAACGGAACGTTGGACGCCTGAATATTTGGAACACAACCTGGGCACAGCTGGACATACTGTATTTTTATCTAAAAGTCATAAATTTAAGTAAGTTTGCGTTAGTTCTTGGTGCTGTTTATAAAATTCTTAGGCCGCTTATCCATTTTGCAAAGCTGCTGGGAACGGCAAAGCCAAAACTGCCTCGGTCGACCAGGATCGGGACGAGCCAGATTTTGTCGGTCTTTTTAATTTCGGCAAAGAATGTTCGTTGTTATTGCCGCGAAAAGTAGAGACGCCTTAGTAAAACAGCAGGAACTGCACATGCTACATTGTATAGTATGAGGTGGCTCAAGCCTCACGCGACGTTTAATTCAGTTTAAAAAAAAAAGATAAAATTTGTCTTACAAGAAAGCCGTGCGCGTCTATCTTGAACAGTATGTCCTTATTAAAAGAATTTGTTCTTTGAAATTGAACCTATCTGTATAAGTTGATCATTTGACTTGTAGAGTATTTATTTTGTTAAATAAAGTACTTAGTTTAGCAAGAATTTATATTTCTTCTGTAGACTTAAGTGAATGTTATACAGGGTGGCTAAATGATAACGCGTGGTGGTCCTATTTGAGTACTTTTGATTTTTTTTTGAGAAAACGTTTTTTTCGAGGGGAAAACTTTTTTAGTATATGCAGAAATTCGTATTCTCAACCCCTTGGCTAGGGAAATTCTGGTTATATATATTTTTCCAAAGGGGTTTCAGGAAGAAATGCCTACCACTTTGTAAATCCAACCGAAATTAGATAAGGCTTGGTTTAGGTTTGGTTTTGACTAATTCAAAATAATAGGAAGTGTTTAGGATACAACAGAGAGAATCAGATTTGCATCTTAATCTCATAATTATTTAGTACTATATGTGCTTTTCTTACAGATATTTTGATGAATCTAAAATTCTCAACCGATCCAATCCTCATGGAGTAGAATTTACGCCACCCACGAGAAGAACAAGGATGAAAATAGGAGAATTTATGAAAAAACTAAAGGAATGGAAACCTGGAAATGATAGGTAATTTTTAATGTCTAGTTGTGAATTGATTTTTATTTTTTTTTGTTTTAATTTGATATATTTTAAACCTATTTATTTTAAAATGTATTTTATTTTACACTTTTTAGTTTTTTTGCAATAATTCCCATTTTATAAATATTATTTTACTGTACTGGTGGCAGATTTGTAAAAAAAAATCTAAAATATGTATTGTACTGTTTCAAACTTAATCTTCATCATATTACTTTAAATATTCATTTTAGACTGTACTTGCAACAAGCTCTAAACAACACAGTAGGACCATCCCTAGTGAGAGATTTTATAAGCTTTGACTGGGATTTTGTTTCCAAAAAACAAAGTAAACATAATTGGGGTCCCTTAACGTCAAATTTGTTACTGATTTCTCAGGTAAGTGTTTTGAATCTAGCATGTATGTAAATCCTTTTCCTCTATCCCCAAAATTCAGTAACTTTAAGTAAATGAATGCGCCATTCACGGACACAAGATAAAATGCAAATGCTGAATTTCACTATGCCGGCATAGGCACCATTGCCACAATTTTTATTTTAGGGAATTGACAAAATGGTAAAAATTAAAATCTGAAAATGTATTCCGTAAAATTATAATGTTTTTTTATAATGTAGGAAGGCAATGTAACACCATGTCACTACGATGAACAACAGAACTTCTTTGGCCAAGTGTATGGATTTAAAAGGTGCATACTCTTTCCGCCCAGCGATTTTGAGTGCTTATACCCTCACCCTGTACATCACCCGCACGACAGACAAAGTATGGTAAGTTAAAAATAAAGCATTCTCTATATAATTATTTATTTTTGCTGATATTCTAATAAGTCTAGCCACTGCTTTGATGGGCCGATTGCCTCGAGTTACAACGCCATACGTCGCCTGCGACGGGGGTGTATATCAAAAATAGAAATTTGGTTTCGGACGCTTTTACTCAAGTTTTCATTAACGAGATGATACTACAAGATTATTTTTTGAAATTGAAAGTGTATAGACGAACGTAAAAATTATAATAGACTTCTAAATCATCATTTGTTAATTTCTCAACATATAAAAAACAATTAATATTTATTAATTTGTGAACGCGATAGTAAATTTTCTAACCTAATATCGAATCACAAAAATACCTAATTAACTATTTACGCCATTGTACAAAAATATAAAGAATGTTAATGAGGTAAATTATTTATAACTCTATATACTCTTTACAAATTGTAATATTTTATTTTATCTGAAGTTTGTCTTAATTTCAAGGTGGATTTTGACAAACCAGATCATGCGCGATTTCCGAAATTTAAAAATGCAAAAGGATTTGAAACAGTGGTGGAACCAGGCGATGTATTGTATATCCCAATTTATTGGTGGCATCATGTAGAGTCGCTTATGAGAGGAGGTCCAACCGTTTCTGTCAATTTTTGGTATAAGGTAAGACTCAAATTTAGCTATATACACGGCTAGCAAACCAATTTCTTGGGTGCAGAGATTTTCAGTGAGGTAAAAGGAGATGTCAATTTGACAGGCAAAGACTTGAGCTAACTAAAAACAGACAGAAAACATGCTGTGGCCGATTCTCTTTCAACCACCTAACAAGAAGAGGGGAATACCGCGGGAAGGGCATCGGGCGGACGGTTACGGAACTAGGCAGTATCAGCCGGACACCGGACGCTAAGGGAGTGGTTGTCAATCGCATTTTTTGGAGCTTTTTTACGGTATTTTCGTTTTTAAATTAGTTGAGTTAATTGGTCCCACAAAAAAAAACAGTCAAGAGGCCATGGTATGGTACCTCTGCCTGCCACAAATAAGCCGTTCAGGAAATTTCTATTGCAGCATTTGAAAAAAAAATTCTTCATTTAAGTTGCCTTTAATGACAAAAGGTCACACAGTGTTGTCGCCCAAAATTTTAATTTTCGGGGATATTGTGTCCGTACAGGCACACTTAAATGTTTATTTTTCCGTGACCAATATCTGGCAACTGCAGGATTATGATAACCATGAAGAGAAAATAATTGTACACAGAAGATTTTTGTGAAACTTGTTATTTTTATCAATTTTCCTTCTTATGGTCTCACAAAACTCCATTCTCCTGATATAATCATCTGGAAATATTTCTTGAGTAGTTTTAATTTTGTAGGATTTATACCCATGCTTTTTAAAAATATGTCCAACTATGCGGTCTGGAATGCCAATTTCTGGGAAAATTTGGATTTTGGTTTTTAGCTCATTTGCTTCCACAAAAGCACATATATTTTTGTCCTTCTCGACTCTTTTTTCAGAAATAGGACGGGCTTCATGGTCTTCCTGATAGCATTTACCACATGGGTTAATGCACCCGGTTTTTTTTAAAACGATTAAAGATATTTAAAATCGTTTGGCAGGATGGGACCTGTTTGCCAGGGTACTTAAAAGCAAATTGCCCAATAACTTCATCGGCACAGCTTTGAAATACCATAAAATTATATTCATTTTTTAATTCGCGCGAATACATTTCTTTAAAATAGCGGAATAATATTATTTTCAAAGCAAAAGCCTATGTGAAAATGAGCCTAGCCACCCTAGACAGTCAATAAAAGTATTGCAAGTGAACGCGACGGGCAGTGTTGCCAACCAGTAAAAAAAATATTTATGTTGACATGACCGATAAAATAATAAATGCCTATTATAAAAATAATAAAGTATCTTTAACCTTTCTAAAATACTAATATTTTTTACAAATTTCTTTTTTTCTGATAAGCGCATAACTTTTTTTTTATGAAAAGATTTATAAAAATTGCTAATAAATATTTTACGAAATACGAAATGGCAACACTGTCGAAAATAGCTGGACGCTTGTACTGCATCCCCCTGCATGCCTCAGCCAACGAATCGCCGTCGACCGTCGTCGTATTGGAAGTGGAATAGGGGAAATTGTTGTCGTTCTCTTTTCAACTGGAGTCATAGCATATGTATCCTACCTTTAATATTAGTTATTGAAGACGCTTTGTTTTATTATTGCAGGGTGGTGCAATAAGCTTAGAGTACCCATTAAAAGACCACCAAAAAGTGTCCATAACAAGGAACGTCGAAAAGATGCTTCTTGAAGTCCTTCAAGATCCTAAAGAGGTGGGACCTCTTCTTAAATCCATGGTTTTGGGCCGATTTACTGAGTGACGAAGGGTTTTTTACTACTTTTTAATTATATCAACATTTTTACTGTGATTTATACATATACATATTACGCCGAATCTGCGTAATGTCCGATTATGTGTGATAGGCAAAATTTTACCTGATTCAAAGGAAAACTTTAACTTTGTCTATAAGGTAGCGTAATTATTTACCAGTGTAATAAAAATTGCTAATCAAAATAGTAATTGCGGGTCGTTCGGTTGATCTACGACAATCTGTCGCAATATGATGTGATTATAATGTTCAATTTCTATTCGTATTAAATATGTTACTGACAGGTTGGGATAAACATTAAACTGGAGCATGGTTATTCCTAATAAATTTAAAATAAGTTTCACCACCAAGACAGAAATTACAAATCTGCCAAAAGCATTGAGTATTATGCATTCTCTAAAACATGCCTAAACTTAAAAAAAAAAGTTGCATATGATTAGTCAAAGCTGGGTAGGAAACGAATCCAGGAATCGATTCCTTTTTAAGGATCCAAAGGCTGGAATTGATTACCTTTTAAAAATACTATCCATGATCCGGATTCGTTATATAATTTTCAAATAATCCGGAATTGATTCCGGTTATAATTTTAAAATGATCTGGAATCGATTCCTTTTTGGAGGGATCAAGTTTTAAAGGAAACCGATTCTTTATATTTCTAATTTGAGATAAATCGGTTTATAAATGCCAAAATTCCCCATTTTGAATATGACATTTCGAATTTCCAAATTTTAACCTAAGATTATTTATTTCCAGATTTTGCCCAAGAACCTTTAAAAACCCTTATATCCTGAATCTGAGGCAAATAAGTTTATAAATTCCAAAAGCATGGCCCCAAGCAAGCAATGCATATGTAGCCCTTGATTCAAAACATGAGTAATATGCTGTTAGTAGGGATGTAAAATGACGGTCATTTATTTTATGTGACATGTGACAGTCATTTATGTGTCAGTTTTGTCATTTATTGTCATTTATGGTCATTTTTAATTTCTTCATTCTTAGTGTGGATATAAAACGGTCAAACAGGTGCGGTTAAAACAATAATACATTCAGTTCACAGTAATTTATTAGAAAAATTGAAAAAACCCAAATATTAGGCAAAAATAAAAATAAACTCTTATTTTAAAACAAAATAACTAAATAAACACAACTAATAAAATTACCTAAAAACTTTTAAACAACAAAACAAAAACATATTCTTAAATTCTAATAAATTATAACTTTAAACATAAAAAAACATAGCTAAAGTCCTTCTTCGAAGTCACCATAGTCACCAGCATCCGAGTCGGCATCAAAATCATCTAATGACCTAGAAAGTGTCGCTTCCATATCCTCAATAAGACTATCATTTTCTTCGGTCGTGTCCGTACATGTGCCATCATCGTCATTGCCATTTCCCACTGTCTTGGAAGTTGAGGGCTTGTTTGTGGTTGATGATTCTTCATGACGTTTGGCGTGAGTACAAGTCTCTAAAATTAAATAAAATTGTTTTAGCATATTTTTCAGAAAGTAAAAGTAGCTATAGTTAATACCTAATTGAGGTTTCTGCATATTCGATTGGATGTTTATCTCCGCATTGGAATTACCCTCGGAATTACCCTTGTCCAAGTTCTTGCTGCCAAGACCAGAAAATAATTTTAGGTTATGATTGATATATGTTAGCTTTCCCGCTCTTTCTGTCGTAAGACGATTTCTATATTTTGAGTGGATATATCCGTATGAACTAAAAGTTCTTTCAGTCGCTGCTGATGTGGCCGGCATAGAAAGTACTGCTTCTGCGACATGTCGGAGTGGCATCTCGGTACAAATACCTTTCCAATACGTTAAAGGTAAAATGTTGGAATTCTTAGCACAAGCTTGCACAAATGGTAATGCCCAAAAACCCTCATTACTTCTGTACTCTGCAAGATTTTCTAGTACTTTACTTTCATCAACATACTCTAAGTACACAGCTAGGGAATGGATGTAAGTTAAACCTCCTACAATATCTTCCTGCGACAGGTGTTTTCCTAAAACAAAAAAAATTATAAATAAACTAAATTAGCGATTAAAAATGTGCTAATAGGCACAACGATAAAAAAATATTGTTACCTTTATATCGTGGATCCAAAATGTTTGCAGCATAATGTATGTTCCTTAAGCACATGTTTTTTCTTTCTTGTAAACAATCCATAACTTTGTGTTCCTCCAGTTTCAATAGAGGTGATGTAGACAGCTCATTTTTAAAAACATTATCGATCTCATAAAAGGCAACAGGTACTTCACTGATATTACATTTATCAGACTCCAATTGCAATATCCACTTTTTCAGTGGTTGCAATAGTTTTAAAAAATTTTCTATTCTTGTCCAAAATACATCATCAAGTATATCGTTTTTGTTTCTTTTTTCTAATAACTCTTGATACTCATCTGTAATTGCCATTGCTTTAAGTATACCTTTGTTTTTTTGGAGGCTGTCGAAACTGGTAACTATTGATGCCCATCTAGTTACAACTGGAAGCTTAAGTGTGCAGGTTTCTGATTTGTGCTTTTCTTTGGAGAGTCTTTGAAATGCTGAAGTTAGTACAGTTTTATTTTTAATTACTTTTATAATAGACTTTGAAGCATTAACAACAGTCTCGGTAGTTTTTAATTTGATTATGTCTGTAACTAGCAAATTTAGTGTATGTGCTGCACAACCGTAATATGAAATGGGTTTATCTTCATACCTATTTTTTAGTATATCCCAAGATTTTTTCATATTTGCAGCATTATCTGAGCAAAATCCAATTACTTTATCAATTCCAACTTCTTTACATACAATTTCTATTTGATCTGCCATGTACTCCCCAGTATGGCGATTTTCTTCGCTCGATAAGGATTTATAAAAAATAGGTTGAGGTGTTGTAATAACAAAGTTTATAATGCTTTCGTTCCTTATATTTGACCACCCATCGCATTGGATACCAAGGACTTTAGCATTTGCTAAGCTATCTGTTACTTGAGAATATACTTGGTTGTACACATTATTCAAAAGAGTATTCGATAAAATGAAACGTGACGGCAGAGTTAATGACGGTCTAATTTTTTTAAAAGTTTCTACCCAGTATGGATTTTCTGTTATATTCAGTGGAAGACCTGTTGCATATATCGCCTTTGCCAGCATCAACCATATTTCGTTCTGATCGTCGGGTTGGAGGCTGTCAATAAAATTGCTCATTAAACTACTCTGACTGTGACCACTTATTTTCTGAATCTTACTAGTTGATGGTCTCGAAATAATATCACTTTCTTCGGTATCTGTTCGTGACTGGGAATCATATACTGACTTTTCATTTTTACGTTTCTTCGGGGTATCTATTTGATTTAATTCCCTTTTTAACATAACTTTTATCATGTCAGGACATCCAACACATGTTATTAAATGTTGAGCCATCCTTGTTGCATGATGAGTCACTTGCTTTGTACAAAACTTACACTGAAAACATTGTAGCTTTTGTCCAGGTTTAACCACATTAATAAAGTATTTAAATACTAGGCTCTTATTTCTACCCATTATCCTTTAAAACACCGCCTGTATTATAAAAAAATCAAGCACAATACCAAGCATAACATTCAATAACAACGCCGCTGAACTACTGACTTGCTCAAGAAACCGTCCTCACGTTCGACGCCAAGCGCGTTGTAACTTGTCTAGAAAGCATAAAAAATATCAAGAGCCAGCTGATGTTTTTTGTGACTGTCATATATTTTAATGACAGTCATATATTTTTTTGACCGTCACGAATCTAAATTGACAAAAATAAATGACAAGGGTGTCATAAAAATAAATGACATGACCGTCATTTTCATTATGACTGTGACGTGACACTGTCATATATATTTACTCACATCCCTAGTTTAGATAGTAGAAGGTCCACATAGACACAATTGAAGGCCTTGCTCAGGTCACAAAACAATGCTCCCGCAATAGCCCCATCATTAAAAGCCTGATTTTTAATTTCTGTAAGTTTGTTTATGGCCATTGTTGTTGAGCATAAATTTCTGAAAAACTGTCTATAATTTAGAAGATTTGAATTTTCCAGATGTTTGGATAATCTGGTCCTTATAGCTTTTTCAAAAATCTTGAGTGTGGTATTCAAAAACGGGCATAAATTTTACTTGCATTTGATGTTTGATTGCTCGATCTTCATAATTTTTTAGTATGTTATCCTTGTGATAACCGCAAGGGACTTTTAAATGGGATATTTTATTATTACTATTCAGGGTGTCTTACAAAAATGAATTTAAAATTTAATTACATTTTGCTTAAGATTATCTTAAGAATTACATTTAAAAACCTTACGAAATAAAATATTCAAATTTGAAGATTATTTACCAAAAACTAATTTGGCTAAGAGATACAGCACTTCAAAATAAGGTTAAAATAATATTTCGCGGCTCGGCTCCGTGCTAAAATCTTTGACGCTTGATTTATCATCTGAATTATGTAGTATCATTAGTATCGTAGTTACCATTTGTAAGTTTAAAAACTAAAAATGATCCAGATTCGTGATCTGATAAATAGGAATTGATTTCCTGGATTCGATTACTTTTTTCCTTAAAAAAGGAATTGTATTAGTGATTCAATTACTTTACCAGTATCCGGATTCCTTTTTTAAAGGATCTGTCCCAGCTCTGCAATTATTGTAGTCAACACATACATATTTGTAACGATTATTCGGCAGTTCCGTATATTTGGCGTAATATACATAATTTTACTATTTATATATTTTTAAGGCCTAATGGGAATCTTTTGCACTTATGGTATATTTAAAAAGGTCACCTCCTATAGACCGTGTTAAACAAAATAAATTCTTTGTATAAGGCACTTTTGCTGTATCTTTTTTTATTGGTTGTGTAAGGTATTTTTTTTTTTTTTTTTTAATAGTGTTTAAATACAATTGTTTTATGAAATAATGTTTTCAACCTTAAGTGCATGATGAATCCATAATTTTTGTACCTATAAGGGGTGCTAGGAAAACAGTATTTTTTATTGCAGAAGTGATTCCTTATGTAGACGTAAATATCTAACCAAAAATTTTAAGCAAATAATTATGTGATACCAAAGTATCATTTCTCCTCTCTAAAAATTAAAAGTTTTGTAGGGTGTAATTAAACTTCGAATATATGATGACTGTCGAGAAGTTTGCGACTTTTGGCATCCTTGTCCCACTAATTTTTTTAGCGTCAAACCTTTCTTCTTCCATAGACATAAGTGAGAGAGAGACGAGAAATACTATAAGAAGAAATTTACTTTATCACACTCGCGTCTAGAGATACCCCGTGATCACGAGCTCCTTGACTGTGTTGACACATGAAACATGCTTTATTATACAGAGACTCGGCGCGTTATTTAAAAAGTAGGCTTTTTCTAAATAATGCCATTAATGCAAAAAAAGCAAATAATGGGTCTTTTCTAATACGTCCCCGCATTTTTACGTCTGAAATATAATTGGGGAAAATAAAAAGCCGCTTTGCTAACCAGAACTATTTTTTTTTTATAGTTTATTTTGATTTCTGGGAATATCAACTTAAAAGAAAAATTATTTGGCTTTTCTCCAGAATAAAGATTTGTATATATTATTTTTAAAAATTATACTTTTTTTTTTTTTAGAGATTATTATGGAGAGCTAGTCTGCTCCCGCTATAATAGTAACAAAAATATGAAAAGACATAAAAATGTTTAATTCTTTATAAAATTGAATTGTTTTAAGTACTATAATAAAATAATTATTTTTATGAAATTATATAAAAATGGAAAATAAACTTACTTGAAAACATTGGCAACCCGTTATAAGATACATATGTTATTTCAAATTTATTGGTTATTGACGGACGGATGTAGCACATAAATTATTTGATTATATTACTTAAAACAGATAAGAAACTAAAAAATTGTGTTTTGTTAACTGACATTGACTTCTGACATGACTTTTTTTAAAAATAGTTACTGGTAAAGGTACACGTGTAGGTACCTTTAATATTTAAAAAAATATGTATAAAAAAATAAATAATACTTTTAGCCATATAGATAGGTTTTTTATAGTTTATTTTGATTTCTGGGAGTATCAAATTAAAAGAAACATTATTTGGCTTTTCTCCAGAATAAAGATATTTATATATTATTTTTAAAAAAATTATACTTTTTTTAGAGATTATTATGGAGAGCTAGTCTGCTCCCGCTATAATAGTAACAAAAAATATGAAAAGACATAAAAAGGTTTAATTCTTTATAAAATTGAATTGTTTTAAGTACTATAATAAAATAATATATTTTATGAAATTATATAAAAATAGAAAATATACTTACTTGAAAATATTGGCAACGCGTTATAAGATATATATGTTATTTCAAACTTATTGGTTATCGACGGACGGGTGTAGCACATAAATTATTTGATTATATTACTTAAAACAGATAAGAAACTAAAAAATTGTGTTTTATTAACTGACATTGACTTCTGACATGACTTTTTCAAAAAAAATAGTTACTGGTAAAGGTACACGTGTAGGTACCTTTAATATTTAAAAATTATTAAAAAAGTAAATAAAACTTTAGCCATATAGATAGGTTTTTATAGTTTATTTTGATTTCTGGGAATATCAACTTAAAAGAAAAATTATTTGGCTTTTCTCCAGAATAAAGATTTGTATATATTATTTTTAAAAATTATACTTTTTTTTAGAGATTATTATGGAGAGCTAGTCTGCTCCCGCTATAATAGTAACAAAAATATGAAAAGACATAAAAATGTTTAATTCTTTATAAAATTGAATTGTTTTAAGTACTATAATAAAATAATTATTTTTATGAAATTATATAAAAATGGAAAATAAACTTACTTGAAAACATTGGCAACCCGTTATAAGATACATATGTTATTTCAAATTTATTGGTTATTGACGGACGGATGTAGCACATAAATTATTTGATTATATTACTTAAAACAGATAAGAAACTAAAAAATTGTGTTTTGTTAACTGACATTGACTTCTGACATGACTTTTTTTTAAAAATAATTACTGGTAAAGGTACACGTGTAGGTACCTTTAATATTTAAAAAAATATGTATAAAAAAATAAATAATACTTTTAGCCATATAGATAGGTTTTTTATAGTTTATTTTGATTTCTGGGAGTATCAAATTAAAAGAAACAAGAACTAGCCATGACCGACTAGAACTTAGGGCTTTTAAATTTGACTAAATTATCCCTACATAGAAGTTTTTAACAAAATGTTTATAATTTTTGATATGGTAGAAGTTATATATATATTTTTTAAGTGTAATTATATCTTCCCCGGGTTTTTTCTAATATTTTGTTAAAATTTTGTTTTGAACTTCTACAATAATTTAGACAAAACCCCAAGTTCTAGTCGGTCATGGTTAGTTCTGCTTAGCAAAGCGGCTTTTTATTTTCCCCAATTATATTTCAGACGTAAAAATGCGGGGACTTATTAAAAAAACCCTAGTTTATTACATTAAAATGTACTTTTTTAGCCGAGTCCCTGCATAATAAAGCGTTTCGTGTGTTAACACTGTCAAGAAGCTAGTGCTGACGGGGTATCTCTAGACGCGAGTCTTTATCACTGGTATTTAGTTGGTGCCAAAGGAAAAAGATTTTTTTTTCCTTTGATAAAGGTTGGTGCATAAGTAACCTAATTTTTACGGTTCCTAATTTGAAGTGTATTATAAAGGCTTGATAAAATAAGAAAAGGCTTCAAAAATATGAATTAATCGACTTAAAAATATCTTTTTAAACTCCAGATAAAGTTTTTTTTTTATATGAACTTAATCTATTATATAGAGATGAATTTAATTAGGCACTACCACATTGTATGAATTCAGCTTTAATAAAGAATGCACTATTTAAAAATTATTAATAAGAAATGTCTCAATATGCATCCAACTTTACTTCTGTCACTATATGTTGGAAACTTTTGGACAGTCAGTATATAGGAAATCTTGCAAATGGCAATAGGGTTTATATAATATATAATTTTTTCTATTCTATTATGTTTTATTTCTAGAATGTTGTATTAAGTTGTAAAATTTAAGCAATTTAGATTTAAATAAAAATTTATTTATTATACAAAGTTTTATTTGTTAACTAATGGGATAAAAAATTGGGAAAAAGCTAACAATTTGGCAACACCGAGTATCAGGAGAAGCATACCGTCTTGCATTTCTGAGATCCTAATACAAAACCTATAACGTCTGTGTTTGTGGCAAGAATCAAATTTTTTGTTCAATATTTTTAGAAGAAATAAATTCTTCTAAAAGCTTTTTCTTCTACTATTCCTGATAGAATGGCGGAGGTAAATAATAATAATCGATTGGCGTTCACCAATTTGTCAAGAATATACTGCTCTTTTTAAATTAATATCTAATAGGATTTTTATTTTGTGCATAAAAAAATAATCAGGTGGCATAAAATAAAACTAAAAATATGTATCTTAATATTTATTTAGCTTTCTATACCTCCTTTATAAGAATAATAAACTATAAACATTCTTTATCACTATGGATAATTTACCCAAAATATAAATTGTAGATGGTCATTCTACCAGGTTAATGCTGGGGTGCTGGCACCCATATGCGATGGCACCTTATACCATTACAACCATTATGTAATCTCTGCTTCGTCCTGTAATCTACTACAAAAAAAATTAGAATTTTGTATTTTTATAGTTTGGTGAATGAATTTACGTATAAAGTATTAGAGCACTATAAAACGGTATGACGAATGCGATAGATGAATTATACACGTAGTGTCATCTCTTGATAGTATTCCGAATTTGTTTTTAGCAGGTATATAGGAAACTATTGATTTGTAAATAGTTCGCTTACAGATTGTTAGATGGCACATAATTGTTCTTCACAAAAACTTTTTCTATTCTCTCATAGGGCGCACTACCTTGCAAGTACCTTCGGGAATATACCTTCTAGAGGCAACCTTGTCGCTAGGCAGTTTAAACCTTTAAGCATATGCCTGCTAGAGGCAGCCCTGTCACTCAGCCTCCATTACCATCAAATGGGAACATACACTGGTTGGGCACTTACATGTTAAACAAATTCACTAAAATTTAGAATATTTTATTTTATTTTATTTAACCATACCTAAACTAAATCCATTTTTTTATTTTTAACAAACTTTTAAACTTAATTATCTAACTATCTAATAATTTAAAAAAAAAACCATTTATCAAATGTTTTGTATCTATTGTTATGCCACATCAGGCCACGTATTTACTTATAATCACAAAGTTTATTTTGATTAATTGGTAAATGCGCAGTTTAGCCACCTTATTAGATAATGCGTTGATTGTCTCTGATAATGCGAACTAAAAGCCATATTTTCGCGTCTTAGACGCGGTGAGGCGCTCACAGCTATGCCATTTTAGCGACCGCGTCTTACAGCTTTTGTTAGCCGTCTCTAGAGGACGCCAACAAATTTGTAAGCCATCTGTGGAGGGGCAATTTGACATAAAACACGTTGTGAACTACCAATTTTTGTTTATAATTGTTTAATTAGTTTATTATCACAAGACAACATATATTTCCATTTCTTTTGTGCAATTTTATATAACAAACTCCATGACTACTGAGGGCATGAACAATGTAATATGTATGGCGCAGGTCCACATTCCATCCTATGATGTCATTTTTGACATTGTTGTAAAACATGCATTTTTGTGATCAATTTTTCAATGACGTCACGCTGTAAGACGCTTAAAGACACTCCTGTAAGCCGCCTAGTCGCGAAAATATGGCTTAAATGTGTATGGGCAAGTTCTTTATTCCATCGACAAAAAGTGCTGAATTTATGCGCTGAACGTCAAATGACGTCATGAGAAGTTCTGATGGAACAAATTAAAGCGAAATGTTTAAAAAAGCTCGCTGTTTGTTCTGAAACTGTCAATTCTTAGCTGATTGTTGATTGTTGTGTTTCTCTTCCGTATTTATTTATATTTTTTTGCTCAAGTATTTTATAAAAACGCTTTAATGGAATCCATCGGACTCTCCAGTGGTAGTTTAAAAACGGTTTCAGAGTTTATTAATGACTCTGAAACGGTTTGATGAATTAGCGCTTAATGCGCTGGATCCATCGATGCAATTAAAAACTTGCCCTATGTATTTTTACATATTCCTAAAGCGTAGTTCATAAGCTTGCGAAATGCGATTTACGAATTGCGAATTCGCAAAATTTTTCCGCCGGTTTTTTTGGTATTTCATAGCGCTGCGACTGCGAATTTTTTAGGGATTTAGTGCTGAAACTGTTGGCAAGATGCAAGATGGAAGTATTGACGCCTTTGAATATAAAACTGATTGAGGGGGGGAAAAATTTTTTTTACCAAAAAAATTTTTGGAAATCCAAAAGGGGAAAAAAAAAGGGAAAAATGCTTTTTGCAAAACCCAAAGCTGTTTTAGGGTTTTTTCCTTTTTTTTTTTTTTTTTTTCCGGGAAAAAAACCTTTTAAAGGGGGGGTTTTTTTTTTAAAAATTTAATTTTTAATTTAAATTTTAAAAGGGTTTCCTAAATTTTTAAAAAATTTTTTTAAACCAAATTTTTTTGGGGGCGGGGAAAAATTTTTAAATTTATTTTTTAAAAATTTTTTTGGGAAAAAAAAAATTTTTTAAAAAAAAATTTTGGGGAAAATTTTTTTGGGGGAAAAAATTTAATTTTTTGGGGAAAATTTTTTTTTTATTTTTCCTTTTTTAAAAGCAAAAAAATTTTTAACATTTAATAAAAATTAAAAATTTTTAAACCCCCCAAAAAAAAAATGCAGTTCCCTCAAACGGAAGGCTGTTCTAAGGGTATTGCTCGAAGGAATTGACCTATTTTAGGTCCAGTATTACCAGTATAGAGGTATACCCGTGCCGTTGGTAGTAAGAACAAGCGTGCGAGAGAAAATAAGAATCACATTTATAATTTTTTTTCTTCATTTAACACACTGATTGGTCAAAGGGGGGCCCAAAAAGGGGGGGGGTTTTCACCAATAACCGGAAAGGGGGTTTTTTGGGGGGGAAAGGCGTCTCTATAAGTATGTGCTCGAAGAGTATTATAGACTCAGATTACATTCAAGTGTAACGAAACAAATACAAACCCTTGGTTTACCCTTTGAAAATATCTTCTAGAGTCGGCCTTTCGCTCGGCCGCCAAGTAATCGGCATGTGGTGCAAAAGAAAAAGAGTTAAGCTATTCTTTCTCTTTTGCATACTTGTTCTTATGACCGAGCGGTAACAGTGTCCCTAGAAGATATATGCTCGACGAGTTTAAACTGTAACTTTGAACGTTTGTGCGAGAGAGAAATAAAAATAGGACTACTAAATTTTTCTTTTGTTCCAATATGCTGAATGGTAGGTGTGAGGGATATATAACCCACGCTGCGTGATGATTGATGGGTATGTTATGGGAGTGTCCAATTATTCTTTCTCTCCCACACGCTTAATGGCACTGCCGAACGGCGGGGCTGCCTCTAGATGGTATATGCTTGAAGTTTAAAAATAATCCGAGTCTATTATCACAGCTATTATGCTGGACCATTACTAACTGACTCCGTACTCTTTATTAACGCTTACTATAACAAAACATTATGTTTTATACATCACTAATAGGTAAAAAACAAAATGGTCGTTGACATTCCAATGTAAGTTTTATGTCATAATTATTGTCTAAAAAATTAATTAGAAGCTCGTTTTTGCCAATTGAATATTGTTAAACTTATCTATAATGTTCCGAAAATAGGAAGAAATAGAATTTGTTACCAAAATGATTGTCCAGGAACCTGTACAGGTAATTTTTTTAACCCCTATATTTTGGGGTCATTTTTTAAATTGAATTAAGTAACGTATTTATATTTTTAGGCTGCTATTTGGCACTGCTTAAATCATTACGACTACTCGGATGCTGTGTTTTTATCTGAACGTCTGTATGCAGAAGGTAAACACATTAGTTTAGGTTTAATTTACACTTCTAACTTGCTTAATTTTTGTCTGTTTTTAGTTAAAACTGATGAGAGCTTATATCTGCTCGCTACATCATACTACAGAAGTGGAGAGAAGGCTCATGCATACCACACTTTAAAAGAAAGATGTGGTTGGTCTCCTCAGTGTCAGCTTTTGTTTGGAACCTGTGCTTATGAAATTGAAAAGTGAGTATTGTTTTGTACAGGTGCACTGAATTTTTTCATTTTCTTGGCTCAGTTTAAACATTCTAGTCCCTTGTAGATCTGTTGAACTGCTAATTTCTTTAAAATATTTCATATAAAAATCTTAAATAAGGAGCCAGTGTAGAAATAAGGCATTTTTTTTAATAGGATCTCTTGTCTTAGTAGTAAGTTTTAATTTTTTTTTTGTAGGTATGCTGAAGCAGAGTCTTGCATCCTAGATACAGAAGATGGGTCAACTCGTACAATAGATGATGTCATTACAGATTTTGGCGATCAGGCTGCTTTTGCACTACTTCTTTTGGGAAAAATTGCAGCAAAAACTGAAAGAAAGTCCCGGGCAATAGAGGCTTGGAAGAGAGCTTTAAAAATCAATCCATTTTTGTTTTCTGCATTTGAGAGTTTATGTAAGATTGGCGACAAACCAAATCCTAATAGTATTTTTCAGGTTGGAAACATAGGTAAGAAAAATTAAAGGACTTACTTTATGTGTTTCAAATCTCCTAAAACAGCAATATCAGTTTTACCTGTCATAAAAAATGTTTATATGTTTATAATTTGTTTGACATACAACAAAATAAAATGACCTTATAAAAACAATAATAAATTCATTACATAATAGTCTATATCTTACATATTAAAATAATTATCCATGCAGTAAGGTTCTAAGATGATTAACATTGTTTTAATTTCAATTTTAAATGCCTTCTGGCTTGTAACTCTTTTTATTTTTATCGGTAACCGGTTGTAACACTTAACACTCATATATTTTGGGCTTTTCTCACTTAGTTAAAGGCAATGTATAGGATAAGACAAGATACTCAGCTTAGGTATTGTAACTGTGATTACTTAGTGGTTCAAATAAAGTTTTATTTCTATATAAAAACATCAGACATTCAAATGTGTACAATGCATACACTGTCATTTCTATTTGCCTGAATGCAATTTTACAAGATTTATTAAATTCCGAGTTTGGTTTAACATAGTTTTTCTAAAAAGGGAAATATTTATACAGGGATTTAATTGATTTAAAAAAAGCAGGATGTGATTCTTCAACTCATTTTAGGATAAAAATCCATATAAACAGATATACCAAGGGAGCTCATTTTTGAGTTGAAGTTTTTTTAAAAAATGGGTTTTTATTAAGAAAGAAATAGAGAAATAGTCATCGTGACAATGCCTTTTGTGCGATCTAGGGACATGCAATAAAATGATTTTTTCTAAAATGAAGCAAGATCTAATAAGGTCAAGCAATAAAAAAGTTGTATTTTTAATGCTTAATCCAAAAAAATATCAAAATGGGAAAAAGTCAGTGGCATACAATTTTTTTGCCAATAATATTCGCAAGGTGTCTCCCAGCAATAATAATTTTAATCTAATTAAGGTTAAATTAGCCCCTTGTTACTACAAATAACACTGAAAACTTTCAACAACTTTTTTCCCATTTTGATATTTTTTTTGGATTAAGCGACTAAAAATACAACTTTTTTATTGCTTGACCCTTATTCGTATCTTGCTTCATTTTCGAGAAAAAAATCATTTTATTGCATGTCCCTAGATCGCACAAAAAGGCATTGTCGCGATGACTATTTCCCCTTATTTCTTTCTTAATAAAAACCCGATTTTTTAAAAAAACTTCAACGCATATCTGTTTATATGGACTTTTAGTCCTAAAATGAGTTGAAGAATCACATCCTGCATTTTTAGCCATCAATTAAATTACACCCTGTATTCAAATATTATGTTAAATGGCATTAATTAATCACATAAATTTGTAAAATCGCTTGTTCTATAGTAAAATACATAGATAATATCAGATATATACACATGTATACAGGTGTGAAAATTCCAAAACCGAACATAGGGATAAAGTCTAATGTATCAAACAGAAATGGACAACCCCTTTAACCGTGTGAGAGAAGTGAGACAAAGCTTCACAATGTGTCGATGCTTCTATCAAGCATTGTTTCGAACAGCAAAGATCAGCAATTCTAGGCATACTGCCGCCCGCTCTCGCCTGCATATTTATTACCCCTCATCATAAGTCAATTTGTTTTCTTTGTTTTACTGGCGAAACGTCCATGTTCGGTTTTGAACTTTCCACACCTGTATAATTTTATTTCACAACTCACAATATATAAGTAAACGCAAAACAATTTCCGATGCACGTCATCAATCAGCTGATAAATAATACTCAGGTCCCCAAACGTGACGAAATAAAATCTAGGTAAAAATATTACAATTTGGCCTTTTAATGAATTTAATCAAAAGTATTTCATTTCACTTTAATACTAACTCAATTACATAGAATATTTATATCAGTTAAATCTGTAAAAATTGGTTTAATTTGAATTTTATTATTGTCATGTTGTCGTATTTAGCGACGTTGCCGTTCATTCTTTGATTTTATGCTTCCTGTCCAGCTGTTATTATTTATAACAATTTTGTGTTTTTAGTAATACTAGTTATTGTTGGTGTGTATTTTTATCAGTGTTTTTTTGAAAACAAAGACTTTGTAGTTTACTGTGCATTTACTTCTACGTTCAAGTTCAGTCTCAAAATGCCGAAGCATTTAAACAGCCGATGCAAAGAGCTAGTAGCTTCCTTGCTAAGCTATTTTCAGCAAGAACTGGAAAATAAGGGCCCATTATTGCCCTTGACTGCAGTAAGAGAAGTAAGTTTAACACAAAAGTAGCATATAAAACTTGCAAAGGTAATTTTAAATTTTTAATTTGTAGCGTGTTGCTGCAGCCCTAAACTTAAATATTTCCACTGTTAGTGCAATTTCACAATCGCTTAAAAGTAATGAGCTGCTAAAGTCGCCTAAAAAGAAACGTAGAGAGGCCTAAGTACTAACTTACCGTAGGTGTCTTAAGCGTGGTGGGAGGAGTTTGTTTACACGGGCCTTAAATATTTGGAGACTGGGAGGAGAACGACAAACTTCCGCGGGTAGCAGGTTTCATAGTCTGGACACTTTAGGGATGAAAGAACGAACAAAGTGGGAAGATCGGGCCTCTCACGTTGGACTGTAAAGGATGCATAAAAGTGGCACTACATGTTGGTCTGTTGGGAACTGCTGGGGGAGGAATTATACTGGCTAACTCTTCAGAGCAGAAGCCGTGAAAATACCTACAAAGAGGGACAAATCCCACAGCTTGTCGGACGGCAAGAGAGGGAAGCTGCTAAGTGTGGTAGGAACGCCATTCCCAGACATGAGAACAATATTCTAAAGAGGGTCTGATCTGGGATACATACAGTGTATACAGATTAGAAGGAGAGAAATACTTCTGGCTCGAAAAAGAATCCAAGATTTCTTGAAGCTGCTGGGCTATGTATGTAATGTGTTTGTGTCAGTTAAGATTATTCTCAAAAGTAACACCTACAAGGTTAAATAATTCTTTGTTCTGCAGAACTTGGCCACTCGTATATAACGAATAAGCATTGGCAGAATTTTTCGCGACAGCGAACATGACTGTGTTTTGGAGGCATTAAAAGTGGAGAAGATTTTTCACGCCCAATCCAAGATTACTTTAAAGTCTTGTGGAAGAGATATCTGCATTGACCTGCGCTTGTTTTTCAAATCAAATTACAGGGTGGCTTAGGAAACGGAATATTAGAGTGTATATTAGTTTTTCGGATATATCGACACGTTCTATATGCTAACTGGCGTAATTATTGTGTAATAGTTTGTAATGGAATAAATAAAGTATATGACTAAGACATGTAGCCAAATAAATATTTAATTTTTAAATTTCGTTTGATTAAGGAGTGTAAAAATATCATTTTTAAAAAATAATACCTATTTTTAAAAATATTACATACTCAGTATTTTTATCACTATCTGGCAACGCTGGCAACATCCACGTCACGAAAAGCATATGACGTGCATCGGAAATTGTTTTGCGTTTAGATACTTATGAATTTTGTTAAGCTATGAATTATTATTTTAAATAGTGATCACAAAGAACATAAATCTTGTGTTTTGATAAAAATACAATAAAGCTCTTGTGTACTTACTTAATGGAATACAATTTATATTTGACCCTTAATTAGATTACTAACATTGGATTTTTTTTTCAGAAAATATGTCATTATGTCATGGTCACTCAATAAATAATATAGAGAGTGTTTTAATAACTAATTTAACGCCAAATAATCCTCCAAATGAGAAGATTGAAAAGCCTGAAGCCACACCTCAGCAGATTCTAAATAATAGTTTTAATCCAAGGTTAGTATATATGTTAGAATCATAGTTTTTTTGTATAGTAGAGTATAAAACCCTTTAAAATGAATACAATGTTAAAGAGTTTGGTAAATAGCAATGAACAAAAACAAGTTTCTTTATAGCATGATGTTCTTTCTAGCTGAATATGTATGTCCTTAGAGAAATCTAAAGGCTTCAAACAAATCATGCAAAAAGCAACAGTTGTCTGCATTTTTTTAATTGCTATTTTGTAACGAGCTTATACATTTTGCAATTTCTAACCAAGTCTATCCTATAGAAAATTTCTTTTCTCTTTCTACATTTTTTCTCTATATTAGTAATAAAAATATTTATTTGATTTTTTAACGTTTTATTTATTTAACAAATACTCTGGACCTTTCTGAGAGGAAGCCTATTGTGATTCTTGTTACATACATTTTTCTAAAGATCTTCCAGCACCTTATACATCCAGCAACTCTTGTTTTCTGTCAGATAATACTTGGTCACAGCACAGTATGCTAGGCAACCGATCTATTCATTTGCTTATTTATTACAAGCACAACAGGCGCTTACTTTAATAGAAATAAAATAGGATAAACTATAATTTATCAAAGAGTGTAAATTTAATTTCTACTGAGCTATTAAAAATAGATTTATAATAATTACCTAGTTTTAATTATTATTTGCAGTTTAAAAATAAACCAAAGAGAACTCTTTACACCGGAGGAAAGTCCATTAGCTCATCCATTGTGTATGTCTGGACTGATGCCTTTACCGGTTAATCGATACAAAACTTTACGAGTTAGGTGTGATCTAGCCAATGAGGTAAGATTTAAAAATAATTCTAAATGTTAATACCTTATAAAAAGAGGTGTAGGTTAGGTTAGGGTTAAAAAGAGTGGACTTTTAACGCCCTCCACCGCGACCGCTTAGTCTATTGTGGCTCACACCTTTTTATATTTCTTCTAATATAATCAGACTTCTAATGAATCCGATATCAGATTGGGAGATAGTTCTTACATCTTCTCTTATGTGTTCTGGTGTTCCTGTCTCCTGGAAAGTATGACGAGCAGACGATTAAATCCGTCATCCCTTTCTCTCCCGATATAATTGGGCAACGTTGCCTGGTGATGTTTGTTGTTGTATACTTTGTTTTCGCTGTTTTTGTGGTTTTGTGACTTAAAAAATATTGTAAAGTTGTGTAATCCAAGTGTTTACAGTTAAGGAAGGTGTGCACAGTCAGATCTTTAACTTTGAAAAGGATAAATATGATAAAAATTGTTGAATAATTCAGTTATTTAAACAAACAAACGTCAAATACGGTGCAGTGTTGCCAAGTATTAGCACAGTTCTCAGTTTTCGGGGTTCAGGGTTGTTGCAGGTAGTAAATTGATCTGCACATACTCTCAGTTTTCGGGGTTCAGGGTTGTTGCAGGTAGTAAATTGTTCTGCGCATACCTGAAATACAATGGCGACCTGTAGCAAATGTAACGCGGTTGAAACTGAAGGAGATACTTACTTGCATGCAAAATGTGATAACTGTGACCTGAGTTTTTGCAGTAACTGCTCCTCGCTCTCATCATCTGAGCAAAGAGGAATCACTCTTAAGAAAAGATCGCCAAGTGTCCAGTTCATTTGCAAAGAATGTCTAAAGATTAAATCGACAGACAACATCACAAAGAGCATTCTGGCAGAGATGAAGAATGCTTTACTAAAATCGTTTCAAAAGGGTTTTGAGGACATTAAAACATTATATGTCAAAACTGATGCTAAAATTGAAAAAACTCTGAGAATGATAGACAGCATGAATAAAGGACTAAAAAGCGATGTTTCCTGCATCACATCAAAAGTTGAAGAAATGACTGGGACTTTTAATGATCTGAAAGATACTAATAAAGAAGTTGTGAGGCTTTGTTTGGATGTACGGGCGGGGTCTTTGAACACTGTCGAAAAATGCAGCGACGAGATGTCAAAGCCAGCGAATGACTCCACCATTATGGCTCTGGAAGTATCCTTGGCAGATCTTAAAGAGAAGTTCGCAGCACAACAAGCAGAAATTATACACTTGAAAGAGGAAATTATGGAAATGAAGAAAAAGCAACCAGTCCCTAAAAAGGTTCAGACATCAACTTCGGCTAACCAGGATAAACCACTTTTGACACCAAGCCAAGAGGCAGGTAAGACCAAAAAAGGGATGGAAAACTGTAAAATAAGTGCTGCTACAATTGCTCCTAAGACTACCATTTTTATAAGTAAGCTGAATCCTAAAACAACAAGGGAAAATATCATAGACCATTTAAATTCGACCTTTGGTGACTCTAACAACTTTAAAGTGGAGCAACTAAAAGTTCATTCTGAAGAGTACTGCAGTTTCAAGATCGAGGCTAATCCATCCCTTCAGGACAAGCTATTGGATTCAGGTAACTGGCCAGAAGGTATTACAGTTAAAAAGTTTAGGTTTTTTCGCGGTTCAGGACCAGGCAACACAGGAGGACAGAGAGGCCGAGCAAAGCACCAAGTATGGCAACGTAGACAACAAAGAGAAAGATTTTGAACTGAGCTCTACTTTTGTTATTCCTCATCTAAATGTCCAAAGCCTACCGAATAAGATAGGCCAACTAGAATTTTTTAGATCGGCAGTAACTACTAAAAACGATGTCGAACTGGAGTCTTCACTCAATAAACATCAAACATCTCTACAAATTAATGGGGAAAACGAAACACATACTTCTAAGAGATTCCATGGAACTACATGTGAGATGGATATTGGCATTCATTCCGGGCAGCTCTCACTACTTCATCTTAATACACAGAGCATGAACAATAAGTATCTTGAACTGGAGGTACTTCTTGATACAGCCAAGCCAGATGTGTTCTACACGTCTGAACATTGGTTCAGGGAGATGACATTAGAGACCTACACTTTGGTCAATACAAGCTAACTGGCTACTTTTCAAGAACGGAGCATAGAGGTGGAGGTACAGCCATTTATTCCAAAAACAAACTTAACATCTTAAGTGTTTTGACTAATACATTACCAATTGAAAAACATTGTGAATTTTGTCTGTCAGAGCTGAAACTTGATAAGAATTGCTACATATTTGTGGCTATCTATAGATCTCCATCAGGGGATATTGACTTATTTTTTACAAAAGTTTCAGAGCTGTTGGATGAAGTTTACAATGCAAATAAATATTTAATAGTGGGCGGCGATTTTAACCTGAACTTTGCTATTGAAACAGATGTTACCTTTTCTCTATTGCAACTATTTTCTAGTTATGGGCTAAGGCCTCATGTTGAAGGAATGACTAGGGTCACTGCTGCCTCTGGTTCTCAAATTGATAATATTTTTAGCAACATTCTAGACATAGATTTCCTTGGCTGTGACATGCTGATTACTAATATTTCTGATCACTATGGTCAAATATTACATTTTAAAACCCCTAAACAGGAAACTAAACCACAGTACATAAACAAACGATTTTTTACCCAACAAAACATAACACATTTTCTTAATTATCTTAGAACTGAAACCTGGGTTCCTGTTTGGGAAGCTGTAGGGGTCAATGAGAAATATAATACTTTTTCAACATATTCTTCTACTATTTTGACATATCATTCCCTATTTCCTCCTCACGTATTAAAAATCACTGCCAAAATTGGGTAAACACGGAAATTAAAATGTATTCCTCCTATATTAAAGACCTGTATGTTTGGTATAAACAAACAAACAGCCAAAACATTTATAATCAGTATAAAACTGAGAGGAAGCAGTATAGACAATTTATATCAAACTACAAAAAGGGATCAATGATAATAAAATTTCAAATTCCAATAATAAAGTCAAAACAGCATGGAATATCTTTAATTCTGAGTCTAACAAAATTAAATCATATGCTAATATATCGTTACGGTTAGAGACTGATGAGATTATAGAGGACCCCAAATCATTGCAGAACTATTTAGTGAACAATTTAATTTACCCATGACAGCTCGTAATAACACATCATCAGAACCCTCAGGTAATTTTCCAACTTTGTTTCTTGGACCTGTTGATGTACCAGAGGCTTTCAGAATTATTATGAGCCTACCAAATAAGTTCTCTGCTGGACTTGACGAGATTCCAGTTCGAATTCTCAAATATGCGGGTGAATGGGTGTCTGAACCATTCGCTCACATAATTAATGAGTCGTTTTGTTCGGTAGTTTTTCCTATGGAGCTTAAGAAAGCAAAAGTAGTTCCGACTTTTAAAAAGGTGAGCGGCAGCTGGGAAAAACTACAGGCAAGTGTCAGTGTTGCCATCAGGTTCTAAGGTGTTTGAGAGAGCCATTTATTCTAGAATCATGGACTTTTTACACCTTCATAACATTTTAAAGATACCCATCATGGATTTGTACCAAAAAGCTCTACACAACTAGCAATTTTTAAAACTATTTGTTACTTAATGAGAAAAGTGGATAATAATGACAAGGTGGCAGGTCTGTATTTTGATCTTTCAAGAGCATTCACACTATTGACCATCAACTAATGATGGATAAACTGGAAGGTTATGGGCTGAGGGGTGCAAGTGCTTTATTAATAAAATCATATCTTGCAGAAAGAAAGCAATCAGTATGCGTTACAAGTAATGGGAAGCAGTGGTTCTCTGGGACTACGGAGGTAAAGCAGGGTGTTCCTCAAGGCTCAATACTGGGCCCAATTTTGTTCCTGCTTTATGTGAACAGTCTTTCTGGGGTGTTTACCTCGGGTCATGTGTGTCAGTATGCTGATGATACATCGGTTGTATTGGCGAGCGGGTGCTTGGGGACCCTATCTGGGGCGTGTTCGGGTGCAGCGGGAGCAGATGATGAATTGGTGCCAACAAAATTATTTAAGATTAAACGCAGATAAGACTGGACTTATAACATTTGAAAAGTCGTTAACACGAAGTCATTCCCTTTATGCTAAGATGAATGGTAAATCCATCCCAGTAGTCAACAACATTAAATTTCTAGGAGTTATAATTGATTCAAACTTAAGTTGGAAAGACCATATACACTCCCTGCAATCTAAATTGAACAGTATGTGTGCATTGATACGAAGATTGAGAGATTCACTTTTTGTAGACAGTATTCGTAGTTTCTATTTTGCTTGTGTTCAGTCCCTTATAAGTTATGGGATTCTGTTTTGGGGATCTTCCACACATGCGATCAATATCTTTAAAACTCAAAAGCGTATTATCAGATGCATACTTAAAATTCATCCTCGATCCTCTTGTAAACCGCATTTTAATAGTCTAGGTTTTTTGACTGTTCCTAGTCTTTATTTCTTAGCCTTAGTAATGTTTGTTAAAAAGAATCCGCATTTATTCAGTGTAAACTCTGATTTTTACTCCAACTCCATGACAATTGTTACTAGAGGCAGGGGTGGTCTTAGTATTCCTTCTCACAACTCAACATTTTTTGAGAGGGGACCTTATTATCGTGCAGTGAAGGCTTATAAATCTTTGCCATGTAACTTGAGTGAAATAGAGAACAGGGATAAATTTCGAAAGGCTGTGATGCAGTTTTTGCAGAGTAAGTGTTTCTACTCTTTCAACTTTGATTATTAATTAAATTATTTTTTATGTACATGTAAGAGTGTTTCATCTTGATTGTTATTGTGCACACAGATTAAATTGGTTTTATTTAATTGTATTTATACTTTTTATGATTTTAATATGTTAGGTAATTGTATGTATTTTAAATATATTTTTGACGTTTCTTTGTCATTGTAATGATTTTGTTGGAAATAAAGGATATTATTATTATTATTATTATTATCCTATGAAAGCGGTTCTGTCCGGTTCCTGTTTGGAGCTAGGGAAGTAATAGTCCACCACTGCAGAGCCCCATATTACCGCAGTAAGGCTAGATACTCCCGAGAGGTCGCCCTGTGTATCAGAGGCACCGTTGGAGACACCTGTTTAAGGCACAGGATGTCATTCACTTATCAGCACTGTATGCTAACACCTTGGGTTAAGCCTTGTGTTTGTCTTAGCTTCGGATCCCGTTCCATACGCTAGCGACTGAAGCTGCCGATAACCGGCAACTCCAGCGCATGTTACATAAAATCCTACCGGGCCCAACCACGAAATCGACGTGCGAACACAGCAGTGGGAAAAGAGGTATACAAATGACATGCATTTTTTACCAATGGCACAAAAATTTTAATAATCCTATAAAAAATATTAAATTGGATAAAATATATTTTTTTTTGGAATTCAAAATTATTTTTTTTTACCAAAGCGTTGTCCTAAAAGTCAATGCCATTTGGTATATATGTGGTGGGGGTCCCATCTCTGGCTCTTTAGATAAAAAAATGTGAAAAATCCCAGAGACGCCAAAGCCTGTAGTTTAAAAGTTATGACCTTTAGGACATATATTGATATGATTTTTTTTTAAATGGACCCCAGAAAAACCTTAAATATTAGCAAAATATTAAGAAACACCCTTTATATTAATCCTGATAATTTTGTGTTAAGTGCTTGTTTTCTAATTTTTAGAGTCCATCTTTTGGTCAGCTGTTCGACCATAGTCCGGAAGAATACAATGGTACTCCCAACTTCTCACAACCGACTTTAACAGAGTCAAATAATCATCAGTCTCTTGCCAAAAGGATGCGTGCTCAGGTACAGATTAGAAATAAATTGGCAAAAAACAAAAATGATTTTATACTTTAAGACACACAGTATTTTTGTCGTCTCTGTTTATATCCTATAAAATTTAAATATTTAAAGTAAAATATTTGACCTTATTGAACAATTTTTACTTAATGGAAGGCGGTGTTCTAAAGCATTTTGTGACCAGAAATCTAGTAACTTTGTTAGTTATTATTGTATTTTGTTTTGAATTGTATATACCAGCATTTTATTACTATTATCTTTTATTGTCTTCTTCTATCTATATTATATGGCTCAATGGCTCGAACTTTGAAAATGTTTGAAAATGTTGTATTATTTAAATGTTATGTTAGGTAGGTTTTTTTTCAGCTTTGTCAATGATAGTTTTCTTGGACAATAAAGCATATTATTATTATTAAAGCCTCCCGTCACAAGCCGCTACTGCTATAAATAAAACCTTTATTTTCTTATTTTAGGTGGATCAGCTGATAAGTCGAAACAAAGATTCAATCCTGCAAAATTGCAAGCCTGTATTTAGTCAATCTTCAAATGTGCCAGTAACAAAAACTCCCACAATTCCATTAGCGATGCAGCCTAGTCAGAACGTCCGGCGCAGTTCCAGATTATTTAGGTAATTTTGAAATTACCTGCATTAAACTTTTTTAATTGCATATCCAGATATATCATCTCCCATTTCATATTCACACAGTGTCAAAATACGTTTTTATAATGGTAATAAATTAGAAATAAATTGTCATTTATGGTAGGTATGCTATCATGCTCCATTGACGTTTGTGATAACAGCAAAGTCATTTAAATATATATACTTTATTACAAAACAGATGTTTTTTAAAGTCCTACAGATATTCGGTGTTTTTATTGCAAAAGAGAGCAGTTTAATATATTTGTAAAGCTAAGTCCAAAGACTCATGTAAACCATTATTTAGGTCAAAAACACTTGTAACACTTACTTCGGTCTATATTTTAAAAACAGTATCTTTAATATACAAAAAATATTGGTTTAATAAAACTAACAATTCTTCACACAATACTAGACAAAATTCTTAAATTTATCTTCCAAATCCATGTCATACGTAAATAAAAAAATATTTAATTTATGATTTAAAAAAAAGTTTTATCTGCTAATATTAAAAATATAGATAATTTTTATAAATTGAAATTGTTCGTCAAAAACTTAGGAAAGGCTTATAGTCTTGGAGAAACCGGCGCATGAGTACCGAAAACTATTCCACCTCAATTTTTTTATATGATCCTCTTTAAATTGCCTTACTTATAAATGGATGCCTGTTAGACGTTGAATAAATAAATAAATAAATAGATATAAATGCATGTTGCCATGGGGCAACCCGGTGCCATATTAATAATAACAATAATAATAATAATTTATTGGTGCTTATACACAATAGTATTTACACAAGTCACTATGTAAGAAACAAAATAGTATTAAAAAAACATAGTACAAACTAAAAACACAAAAAAATGGCTTTAAAAGACAGAAAAAACGTTAAAACAATTACAAAAGTAAAACAATGTAACTACATTTCAGCGTAGACAAACAATATGTTAAAAACGTTAATCCGAAAATTCTTTGTAATCGTAAAGCCTGACTGATAAAGAAATCTTTTATTTTTTTCTTGTACTGCCTGCCTGGTAGATTTTTTATGTGAACAGGAAGTTTATTATAAAATTGGATGGCCAGATATCCCGGACCATCGTGACACCTGTTTAGACGCCAAAGAGCCGGCACCAAACTCTGTGAACTGCGCGAATTGTAGGAGTGTACTTCTTCATGTCGGGTGTATTCTTCGAGATGCTGTTTGACGAATATAAGATTTTCCAGTATTAAAAGTGATGGCAGAGTTAGTACCTTGAGGTTTACAAAAGCACCCCTACAATCAGCCCTATATGGCAAGCCAGCAACAATCCGAACAGCTCTTCTCTGCATCCGGAAAACCCCTGCAGCACCGGAGCTATGCCCCCACACAATAATGGCGTAACTCATAAAGTGAAACAGTGAAAAATAGGCCTGCCTCAAAACATCTTGAGTCACACAATCCGCAAGGCCACGCAGCAGAAACATACCTGAGGCCAACAGTTTGCAGCAATAATCGGTGTGTGCAGCCCAACAAAGCCCTGAATCGAGGTATACACCAAGGAACTTGACGTTTGCCTCAGTTAAATGTTTCGGCATGTCACGCAACGAAAAAACTAAGGATTGTGTCTTTGTGGCATTAAGATATAGCAGCCAAACTGCTGAACCGAGAGCAGCTCGTTACCCTCGAAGAAATCACACATTCGAGAAGCCAAGAATTTCTCAAAAATCGTGAAAAGTCATAAGACCTTTTTTATTTGTATTTTAATAAAGAATATTAAAAAAATCCGGTTGGAAAATTACAATACTTTGCCATTGTTTAAGCCATTTCGGTATAAACAATATGGCCCCAGGTTGTTCAATGGCAACATGCATTTATATCATCGGTAGGGCAGTTTAAAGAGGATCGTATAAAAATTGAGGTGGAATATTTTTTGTACTCATGCCGATTCCTCCTAGACTATTATAATGTATTGTCTGAATTCTTTAAGAAAATTTTAAAGAATAGATTTAATGCATAGAACCAATATATTATCTTTTTCCTCATAATTTTATAATTATTATTATTCTTTATTATTTTTATAGTTTTATTTCATTCTGCTTTGTCAAAAGATGTATAATCTTATATGACAATAAGCAATATGATTGTTATTATTTGTAACCTTATTTACTAGATTATTAAAAATATTTTATGTTTAAAAATATTAAGTTATTTTGCTTCACGTCTTTACAGTTCCTATTCAGTAAAAGAAAACAACAAATCTCCGACTAGAAGTAAATTTACAACACCAAAATCGCCATCACGGAAAACCAAACAGCGTCTAGCGAAAATATCAACAACAAAATTCAAATTGTAGTGAATTAAATACCAAAAATAAGGTAAGTGCGGTTTTGCCGATACAGTATAGAGTTTGTTATTACGCCCTGTTTACTAGATTGTGGTTAAAAAATTCGGGCATGTGAGCAAAAGTAATATTAAAAACCTTTTTTTTTTTTTAAATAAGGCAATATTTCAACATACACAAATGTAATGGGGGGTGTCACCTATCTTTTCTAAACCTAAATCTGACCTGCTATTAAACCGCCTGTAAAAAACAGCTTATTTGTTAACATACTTAAAACAGGTGACATGCTTTTTTATACAACCATGCCTAATGAACATAGGTAGGTAGGTAGGTTTAAAGTGAGTGGACTTTTACGCCCTCCACTGACCGTCGGTCTATTGTGGCTCACACCTTTATATTTCTCCCAATAGATTAGACTTCTAATGAATGATACCAGATTGGGAGAGAGTTCTCATTCCTCTTACTCTGTCGCTACCGGATACGAGTACAATGTCCTGGGCCTGTCTCCTGAGAGTATGATGAGCAGACGGTTAGATCCGTCATGCTCTCCTCTCCCGTCTAGTGACGTGTAGCTACAGGTTACAGGACCCAGATGTTCTCTTTAGGCCGCACTTGGCCTTACCCTATGAAACGTCCTATCCGCTTGTTTAAGCCAGGGAACCTTTTCCTATAAAGGCGTTCTGTCCGTTCGTTTGATTCAGGATCCTTCCCTAAGCACCTGTTTGTTCGCGTAAACAGGCGCCGGTGACTTCAGTGGCACCTACGAACGGATTCAACTGTTCGGTCGGCGCACCTTTGTCTGCTTGACCTTGAGTGGCACCTTCGAAACGGATTTATCCGTTTCGGGGCCACCTTTTGCCCCTTTTGTGACCTTGGTGGACCTCTCAAAAGGAAGTTTCGGTCAGCGCACCTTTTTGACTTTTTCCTATGAAAGCGGTTCTGTCCGCTTTGTGTTTGGAGCTAGGGAAGTAATAGTTCACCACGGCAGAGCCCCGCATTACCGTAGTAAGGCTAGATACTCTGAGAGGTCGCCCTGTATCTCAGAGGCACCGTTGGAGACACCTGTTTAAGGCACAGGATGTCATTCACTCATCAGCATGGTATGCTAACACCAGCACTGTTGCCAATACATGCACGCTAGCGGTTTCTGAAATTCTGATTTTTATAATAAAATAAATAAATTGTCAACCGACGGTCCTTTTTTAGGTGATATTTAAGTTACATAGATATTAATTAAAAATATCTATTTATGATTTATAAAAATCGATACTATTTCTAATGTTAAAACTAGTTTTCCAGCACTGCCCATCCCGACCCAAGAATATGTTTAACTAATTTATGAAAGTATGTTTCGAATCCTAGTCTTGCCTCTTTTATATTTTTATGGGAAAGTACATACATTTTTACGCAAAATAAAAAGTATTTTACCCCATTGACTATAAATTTCTCTAAATTCTGCCGAACTACTCATCTTAATTTTGTCTCAGATTTAACATACTGGTTGGATATCAAAATACAAGTAAATTTTCTTTCATATCATTATCTTCATAAATATTAACTACAATGCACCTTATTGGTAAACCCTATAATCTAATTAGTCCTAATTCCAAGAAAGTTTTATTGCACATCGGGCCGAGTTAGGCATTTTTCAAAGGGCACTAAAATCGTATTATTGATATATATTTTTTTAAGATTAACTTACATTTGGCAAAGAACGTGTGGTTTGTAAATTACCTAGTGGTACTTTATCAATGATTAAATCTCATTTGTCAAACTTTTTTTTTTTCTTTGGATATAGAATATGGAAAAGGAAAAATCTGAAACCATAACTCCGAGGCCAAAACGGAAAAAAGTGCAATTAACCAAAACAACGCTAGTGAAAACTGTATCCAGCAAGCGATCCAGCTGCAAAAACAAAGTGCCGAAGGTCTCATGACGTTGTTGAGGGATATAGGCCAAGCCTATGTGGATATGAGTAGTTATGATTGTCAGTCTGCTATTCAGGTATATAATATGTAATATACTTCTATCTATTCTATCTACTTAAGTTGGCAACATATGGGAAACTTTTATTATTAATTTTATGAAAAACAGTTATTCTTCATAAAAAGTTCTGTATGTTCTAAAATCTAAAATGCAATCAACCAATATCAAATTTTATCAATCTTATACGAGGAAAAGTTACTGTATCACAAATTTTCACAAAGAATACATTTAAGAAAATATTTGATAATTGTATTTTAGATTTCAGAACATGCAGAAATTTTTATGGAGAATAACTTTTTTTCATAAAATTAATAATAAAAAAGTTTCCCATGTGTTGACAACTTAAGTAGATACACTGTATATATTGCACGGCCAAATTTTAGGAGATGATTTCTCATTGAAAAATATATTTTTAAAAAATGTTTTTATAAATATGGCTCTGAAAATGCAGGTTTCTAAAATACAATTTTAAGAAAATAGGTTTTTTTTTATAATTACCTTAAATACCCTGTAGCCGTTTTTCTATAAATTTGTCAGTATTATTTCCAGTAATAACGGCCTAATTAAATTAAAATTATTAAGTCCAGTGTTAATTATAAAAAAATGTACGCCACTTAGTTTTTTTGCAATTTTTCTATTTTTTTTTTTAGGTGAAGCAACTAAAAATGCTGTTTTTATCTGTCTTTTTGTCTTTGTCTCTTGATATTTTTTCGTATCTTGCATCGTTTTTGAGAACAAAAATTAAAACCAATTTTTGGACTCCAATAAAAAAACTTTAAAAAACTAAATTTTAATTTGCAACTAGATTAACTATTAATGGGGTCCAGAGACTGGCAGTAAATTGGTTTTTAATTCGCCAAAGTAAAAATTTACATAATTAAAATTTTATTATTATACAGAAAAAAAATAATTATCAGTATTACAACGAATTTGGCCTACTTTTCACAGAAATAATGCCTAATTACTGTTACCATTGTTATACAGGGTGCGGCAGCATAACTTCCTTTTTTGAAATGCGCGATTTTCGGAATCGCTTCAATTTAACCCCAATGGAAGCCCAATACTGTAGAGTAGAACAAAATTGTCCAGGCGTGCAGGGCAGCGGGAATAGGGGGATTGGCCCCGCGGAGTTTGCGCAATGAATAGTAGGTCAGAGCCGGACTTCCATAATTCTTTGTTACTATCTATAAAGTTGACATCATCAAATGTCAAATTCAAGCATTCACTGTTTTTTTTATTTTTTTGACCCCTAAAATTGTTGGTTATTAAACGATACCACCATAGAATTATTTAAAATTATTGTGTAATATTGGATTTTATATCATCTGATATAATATGGAAAGAAGCCTTCTATTTAAATGGTCGATATTTTTGGGAGTTTTGTATTTTTACCAAAAATCTTTGTAAATAAATAAAAACACGATTTTTTAAATAAATTTCAAACATTGTATGATAGTTTCATGTACTTATCACCAATTTTGTGATAAAAGAAGGGCAAGATAGTGTAAATGAGTTTAATCTAATCCTAAGATTCTGGTTGTACATTAAAAAGTGAAAATTTTTATAACTGCTTTTTAGGCATATACTTTTGACTAAAAACAAAAATTTATTAGACAGAATAACAGTTGTTAAAAATGTTTAGTAACCTTTGGTACCTAGGTATCCATTGTAACAGTATCCGTTAAATATTATGTGTCTACAGTATGTCGAACTTAAAAAGTTGATAATGTAAGTTTAAGAAACCAAAAATCTAATTTCTTTTTAAACAAATACAGAAAAACCGAAAAGGAACTTTAGCATAAATTTGTACTTTCTTTCATTCAATTAGAGGGACCTGTATATATTAAAATTTGCCTGGTCTGCCCAGTAATTAATACTTTTGATCCTTTAAAAGAATGTACTAAATTATTAAATGAAATAAAAGTACCTAAATGTAAACCTTATTTCTTTTTAATAATCCACAGAAATACACAAACATTGTGGAAATCGTCTAAAAGATAGTTAAGATTGCCTTACTTTTCTCACTGCTATTTCCTATGAAATTTTCATTATTTTATTATTCATAATTGATATATTTTATTTTTTCGGTTACCTAACGTTACGTCTCATAAGAAGCACCTAAAGTTAAAAATGCCGGGTATGTTACCCTTGGATTTGCAAGACAAAACCATACAACCTCTAATCATTTTGTTACGATATTATAAGTAACAAACAATAAACACAAAATTATAGTCACAATTTAATAAACACTAATCACTAAAATAAGAAGGTTTTTATCAATCCAAAACACTTCTGCAACCACAAAATATAGGTACTCACACAAAGCAAAACAATCGGTGCAAAGGGCACAAACCACAACGAAAATGACGAATAATGAGACGACGACGAAGTATAATGTGTTGCCTAACTACACACTGATTTATCAGTGTGTAAGTAGGGAACACATTAAATTATTTCGTGGAATTTTGTTATTGCGCAGAATCGGCGGGGCCAACTCTGACAGTTATTTTCATACTGGGCTGGACATTTTTTGATCGAATGGGCCATAGCATTGGGCTTCCATACACCTTTAAACTTCCTTGTTTAACCCCTGTTACGGACCGGTAATCAATTAGTATGTATGTTTACGAACAACTGGAGTTCCTCGGTCTATGGTACTTTGAGGAAAATGAAGTTGCAGTTTCGGTGAATTCGGACCGGTATGTAAACATGTTACAACAATTTTTTTCCCACGGCTAGATGAGTTGGACTTGGGGGACATTTGGTTCCAACAAGACGGTGCAACGGCACACACAGCAAGAGCGTCAATGGCTGTTTTGAGGGAACACTTCCCAGAACGCCTTATCGTAATCGGGCGATTTGCAATGGCCGGCACGATCTCCCGATTTATCCGCTTGTGATTTTTTCTATGGGGTTTTTTGAAATCCCGTGTTTATGTGAACCGTTCAAAGACCCTTCAAGATTTAAAGAACAACATCCAGGAAGAAATTGCCAACATAACGCCTACTCTGCTTGAAAGAGTCATGAGAAGCGCCAGAAATCGGTTTACTCAATGTATCGAGAATGGGGGACGTCACCTACGTGATTTGCTCTTCAAACCTATGTAAAACAAAACTTTGGGTATGTACCAACATTGTAAAAACCAAATAAAAACTTGCTGATTCATACAATGCGTATTATTAAGTTTTGAAAAAAGAAAGTTATGCTGCCGCACCCGGTAGATTTGACAACAGTGTTCGCTTATATAGCAGCGTGTGAACGTATTTTCTCTCGATGGACGCCCGCTCGAGTAAGCGAGCGTTCAAGTTACCAAAAATTTAGCATTTTTTTGTGCGTCTATAGTACAAAGGATAATTGTCTTTGACAAGAGTAAATTCTGTATTCGAAATTATAAGAAAATAATCTTAAAATATCTTTTTCAGCATCTTACTTTGTTACCTGCCAACCAATTTAACACTTCTTGGATTTACTGCCTCCTGGGACTGGCCTACTTTGAAATGAGTGACTATGAGTCTTGCATAAAGTATTTTCAAATGGTAAGCGACTGGACTGATTTGAATTGTTTGAGTTAAATACAATAGGCATGTTGACTGATTTTTTAAAAAATTGTTCGGTGATGTTTGTAGGTATTGCAATTTCCAATAAGACTATTTAAAAATACAAAAATATAAAACGGACATAACAAATTTGTATTTTCCAGAGAGTATCACAAGGACATTTTAAAATGTTTTTCTATTACACAAAAACTTTAAGAAATTATTTTAAGTTGTCTTCATTTTTTAAGTTGCTCACATGCCATATACTATATAGAAAGTTATAAAAATGATGCTTTTAATGCAATAAAAATAAAAAATAAACTAAACACATATCCTTAGCTCCAGTAGGTCAAAAATCACCTACAAAAAAAAGGAAACTTTACTTTCTTTATTAATGTACATACCAAATGAACACGATCAGTCGATAATCTCTTAATAATCATAATTTTAAGCAATTAAAAGTTTGTTTTTAAATTAAGGATTTACAAAAATTTATTTTTCAGAACTATAGAAAGTTCGCATATTTTTATTTACAAATTTATTTGTAATAAAGCCCATATTTCTTCTTTAATAAAGCTAAGTCTAAAGTA
The DNA here is from genome assembly GCA_019359885.1 of Listronotus oregonensis. Taxonomy (NCBI): domain Eukaryota; kingdom Metazoa; phylum Arthropoda; class Insecta; order Coleoptera; family Curculionidae; genus Listronotus; species Listronotus oregonensis. Next base: position 53,135 of record JAHBCN010000347.1, read on the forward strand.
TTCCTAGTGATCTTTATTAGATTTTTTTAATATTGTAGATTAAACTCATTGGGGTTGCTCTGTCAAAATTTGGTGTGTGAAGATTAACTTACAAGGATTTTAAAATAAAATAAAATTTCTTCAATGAAGACTTTGTAAAATCATTTAAACACATCGTTTATTCTCGAAGATATACAAATTCATTTAAATTTATTCTTCACCGTGACAATACCATCAAAAACCACGAGATTTTAAGAAGCATTTATTCGCCTTAACCAACTTTCCAAATAAAGATTATAGGAAAACCACAAACGATCTTTTAGGTGTTGGCATCTTTGGAATGAGCTAAAATCCAATTGTGCTTTCTATTTAAAACGAAGATCTACAACAAACGCATTCGGTAATGAGCATTTTTATTAGTGAATAACTTTAGTTTAGTAATAAATTGATACATTTTTTTGTCAAAATTCCCTAGAAATTGTCCATTTTTGCACCTACTTGACAAGCTAATAAAATAATATGTATACTTCTAAAAAATGACAAGTTGCATGTATATCCTTTATCTGAACAATTTTGTGCACAGGAAACGAAGTAATGCCTGAGGGATTTTTTGTGCAGTAAGATGAATTTGAATGCGGTTTTTTGCATTCATATGAACGTCTACAAACTTTGTGAACAAATTTCATTAATGGGAAATGAAAAACTGCATTTGTGCATTAGAAAAATGCATTTTTGAAGTGTATTTTAAAGTTTGCAATTATAAAAAATTTATAACTAGGTAAATAAGGAAGAAAATAAGACCAAATTTGTTACTTGGGGGTTTTTGAGATCGCTGAACACAAATATGACATTGCCAAGGGCCTGTGGAGTACCCGGTGCGCGCTATGGATTGTGTAAACGTCCTTTTTGGAGTTTTACGACAGTTCCTCCTATTATCAGCCCAATTTTGTTTCCTGGGGGGTTTTTGTGGTCGCTGAACACGAATATGAAACATCGTATTCTAGTACCCGGTACCAGATCATGGTCTTCGAGGTACCGGTGCGCGGTGTCCGGATAGGTTGGTATTAATGCCGTCTTCAGGAATTTTGTGGTAATTTGTTAAAAATTAAAAATTATGATTTCTGCTTATGGTATTTATTCATAAAATTGTTTTTTAATAATATTTTAGTATAAAAAAATACAATTTTTTGAAATTTGAATACATATTGAAAAATAATTTACTCATCATTTTTACTGCTTTCTTCTGCTTCTTCTTCTTCTTTATTTTGCAATTCTATTTCAGCGGAATATGTATCTTTTCTACTATAAAAGTCAATGTTTGTGCAATCTGTGTGAGCACAATTTTTGCAAGCTAAATCCCATGTTTTCTGCATCCGCATGAGATTAGGCGCACCGGGTACTCCGCAGGCCCTTGCCAATGTCATATTCGTGTTTAGCGAACACAAAAACCCCCGAGTAAAGAAGTTGGACTGATATTAGCAGGATTTTTCGTAAAACTGAAAATGACGTTTACACCATCCTAAGCGCGCACCAGGTACTCCTCAGGCCCTTGTCAATATCATATTCGTGTTCGGCAACCTTGAAAACCCCCCGAGTAACAAAATTGGGCTGATATTAGGAGGAATTGTCGTAAAACTTCAGAGGACGACGTTTACACCATCGTTAGCGCGCACCAGGTACTCTGTAGTCCCTTGCCAATGTCATATTCGAGTTCAGCGACTTCGAAAACCCCCGAGTAACAAATTCGAACTCATATTCATTATTATTTACCTAGTTATAAATTTTTTATAAGTAAAAACTTTAAAATGCATTTTTTTAATGCACATAATTATGCAGCTTTTCATTTTCCATTAATTAAATTTGTTCATAAAGTTTCCAGAAGTTCATATGAATCGAATGCAAAAAAGCCGCATTCAAATCCATCTTAGTGCACAAAAAATCCCTCATAAGGCCTATTTTTGTGTCAGGTTTCCTCGACCCTACTACCCCTTATCTAAACACTTCGAAAATTCGACAACATACAATTTTAAATACAGGTAATTACATAAATTTCAATTAACACTTGTTAAAGGTCATCATGCCAATTGAATTTACTCGATTAGATATATATTAAACTACAAATCCACTCTGACTTGATGTAATATTATGCAGACACTAGACTAAGGTTTACAGCTGTATGTACTGACTGCACATCATCATATTATCAATTTATCTTATTAGGTGCATGCCCAAGACCCCCATCGGTTAGACTACATGGACATCTACTCGACGGCGCTGTGGCATCTTCAAAAGGAAGTGGCGCTAAGCGCGCTGGCTCAAGACTTGATCAACACAAATAAGAATCATCCGATCACGTGGTGCGTTAGCGGCAATTGTTTTTCGCTCCATAAAGAACACGATACCGCTATTAAGTTCTTTCAGCGAGCGGTGCAGGTACGTTTTAATTTTGATCTTTTTTAAGAACCCTAAAAGGCACTTGCACATTTTTTTATTGGCTTAAAACAACCTTTTTTGCCTAAATAGCACTTCCGTCAAATATTTTTTTCATACGAAATTTTAAAACGGAGCTGTAAATTTTTATTCAAATATAAAACACCCGACATCACATCACACGACAGTTTGTTGTGTTTACTTCTTGTCACAAGTTTTGCTCTGACGACAGATTTAAAGGGCCGGACATCGGTTAAACGTAGCTATATCAATGAAAATGTATAATCAACTCTTTGTAGAGCGCATAGCACTCTATCGGTTCTGCACTGCCCATACATTTTCACCGATATATGTAGCTACAGTATCGGACAAAATTAGAGCGACTTTTTATTTGTTATAATAATTACGAGATGCATGTGTTCTATTATAAATGGAGTAAATTAAAATAATAGTACTAAATATGGATAACTTTTATTGTAAAGGTTTGACGACAGATTTAAAGGGCCGGACATCGGTTAAACGTAGCTATATCAATGAAAATGTATAATCAACTCTTTGTAGAGCGCATAGCACTCTACCTGCTCTGCACTGCCCATACATTTTCACCGATATATGTAGCTACAGTATCGGACAAAATTAGAGCGACTTTTTATTTGTTATAATAATTATACGAGATGCATGTGTTCTATTATAAATGGAGTAAATTAAAATAATAGTACTAAATATGGATAACTTTTATTGTAAAGGTCTGACGACAGATTTAAAGGGCCGGGCATCGGTTAAACGTAGCTATATCAATGAAAATGTATAATCAACTCTTTGTAGAGCGCATAGCACTCTATCGGTTCTGCACTGCCCATACATTTTCACGATATAGTAGCTAAGTATCGGACAAAATTAGAGCGACTTTTTATTTGTTATAATAATTACGAGATGCATGTGTTCTATTATAAATGGATAAATTAAAATAATGTACTAATATGGATAACTTTTATTGTAAAGGTTTGACGACAGATTTAAAGGGCCGGACATCGGTTAAACATAGCTATATCAATGAAAATGTATAATCAACTCTTTGTAGAGCGCATAGCACTCTATCGGTTCTGCACTGCCCATACATTTTCACCGATATATGTAGCTACAGTATCGGACAAAATTAGAGTGACTTTTTATTTGTTATAATAATTATACCAGATGCATGTGTTCTATTATAAATGGAGTAAATTAAAATAATAGTACTAAATATGGATAACTTTTATTGTAAAGGCTATTACAAAATAATATAGTAAAAAAGAAAAAATAAAGAAAAAAAGGTAACTCTTAATAGACGCGACAAAATTAGAGCGACTTATCTAATATCTAAATGATAGTAAACAACTAATAACTAACAATTAGTATTTTGTCCAGTATCCTTTGTTTGCAATAACTTGCTGGCGTCTTTTTGGCATTATCATCTATATATATCTCCAAATATTTTTGATTTCTCCCCATAACTGATGCTTATTCGACATTTTTTTCATGCAATTTTTTTTCAACTATCTCCCAGAGGTTTTCGATGGGATTTAAATCTGGAGATTGTGCTGGCCATTGCAAAACTTGAACATTTTTTAGGGTAAACCACTCCCTAACTATTTTTGCCTTGTGTTTGGGGTCGTTATCGTGCTGAAACATAAATTTTAAAGGCATTTCCCATTCAGCATGGTAGCATAACATCTTTTAATATCTCTCGATATAAAAAACGATCCATCTTAGTATCAATTTTTTTTAATAGGACCTATTCCATACGCAGAAATCCAACCCCAAACCATTATGTTGCCGCCACCATGCTTCACTGTGGCAATAACGTACTTAGGGTCAAGTCTTTTTTTACTAGGTCGATGAACTGTGCACCATCACTACCAAAAAAAGTAAACCTTGACTCATCACTAAATAATACTTTCCTCCAATCCTTGGCGGTCCAGTGTTAGTGACGAGTGGCGAACAACAGCATCTCGATTTTTTTTTGACATGAATGGTTTTTTTGCTGGTCTACTTCCAGGAAGTCGGGCTTCCCCCAAACGACGTTGGACGGTTCTTGAAGACATATTTTGCATACCCAATTCTGCTAAAATCTGATTTGCATATAATCGTGGAGAACTCTGACTTAAGTTTTTTAATTCTACAAATCTCTTGCTTCGTTGTTTTTCTTTTTCTACCTCCCCATTTCAAATATACAACCCTTCCACGACGCCGAAAATTTCGGATAATTTTTGAAACAACCTGTTTTGATACCCTAAAGTCTTTTTTTATTGTTTTCTGTGGTGTCTCAGACTTATAGGCTTCTATAATTTTTTGTTTAAGATCAACCGAATAATGAATTCTACGAGGCATCTTGCACTAATAAACTCTACTGTGTACGGTTATCGTCGATTAGTTAAACTCAACTACAGACCAGAAAATGAAAGGATCGCTTTAATTTTGTCGCCGAATATGTAGCTTAAGGTTTGAAGAATGCTGATAAGGCACCACATTCCTAAACAAAAACTAAAAATAAACAAACGCAAAAACATATTTGGATGTTGTCAATAAACCCATCATTTTATTTTCTTAATGGGCTCAATACAAAAAAGTACTGATAAAATTAAAAAAGTCGCTCTAATTTTGTCTGTTACTGTAGATGAGCTGTAAAGTAATTTGGGTGGCACAGTGTCGCTTCGTCCCACTGTGCGTCGGTCGAGCACTAAATCCAGAAACCATTTTTTTTAAAGAATATTTTAAACAGATAGTTTTTTAATAGGTATAGGTAAGAGATGTTAAATTTTATGCAAGACCCATTCTGGTAATAATTTTTTTTATTTGCAATCGATTTTTATTTATAGATAGATCCAAGCTTCCCATATGCCTATACATTATTGGGCCACGAATATATAACGACAGAGGAACTAGACAAGGCGATGAGTTGCTTCAGGAGTGCAGTACGGCTGAATCCCATGCACTACAACGCCTGGTTTGGTATCGGAACAATATATTCAAAGCAAGAAAGGTATAATCTTGCAGAGATGAATTATTGTAGAGCGTTGTCTATTAATCCTCAGAGTTCTGTAATCTTGTGCCATATAGGAATGGTGCAGCATGCTCTAAAGCAGGTAAGATTTTGGCCCAGTAATTAATTGATATTAGATCATTTGTCGTATTTAAAGAGCTCCCAGAGCTGTCGTATTTGAAGAGCTATCAATTAAGGTTTACTTGGCTAAGACATTTCTGGATTATGGTTCCTCATTGTTCTGTATTTTAAAGGACTTGCTTAGATGCATATATTTTACATTTCACCATAATGTTAGTGTTTATATTGAATTTTTTGCTTATTAGTTATTAAAAATATATACAGTTTATGTTGTAATTTTTGAAGATATTTACAAGCCAGAGTGGAAGCGTCGCGCTCAATTTACGAATTTCTTAAACTCACTAATAAGTTTAATTTTTAACCTGTTGAAAAATGCTTTGCATCAGTTTTTTCTGCTTTTTATGGAGAAAATAAAGTTGTGTCTTGTTTTTACTGGATAATGCACCTGCTCTATGAATGAGCAGATGCAGGGGAGTTGCCTCTTATTCTTAGGCCAGTCAATGACCAGTTCCCTTCCGGATTTTTTCAAACAGCACAGATTTGCATGAAAATTTGGATTTAGATTCTACTTACCCTTTAATTCAAAGTTGTTATCGTGCCGAGGGGTGCTTTTTCCCTGGGGGTGAATGCCACCCCTTCTCGGGGGTTAATTTTTCTTTAATCAAAAATAAGTTCGAAAGTGGATAAACAACTTTTGTTCCATAAAGTTTTTTTTTTCGAAAGGCATTACTTTTCGAGTTATTCGCAATTGAAAATGTCAAATTTTTAACCAAAAAAATCACGTTTTCAAACGGTTTTTCGCAAATAACTCGAAAAGTAAGCATTTTATCGAAAATATCATTTTTACCAAAAATGGTGGGCTTATGATGTTCCATGGACCCAATACAAACGGAGTTATAGCCTGTTGAAAGTTGGTTTTCTCAAATGCCAACATAAATTTCAACGTAATATAACCAAAAACATTATTTGGGGAAAGCTATAAAACCTTTTTAAAGTACTTGAAAAAACCTTTATTTTTGTTATTTATAAAAGTCTCTAGCACTAAAATTAAGCGAGTTATGGCCAAAATAAAGTCGATCTCTATTTTTTTGGATGAAAAAAAGGTGAAAATCACCCTCTAATTACCACCCCAATTGAAAATAATCTTTGTCACTTTACAATTTACTTTATTAATGTATTTGTTATATGCTCAGGAAGTTTGACCGGTTTAAAGTGCATATTTTAAAAATATTTGAGCTTAAAGTGAAAGAGACATTTTTGTAATTTTGAAAAAATAGCCTTTTCTTTACAATAACTCAAAAACCCTTAATGATACGTAAAATTTTGTAGCATACAAAATTGTAGGTTTTCCTGTACCAAAATTTTTCGTTTTTTTTTATGTATCATTAAAGGGTTTTTGAGTTATTTTAAAGAAAAGGCTTTTTTTCATAATTAGATAAATGTCTTCTTCACTTTAAGCTCAAATTTTTTCAAAAATATGCACTCTAAACCGGTCAAACTTCCTGAGCATATTACAAATACATAAATAAAATGAATTGTAAAGTGACAAAGATTATTTTCTATTGAGGTGGTAATTAGGGGGTGATTTTCACTTTTTTTCTTCAAAAAAAAAATAAAGACCAACTTTATTTTGGCCATATCTCGCTAAATTTTAGTGCTAGAAACTTTTATAACAAACAAAAATAAAGGTTTTTTTTAAGTACTTCAAAAAAGGTTCGATGAGCTTTCCCCGAAAATGTATCGTTTTTTGGTTATATTACGTTGAAACCTTTAATGTTGGCATTTGACTAATAAGAAAAAGCTATAACTCCGTTCGTATTGGGTCTATGGACATCATAAGCCCACCATTCTTGTTGTTTTTTTATAGGCTACATTTTCGATAAAATACTTTTCGAGTTATTTGCGAAAAACCGCCTGAAAACGTGTTTTTTTTTGTTGAAAAATTGACATTTTCAATTGAAAAGTAATTCCTTTCGGAAAAAACTTTATGGAACAAAAGTCGCTTAGAATTAGTAAATATATCCATTTCTGAACTTATTTTTGATAAAAAAAATTCCCACCTCCAAGAAGGGGTGGCATTCACCCCCAGGGAAAAAGCACCCCCTGCTCGATGACAACTTTGAATTAGAGGGTAAGTAGAAGCTAAATCCAAATTTTCATGAAAATCGGTGCTGTTTGGGAAAATCCGGAGCTTTTGCCCTTTTTTCTGTTCATTGACTGGCCTATCTACAGTAGGTTTAAGAATTACTAAAGCCTCACTAAACTATTATTAACTACTCTTTAAAAATTAACCTTCTCTTTTTGCTCCTTTGGCTTATTTGGACGGGACCACAGGCCTTTAAAAATCAGCTTTTTAAGTCATAGGCCTATGTGTAAGTACAGAACTTCTAAACTAAATCAGTACAAGAATGTATTTAAATCTCTAATCCAATAAATTATACGAGTCTGAGCGTGTATTTTAAGCAAGACAGCAAGATTTTAAAATTAAAATATTGGGTGTGATGTCAACCATGCCTGTGTTTTTAACCATTTTTAATAAAAAACAACTTTCCTAAAACCGTTAGACTGTTATATGATGGTCCCCATGTTTAACCAAACTTTTTTTACGATTTCAAGATTAGTTATATAAATGGTAACTAAGATACGAATGATACATAATCCAGATGATAAATCAAGCGTCAAAGATTATAGCAGGGAGCCCGAGCCGCGAAATATAATTTTGGCCTCATTTTGAAGTGCTTTAACTCTTAAGGTGTGGTTCCTTCCACGCGGCCGTCGCATACGACTAACGCAATGCGACTAACGCATGCGGCCGCCGTTTAATTAGGTGGTTTCTTAGGACCGCGGCTCAAACTCGCGATAGCAAAATTATTAGTGTAAAGGGAATAATCTTTGGTAAAAGTCGTGATGGATGATGTAGCAATATATTTATTGTTAGAAAAAAAAAAGAGGATGACGAAATACTATTACAATTAGCCAACCTGAAACATAGCAATGCCCCTATATATTCAATATTTCAGCAAAGACGCGATGAGGGTTGTTATACTACATTAATAAATCGACATCTACAACAGGATGAAGTAAAATTTAGAAAATATTTTAGACTGAATAAAGCAGAGTTTAGTTTTATTCTTGACTTAATAAAAGACGATAAAAGTCCGAGCCAGACAACAGAGTTCCAATCCAATAACCCCAAAGGAAAAAATTAGCCAGTTTAAGGTAAATCTGTAGGGTGAAAATTCGAGTCTTATTTTAGGATCTCGGAAACTTGAAGAGATACGAGGTCGGTTAAATGAAGGCAAAGTTGGCAAGGCCTTTTTCATCATGTGACAAGCGCAAGGCAGTCGCCATGTTGAAATAGCGGCAATTCAAAAGTTTCGTACTGTTTTGATCGACAATGGCTAGGAGGCAGTATTATCTCCCAATTAAATCATTTACCAGAAAAAATCGTTTATGGTGTTTCACTAATTTATAATTCAGTTGAAGCCTATAATTGTACGCAATTAAAAGGTAGCTCAAATGTCATGGACGTCCTCAAAAGGAAAAAGAATGAGCTGGTTGAGAGGTTAGCTCATTACTTCTTTACTTTACAAAAATATCTATAATTTTATTCTAATTAGGGCCTTTCCACATATATACAATTGTTATATTGATTAAATTGTATTGTATTTAAATGATTTAAAGGTGTAAAACTTTTACATACTTCATAACAACCCTTCTTCGTTCCTTTTCGTACTGATATCATTATAATAATCGATTAAAAAACCTATTTGCTAATTAAGGCAGTTTTTTTTTTATTTTCGATTTTCTTCAATAACTATACTTTCTTAAAGTATTTTTTTATTTTAATTATGTGTTAAACGGCCCAACAGAGTTGAATTAATAACCCAAAAAACAGTACGAAAAATTGCATGATACTGACGCAATAGCGACAAAAAAATTGTGATGAAAAAGGCCTATATGATGCTAATCAAAATGCCACCTTAGAACTTAAAAAATTTCGAATACTTACTTTTGGGAAAAACCGATTATTCGCGATTTCGTTATTATTTTTTTATGACCTTATTTGAATGGATGTAACAAAATAACTTTTACATTTCCATTGCTACTTTTTCTGTTCTACAAGATAGTGTTATTAGATTTATACACCGACGTTTCGTCTTTGAGCTGCCATCATCAACTGTTTTTTTTTTAAATACGGCCCTGGATTTTTTTATTATGTATTTTAGGAGCTATTAAGTTCCCAAAACCAATAATGTATTGCACTTATTCGAAAAATTTATATTAATGGCAATTTTCATAAGAAACCATATGTTAGAGAGAGTCAGACAATATATTTTTGGCAGGATCTTGAAAACATTAAACTGATTTTTTTGAATAATTGCGAAACATCATTGGATTTGGGATCTTAAAAGCTCTTAAAATACGTAATAAAAAATCCAGGACCTCAGTTCAAAAATAAAGTTTCAATTTTTAACAATTAAAAAAAAAACACCGGACATTTCACACAAAACAACACAAACAAAATATCAGTCGCAGACACGACTGCGGCTACGCAGCTTCAGGTGTGTTTCCTTCCACGCGGCCGCCGCATGCGGCTAACGCACTACGTTAGCCGCAAAGCACTCCTAGTGCGATTAATGCGACTGGACACACATGTTAGGTGTGTTTTCTTATTTAAAGATTTAATAGGCAGATGTTTTAAAATTCTTCATCTTTATTTCCGAAAATAAATGTAATGCGGATTAAGAGTATTAGGTAAAAATTTGGAAATTTAAAATGGCGGATTTTGGCATTTATAAACCCATTGTAAAGCGATCATGCACTCGACGATCCGATCATCCGAAAGTATTTGATTGGTCAGAACATTGTGCGCCACAATGTTCTGACCAATCAAAATACTTTCGGATGATCGGATCGTCGGAAATCGGATGCATGAGACTCCGGCTTAAGATTCAGAATATAGGGGTTCTTAAGGGTGCTAGGTCAAAATTTGGAAATTAATAATCTTAGGTTAAAATTTGAATTGGTTTACTCCAAATGGCAGATTTTGGCATTTATAAACCGATTTGTCTCGAGTAGAAATATAATGAATCGATTCCGGATAATTTTGAAATTATATAACGTTGTAATTCTTTTGCAGACTGACAAAGCCCTAGCCACGTTTAACAAAGCCATAGCTAACAATTCCAAATCGCCATTATGTAAATTTCATCGAGGTTCTGTATATTTTGCTTTGGGAAGACACGCCGAGGCTTTGAAAGAACTGGAGGAACTCAAGGAAATAGTTCCCAAGGAATCTTCGGTTTATTATTTAATAGGTAAGAAAAATATTACTTTCGAATCTTACCTAAGATAATGCCATGGGTCACTAACGAAGGGCTAAGTTTAGATGGTGTTGCTAGACTGCAAATAGGCTATTTGACTGATTTTGAAAAATCGTTTTAAATTATTCTTTGGTACCTAACAAACACAATACATTTTATATTTCTGGGAAATCTGTATTTTCAATAAAACTCAATGTTAAAGTTTAAATTATAAAATTCGCGCTAAAAACGCTGTCTCTGTAATGGCGTCGACATATGTTTCGCGTGACGTCATATGCAAGTAAACAAGTTAACAACGAGTGCAACTACAGTGAATTTTGTTAATAATTTCTCAATTTATCGGCTAAAATGGTATATAAATGGTGTGTAGTGCCACAATGTACCGATACTTCTCTGAAAACACCACAAAAACTGTTTATATCTGTCCCAACAAATCCTAAAAGGCGAAAAAAGTGGTTACAGTTAGCTCGAAGAGATCCAAACAGTTTTGTATCGCATTCAAATGTTTTTATGTGTGAAGATCACTTTAATGTAAGTATACTAATATCCTGCTCTAAAATCCTATCGATTTATATACAACAAAATATCGCCTTTAGATAACTTATAAACACTTTAAGCAGACCATAAATTTCTTGGTAACAACATAACTGTGGATTGTAGAGAGATAAGTATCGCCTTCTCTGTGTTAAAAAAGTGTCCGTCGAAATGTGTTAAATTAGGGTGGCGCCACCGTAGCATAAGTGTCAATTTCATAAAGTTATTTTAGAGGTGCTTACACAGCTGTTTTTACATTTTTGAGTTCTGCAGCATAGTGGTCAGCGTTATTTTTAAAGAAACGCACAATCATAAATGCGTCTATCTCAGTTTATGTTACTTGAAATATGTTTTTTATATAAAATGGTCAAGAAACAGTTATTTAAATAGTTAAAGATCGAAAATAACACCTGAAAACACACAACACAAAGCTTGTGACATTTATTTACTTGCAAGTGACGTCACCAAAGTTGTAACCAATCACAGAGCGTTCCAGTCGCTGAATTAATTTCAAAAATATTTGAATTATAATACATATATTTAGCAATAAATATGCATATTTTATTTTATATTATAGAGAAATATGCTTCTTTATACTATTATCTGATAGAATGACCACAATTTAAAGCTTATTTTTAATGGTGGCAAATAGCCTATTGAAACAAACAACATCGACGCGATGATGCCAAGAAACTGGAGATATTGCCCCTCCTACTCGTGACAAACTTAACAGCATTCAGACGCTTCCATATTTATCATGTGTTGTCTAACGCAAGAGAGAATGTCCACTCTTTTATGAGCAAATCGTTGGAACATTATCTTCCGTGATTCGACATACATTTTTGGCAAGTTGCGTCGTGTCATAGATGACAATCTCAATACGCGCCCTGGTCCCTAAACTAATACTATTACACGTACATTTTAAGGCTTATCACTTTCGGTAACACCTTTTGGGTAATGGAGCAGATTTTACCAGCCAAAACAATACATTATTGCTTTTCAGAGATATTAAGTGTAGTTTGTTTTCAAATGGACATCTGTACATTACTAAAAATTCTATTGTCTGATTTTTTTTCTTAGGCAAAGTTCATAAAAAACTTGGCAACACAGATCTAGCTCTGCAACACTTTAGTTGGGCGACGGATTTGGATCCCAAAGGAGCTAGCAGTCAGATAAAGGAAGCTTTCGATCCTGCTATCGGAAGAAATAGTACTGATGTGATAGAAAGTCCACAGTCGCCTACACCAGATGAATATCATTCAGAAAGCAATTCAGGTATGTAAAACATTGATTTTAAAGAGAAACCTCAAGAAATAGTATATTACAATCCGAGACGGAAAATGCTTTATTGCCGGTCTAGACGTTATATAGTTTATCGAGACGCGTAGCGGCAAGATAAACTAAACCTCGAGACAGCAATAAAGTTTTCCGTCGAGGTTTGTACAAGGTGGGGCAAAAGTAATCACCCGATGTTCTTTTGCTGTATTTTTTTTTAAAGAAAAACTTTGGTTCTGCTTCTGAAATTTCTTGCCAGAACTTCGGACTACAGGTTCTCGCATTCCTGGCGAATATTCTCCTTAAGAGCTTCAAGTTTGTTGACGTAAACCCGCGACTTCAAAAAACCCCCATAAAAAGAAGTCTGGAACGGTTAAATCGGGTGATCTGGCCGGCCAGTGCAAATCACCAAAACGAGTAATTAAGCGACCCGGAAATGCTTCCTTCAGAATATCGGTTGTGGCTCGAGCAATGTACGCCGTTGCACCGTCCTGTTGAAACCACATGATCTCCAGTCCCAATTCATCCGATTAAGGAAGAAAAAATTCGGTAATCTTGACTCTGTAGCGCGCGCCGTTCACAGTCGTCGTTTGGCCCGCGGCGTTCGCAGATAAATGGCCCGATGACTCCTCCAGCGTAAACAGCACACCAAGCAGTAACTTTGGGCGGGTGTAATGGCTCTTCATGGGTGATACACGAAATTTCGGTGCCCCAGAAACGATAACTTTGTTTATTCACGTAACCGCTATGATGGAAATGAGCCTCATCGCTCATGATAATTTTTGATGAAAAATCGTCCTCTTTGTTAGGATTCGGGATGGCTTGAGCGTAGGTTAGACGCGTTTGGCGGTCAACAGTCAATAGCTGATGCACTGTCTGCACTTTGTAAGGGAACATCTTCAAATCTTTCACAAAATTCTGCGTAGAAACCGCCGGCTAATGCCCAATTGCGTGGCACGCCGCGCCGTCTGGTCGATGTTCCGGGGTCCTCTTCGACATCTTGGGCATTAGCAGCGATATTTTCAGCAGAACGGCTGCTCCGGAGCCGGCCTGCCTTGGGATCATCTCGTGTTGTTCCAGTCTCTTCAAGGCGAGTGGCCAAACGCCGCAGTGTTTGTTCACTTGGTGTCGGACGGCCAGGAAATCTGCGACGAAATTCACGCTGCGCCAACACAACCGACGAATTGTTGAGCAAAAAAGTGAGAACAATTATTCCACGTTCTTGCGGAGTAAACCGATTCGGGGCTTGTCGATTTGTATTCTGCGTTTGTTTACTTCACAAATGTCAAAACCGAATTGACATTTGGCGCCACTTGCAGAAGTTAAGAAGTTTTCCAATAGGGTGATTACTTTTGTCCCACTTAGTATACAATTTTTAACCTTTAATTTCTGACGCAAAAATTCCAAAGATTTTATTGTACCAAATGCTACATATTTTATCAAAGAACTTTGACACTTTAAACTTTGGCTTTGATTTTTGGAAACAAAAAAACGAGCAGGGAAATGAGGACGGAAAAGCATTTTCCAGCCTATTCCTATATATGCATTGCCGTCCTGATAAAATGTATAAGTACAGAAAAGTGACACTTTCAAGATTTTAAAAAGTCTGTAATGTCTACATTACGTGTACGGTTGAAAATATTGGTATATAAGTGATACTTTTCATGGCGCGCTCGTGTTTATCAGCCAAACAGAGTGAGGCTGGTAATAGGGAGCAAGCCATGAAAAATAACTTTTCCTCCAAATAAAATATGCTGTTTTTTCTTCAAACATCTACAAATGAATGCAAAAACATCTCTTTTTAATAGTAATAATTATTAATGATAGATAAGACCGGTGTCGGTGAGTAGTTGCTATAGTAATGTAACATAAAGCTGTCAGTGGACACTGTCAACAATATTTTTTTATTAAATTGCATCTCCGATTGTTTTAATTTCGTATTGATAAGCAGTTATTGAGTAAGTACCGGGTGTCGAAATAAGAAAGGAAGCCGGCTGTATCTCAGAAAATGTTTATCGCACAGCCTTGGGGAAAATATTTTTGGTAAAAGTAGTCAAGAGAAATAGCTGAAAATTATGTTCAAGTTTCTGAAAGGGCCGCTAGGGGCCCTACTGCAATATTGAATCTAAAAAAGTGATGTTTCTGTGAATTTCGGTATATTAACCTAACAAAAAAATACCTGATTTTTAAAGTCAAGGATAATTTAACCCTTTTTTGTTTGACAATTTTTGCTGTATCTCCAAAAATAAAGTGGTGGGGGGTATTTAAAGGTTTTCGTAAAAAACACTCTATATCATCAAAACGACAAAGCCGATTTTAACAAGCTTAGGCTAGTTGACAAGAGCTTTTCTTGGGCTATAAATGTTAGAGGGCTTTTTTTGATATTCCGACAGAAATGGTTAATTTTCTCAAAACAAGTAAATGCATTGGTATAATTTTTTTTTCATGAAAAAGTAGCTAAATATTGCCTAAACAAGCTCGCCAAAACCGTATCTCGATATCTTGTTCCTTACCTAAAATTTGGGACAAAGAAAATTTTATACGTCAATATCTTAAAAACTATAAAACCTACAAGAAATTTTATAAGACATTAATTATGTATTTTAACGAAACCTTTAATTTGGATAATATAATCTTTTTATCTAAATGCATTACTTTACGAGTTTAATAA
This sequence comes from Listronotus oregonensis, assembly GCA_019359885.1. Taxonomy (NCBI): domain Eukaryota; kingdom Metazoa; phylum Arthropoda; class Insecta; order Coleoptera; family Curculionidae; genus Listronotus; species Listronotus oregonensis. Next base: position 68,454 of record JAHBCN010000347.1, read on the forward strand.
AAAAAAATCGAATTCCAGGGGTATACTTTAAAAAAATCCTGAAAATTTCATTTATTGATTATAATTCGTAAAGTATTGCATTTAGGCGAAAAGAATATATAACCTAAATTAAAGGTTCCGTAAAATTACATAACTTATGTCATATAATTTTTTTTGTAGTTTTTATCGTTTTTAAGATGTTGACGTATACAATTTTCTTTGGCCTAAATTTTAGGTAAGGAACAAGATATCAAGATATGGTTTTCGCGAGCTTGTTTAAGCATCACTTAGCTACTTTTTTATGAAAAAAAATCATACCAATGCATTTAATTTTTTAATTAACCATTTCTGTCGCAATTTCGAAAATAGCCCTCGAGCGTTGTCAGGTGAAACTAAAAAAACTTCAAATAATATAACATTACTAGCCCAAGAATAGCTCTTTTTAACTAGCCAAGTTTGTTAAAATTGGCTTAGCCGTTTCGAAGATACAGGGTGTTTTTTACGGAAACCGTTAAATACACTTTATTTTTAAAGATACAACAAAATTGTCAAACAAAAAAGGTTCAAATTATCCTCGACTTTAAAAATCGGGTATTTTTTTGTTAGGTTAATATAGCAAAATTCACAGAAACATCACTTTTTAGATTCAAGATTGCAGTTACGCCCCCTAGCGGCCATTTCAGAAACTTGAAAATAATTTCCAGCTATTTCTCTTGACCACTTTTACTAAAAGTATTTTTCCCCAACGCTGTGCGATAAACATTTTCTGAGATACAGCCGGCGTCCTTATTTATTTGGATACCCGGTACATTAAATATTCAATTGAGTAATAAATAAAAATTTTAGTTTTATTTTTAGTTTAATAAATATTAAGTTGTTTACTCTTGTTTTGTTGTTTGTTTATATCTATGTTGCTATGATAAAACTTTTTCCTCCGCCGGCGGGAAAGTGAAAGGTAAAGCTCCGCCTACACAGACGAGTAATGATGGATTTACTGACGTTCGAAGAAAAACAAATTATTTTGTTCTCGCAACCATATACACCTAATAAAACATTTTTTTTAGGTAACCAAGGAGAGGGTATTAGTTTTGAAGGTTTGCCAGACGACAGTGAAGACAGCGCGTTCGAATAGAGTTTTAAGATGGTTATGTAGTTTGAAAGTTTTATATTGTATATTACGTGTTAATTAACGGGCAAAAAAGACGATTCTCGGAGCATATAACTTTTGTAATGGGCAGTAAATATAATTTCTAGTGTCTAAAAATCCTGGAATATTGCGAATATCTTTTTTATGGAAATTCCTGTAATTTACGTTTTTTTCTGGTAAAACTTCAAATTTTATTATATATTTTAAGGTATACAAGATATGACACAAAGTATTTTTTTTTAAAGGAACACCCTGTTTATTTGTAAGATTGATGCCCATATTTCCACAACTATGAAGATACTATCAAATTTGGTATATGCTTAAAGCTTTTTAAAAAATCTTTTTAATGGTGCCATTATATTTGGGGTGTTTCATTTAAAAAAATGCTTTTTTTGCCTATGAAACCTTAAAAACAATATTGTCAATGGTTTTTTGCCCTAATGGGCATAGAAAATTTTACTAGTATCCTTATTTAAATAATTTTTAGTTGTACTGTAAGAAAGTTACTGTTGATGAACACCTCCATGAAGAATGCCCATTCATAATGTTAATACAGTTATATGCCCTTAGACTGAGTAACTTGTGCTAATATAAATCACTGTTTTCCTTCACAGTATGATTATTTAATTTCGGGTATACTAATAGGACAATAAGCCCCAGAAGCTTGAAGAATAGTCTAGATATAACCTCAAAAATCGCTAAATTATTAAAAAAAATCGATGTGCACCAAAAAAAACTTTTAAGTAGCAAAAAATAAAGTGTTTGTAGGTTAAAAATTAGTTTAAAGTTAATAATTTATCTCAAAAACATGGACTGAAAAGAGTTCTTGATGTCGTATTTTTGAATGTACAGAGATGGTTAAGAGAAGCTTTTTTGTCACAGTCTAATCGACTGAGGTGATGTTTTACATTCTAGTCTGAGAACTGACTAACTTGAGGTACAAAACTACAATTTTGTGTATGATTAATTTACTAATAGGTAGATAAGAAAATCATTGTGGGAGAGGTGATACGGTTACCAAACTGTTCTACTGGCACCAACTCTGTTTCTTCTTCACATCAACGATCTTCTCTCTTCCACAATCAATCCTATTCATAGTTTTGCTGATGATGGTACCCTCCACTCTAATATTTCATTTTTTAGGCCTCTCCGCAATTCTGACTGGAAAAACAAGCACACCGGTCAATGCAGATATCTCTTTAACAAGACCTTAAAGTTATCTTGGATGGGAGCGCAAAAAATTGTCCAGTTTAATGCCTCCAAAACACAGTCGTTGGCTGTCGCGAAAAAAGCCTGCCAATGCTCATCCAATACATATGAGCGTCCAAGTTCTGCAGAACAAAAATCATTTAAGATTGTGGGCATTACTCTTGAGAATAACCTTAACTGGCACAAACACATTGCATCCATTGCATCAGCAGCTTGAAAAAAGCTTGGATTCCCTTTCCGAGCCAGAAAGTATTTCTCTCCTTGTAATCTGTATGTATTCCAGATCAAAACCTCTTTAGAATATTGTTCTCATGTCTGGGAAATGGCGACTCCTATAACACTTATAATTCTTAACCCCATTCAAAAAAGATATGTTTGTCTTATTAATGATCCCACACTTACAGAAAAACTTCCTTCTCTTGCCCACCGACGAACTGTAGGGGATCTGTCGCTCTTTTATAGGTATTTTCATGGCTTCTGCTCCGAAGAGTTGGCCAGTATACTTCCTCCTCTGGCAGCTCCCAAAAGAGCAGCACGTAGTGCCACTTTTATGCATCTTTTTACAATCTAGATTGAAAGGCCCTGGACTTCCCACTTTGCCCGTTTCTTCATTACCAGAGTGCCCAGACTGTGGAACCTGTTTCCCGCAGAAGTTTTAACTTCACCTTCAAATCTCCAAGTGTTTAAGTCTTGTGTGAGTAATAAACTATCTTTTACCACACTTCAGACAACCACGGTACATGAGCACGTAGGCCTCAGTCTTCGTGGACTGTCCCAAGATAAAAAAAATATATATAAGGCTTGACTCTTTGATTTTTTTCAAAAAAATAGGACATTTTTATACATTACTTTTTATTATAGAAAAACTAGTCTTGCTAAAATTTTGAAATAATTCCAGCTTAATGCCGAGTATTTCTATCATATCTTCATAAAAATTCAAGTTACTGAATTAAATAGTTTCGGAGATAAAAGTTTTTGAACTTTACATTACAAGTGCCAAATTTAATCGTTTATTTTCTCTTTATTTATGTTAAAAAAAACAGAAACAGTTTGCACCATTTAATTGCCTTTCAGAAACTTTCCTACAGTTTATTTCTACGACACTTAGAGATAGGTGAAAAAGACTTTTAAAAAACAAAGAAAAAATTTTGGCTTGAAAGTCAAGAATCCATTCGAATACAAATAGATAGGCTTGCTGATATGTATTTTTACCCCTGAGAAATTTAAAGCTGTTTAAAGGTTATTTTTATTTTACCTAAGTTGAAAAATAAAAAAGGATAAAGGTTGACAATTCTACTTGGAGTGAAAAATTTACCCTATACACAACCAGAATTATTTCAAAATTTTTTAGCATTTATAGTTTTTCTGTAATAAAAAATCGAAAAGTTTGTCCTGATAAAAGTTTTAGAACAATGTTAACCCTGCCAGACATTAAGTTTTTGAATTTAACTATTATTAAATTAATCATACACAACATTGTAGCTTTGCACCTCGCAGATTAGTCAAGATGGCCCCCAGTTCTTAGACTATTGAACATAAAAAGTAAAGCAAGATTGAAATGTGTATATTTATACAAATCTAGGAGAATGATGAAGCGAAAGGTGGACGTATCCCATATGCATAGCCGAACGAATACACGGTATGACACATAGGCGTGTCAAAATTGATTCGGGTTGCGCACGACGTCACTTTGTTAAATTTAAATGCGATTTGCATGGAAAAAATTAGTTTGTTAGGAAAATACTTGTTAAAAAGGTATTTAAACTTAATAGGAATATTATTGAATAATTTGAAATACCATTTATTTGTAATTAATACTCACGCACGAAATTAAAGCCTAAATTAAAATTTGCCATTTACTGCAGTGTTATTTTTTTGTGGATTAAAGTATTCAATCGCATTCAATTTTAGTTCTTTGAAGAGATAATTCAAAAACATATTGCATTTTTACATTTAAAAGTCAGAGAAACATCTTAAAGGCTGATCAAATTTATCTATTAATCAAATGAAATTACTGAAGTAATTTACTTGTGTGCATTATTTTGTCAATGGGTGTATTACTTTTTCTTTACATTTTCACTAAAATGATACACTAATTTACGTACACTAAATAGAAGTAATTAGAGCTATACTAAACACTATAATACCAAGAAAAAACAAATTTAAACACTGAGCAATCAGAGTAGCTTTCAGTGACAAAATTGTGATTTGTAAAGTTCTTGAACGAACTAAAAGTTTTTATAATCTCAGCTCTTGCATAGTAAAAGAACTTATCCTTATTTAATTGAGTTAAAATTTCGTTTTTAAAAGCAGAAATTATGAAAGGTTTTTATTCTTCTTTTATATTTAAGTAAAGTGAAACTTATGCTTTTAGAGAAAATTCTTGTAAAAATCATTAACCTAAAATGGCTGCCTTTCATGAGGGGCAAGGAGAACGCCATAAAGTACTACGAAACGCTCCTGAGCTACTCTGAAGCGCTCTATATGCGTCGCTGGAAGGCTACTCAGTTAACTAAACTTAAAAATGAAATAAGAAAAAAAACCTAAGCCGAAAATCGACAAAGAACCGTTATAAATTTCCTTAGTTTATTCTTATAAATATGTTAGTCCATTTTTCGCTTCATCGTCTAAATAATTTTTCTATCCACCTGGATAAGTCTGCGACCTTGTTAAGACCTTATATTTTCAAGACTGTACAAGATTGTTTAAATACAAATTGAAAGAATTGTAAAAATGATTATATCTATACAGAACGGTCTAATGAGGGCACCTTTAAGCGTACTCCCAAACAGAAATCTGTAAAACTGGGTAGATAGACTCAATATTCCCTATTTGGTCATTTATAACCTTACTTAAAAAAGGGGTTGTTGGAATTTCAAAATTAGGTTTAAGTGCAGTAGTCCTCTTACTGATTTTTTGTTTGTTTTTATTTTCAGGGTAGCCAGATACCAAGAAAATAACATATTAATTCACATAAATTGCATTTTTTGTTTATACTTTTTAAAGATCTTAAGAGACACAGACATCTTCAGGCTAAAATTATGATAGATTATTTAAAATAAGGGTGGTTTCTGTGTAATGTTCTAGGTCACTCTTATTGGACTACCCTGTGTAGATTTTTTCAATTTGCGTGATTAATCCCTCTCAAGTAGCATTTAGGGAAAGTTTTCCTATGGAAGTTTGCAATCAACAGTGTTGCCGATGTGACGAATAATTATTATTCTTGGGTATAATTGCTACTTGGGCTGTATTTAGGTAATAGTGATTCCTTTAAGGATTCATTGTACAAAACTAATTTCAATTTATTTTTTTACTTTATGAATCAGACTGGTATCTATGTGTATGTTTTTATTGTAGATTACTTGATATTGTATATTGTTTAGTTTGTATTATAACTGTAGTTTCTCAACACGGTGTCGTATGACATTAAAAAATAATCTTATAGGTAACATACACAGAATTTAAAAAGTAGGCCGTGTTGGAGACTCGTTAAATCACACTTTGTTTTTTTATTGTGTATATAAAATAATTTATGAAAAATTGTATTTGTTTTGTGTACCTCCCCACCTTATAGTTAAATTTCGGGAAATCAGGTAATATCCAGGCGCACAGCTGTGCGCCAGGCTAAGTTTCGGTCTAACGCACTCAGTGTGTATATTACACGAAAGGTTTCAGCGTATTTTCCCCCATCAATAACTTCGTTTTTATTCCACATAAAGGTATGATATTTGGTATGTAAATTCACGTAAGTATTCTTATTACCTGCGAAAAAATTGAGAAACTTATGTCAAGTGGTTTCTGAGATATTTGATGTTAAAAATCGCCCATTTTCCTACTGATTGACTGAGTCATTGAATCATCAAAATAACGGGGCACTTCCCGATGGATTAAAAACTTGAAATTTTTTATATGTAAGTAGGTTTTAGAACACAAGTAAAGGAAAAATTCTAGAAACTGCTTATTTTTACTTGTAAGGCTCTAAAACAGTGGTGGTTATATTATATATTTAGGGGGGTATTTTAGAAGCGAAGTTTCTGAGGTCATAATTGTCTCAGAATTAAAAATGTAGGCAGGATTTAATTCTAATCATTAAACTCAGAAAAAAGAGAAGTTATACCAAAAACACTTACATAAAATAAGGGGCCTTTTAAAGTACCAAGACCTAAAATTAGACCAAATTCTCTTTTGACTTTACCGACAGATCAGTAAAAAACTTGCCAAATCAAAAAAGAACTTGTCTAATTTTAGAGCTTTCCTAACCTAACTTAATCCATATTAAAAATAAAATATTTTTTGTAAGTCATTGATCTATATCACAAGGTATTTCCTGATCTTCAAAAATTTTATCGCCATCTTCATTAGTAGATTCTTCCATGTCTTGAAAGCCATTGATCAATATCTGTTTCAATCTCGCTCAAGTCAAAATGTTTATTTATTGGGCTATAAGGGTGTATGCGACACACGTAATTTTCACAGTTGCTATCAGCGGTATTTGCACTATTAGGGGCCGTTCATGAATTACGTTACAGCTTAAGGGGGGTGAGGGGTGTAGAGGATTGTGACATTGTGTACAAGTGGTATGGAGGGATCATCAGCTTTGTGACACCACATGTAACAATCTAAATTATGAAAACGCAAAACTTAAATGTTAACGAAAAACTTACGAGTTCTACTAACTCTTTCTATATGCTTATAAGGTTTAAGTAGGTTTTTTTCGTTGGCGAGTTCACGCTGGATTTAGAATATTTGAATTGATATTAATTCTATTAACAAATATTTTTAATGAAAATTTAAAAAAAAAAAATTAGTTTTGATTATTTTTAGTTATAAAATTTCAAAATATGTGACGTCAACTAGGGGGGAGGTAGGTAGGTTTAAAGTGAGTGGAGTTTTTACGCCCTCCACGGGACCGCTGGTATTGTGGCTCACCCTTTTTTTTCCATGGATCGACTCTAATGAATCCGATACCAGATTGGGAGAGAGTTCTTACATCTCCTCTACCGTGTCGCTACCGGACACGAGCACAATGTGCTCTGGTGTCCCTGTCTCCTGGAGAGTATGACGAGCAGACGGTTAGTAGCTACCAGGTCCTTGTTACAGAAACCAGATGTTCTTTTTGAGGCCGTATCTCCGGCCTTATCCTATGAAAACGGTCCTATCCTAACCCTTTTTCCTATAAAGGCGGTTCTGTCCGCCTTCTGTTTGGATTCAGGGAATCCTTTCTAAGCACCTGTTTGTTTGGGATGGATTAGCCCTTCCCCGTGAAACAGGCGCCGGCGACTTCAGGGGCACCTTTCAAGGATTCACCCGTTTCGGTCGGCGCACCTTTGTCTGCTTGTGATCTTGAGTGGCACCTCTCGAAACGGATTTATCCGTTTCGGTCAGCGCACCTTTGTCACTTTTTTCCTATGAAAGCAATTGTCCCCTTTCTGTTTGGAGCTAGGGAAGTAATAGTCCACCACGGCAGAGCCCCGCATTACCGCAGTAATGCTAGATACTCTGAGAGGTCGTCCTGTATCTCAGAGGCACCGTTGGGGACACCTGTTTAAGGCACAGGATGTCATTCACTCATCAGCACGGTATGCTAACACCTTGAGTTAAAGCCTTGTGTTCATCTAAGCTTCGAATCCTGTTCCATACGCTAGCTAAAAGAGTTGCCGATAACCAGCAACTCTAGCGCATGTTCCAAAAGATCCTACTGGGCCCAACCACAACGACGATGCGGGTTTCACAAATGTGACGAGTTGTGACAGGGACGGGGAGGGTCAAAAAATCATGAAATTCGTGTGACGTAATTTATAGATGGCTCCTTATACGGAAAACAAGGAAAGTTTGCGTTTGAAAAATAATGTTAAAAAGATAACACAAATGATACTTTAAAGTCATATTTACTTTATAATTGCGTCAACTATAACTAATCATTCAATTAAAAAAAATGACGAAACACATAGGATTGGGTTTTATAACTATCTTTTTTTTATGTGTACACAGAATAAAGGGAAATACATATATTTTTAAAATACCTAACGACCATTTAACTGTATTTAAGTGGGCAATTTTTAAGAAACGTCACAATTAGCAACATTACTAAAACTGCCTTAACCTTACAAAAACTTTCTTACTCCTAGATACAAATCTCAGATATTTAATTACATTTGAGGAAAATAACAAGGGATCGTTCAAGTATTACATAAAGCATTTGAGGGGAGGGGGGGTTTGAACTACGCGTTACGTAACATTGTGATTTAGGTAAAAATGGTCACTTGGTGGTTATGTAACGTTTTACTAGAGGGGTGGTACAGAAAAACGTTACGGTGCCTTACATGGGGGGAGGGAGAGGGTAAAAAATCTTCAAAAATTGCGTTACGTAATACTTGAACGCTCCCCAAGAATAAACCCTCTCGGCCACAATTTTGTGAACACCTTGTATGAATAACATAAGAAGATTATACGCAGGATGAGCAAATTTAGTAGACAGAAATTTTAAAGTTAACAACGGTTTAGAATGTTTAACAAAACGTCATTGTCATGTTATTCAATGATTTATTTCAACCTGTCAAAATCTGACATTTTGTTAAAATTTTAAACCGTTGATTAACTTTTTAACAATTGCTTAATTCCTTGCTACAATTTAACAACGCGACGTAAACGACCGTAATCCATTAGAAAAGTGTAGTTGAAAGAAATCTAAGATTTACATGATTCATCATCTGTCAAGGAACGTAAAGAATTTCACATTTATTTTAAGTACACAGAATTAATTTAATTATAGGTTTCACTTTTACCAATACAAATTTAAAGTAGTAATAAATGCAAGATTCTAGCCTTTTGTATGTTGGCATTTCAGGTATTTATTGTTACTTTTTTTATTATCAAATTTAAGTAGCAAATTGTTTATAGAAATTAGATTAATTTTGTAGTTACTAAAAATGAATATAAAATTCTTTTTATTTCAAAATATTTAAAAAAAGGAAAGCTTTCAAAAAAGAACCTATAAGTAATGTCTCATTAGTACAATATTGAAAAGAAATCCGGCACAGGGATTTATTTTTTTTTAATTTAAATCATTATCTTTAGTATTCTTTCATATTCTATGGAAAAAATATACAAGACGCCTACTTCGATTTTCTTTTTTTAATTAACTGGATTATAGTTTACTTATAGCACAACAAATACAAGGTATGACACAGGCGTTTAAAATCTGAGTGGGTTATGGTCAAAGCATGCTATTTTAAGGTTTAGAGTGTACAGGGCATTATGAATATTAGGTCAAGAATAACTTTGAATTTTCTCTTGTATTTTTAATATACGCTCGATAGAAATTTCTTTACTATTAAGTTAAAAGTTCAATAAATGGTGAATATTACTTCCTACAGTGAAATAATTACCAAAGTAATTTATCTGTGTACGATAGGTTTTTTCATAGGTGTATCACTTTTCCTTTGCATGTTCTCTAATAAAATGAGATACTGATTTACATACACTAAGTAAAAGTAATAATATCTCATATACGATTGGCAAGGCAAAAGCTTGCACGCCAATTTTAATGTAATAGAGTAGGATACATATGGTATGACCCTAGATTGAAAAGAGAACAACAATTTCTCCTATTCCACTTCCAATACGACGGCGATTTGTTGGCTGAGACATGCAAGGGGATGCAGTATAAGCGTCCAGCTATTTCTGACAGTGTTGCCATTTCATAAAATATTTACTAGCAATTTTAAAAATGTTTTAAAAATTATACATTTTATAAAACTTTTTATATAAAAAAAGTTATGCGCTTAGCAAAAAAAAAAAAGAAATTTGTAAAAAATATTAGTATTTTAGAATGGTTAAAGATACTTTATTATTATATATTCACTTGCAATACTTTTAATGACTGTCTAGGGCGGCTAGGCTCATTTTCACATAGGCTTTTGCATTGAAAATAATATTCTGCTATTTTAAAAAATGTATTCGCGTAAACAAAATATTAATATAATTTTATGGTATTCCAAAGCTGAAAGTGCCGATGAAGTTGTTGGGCAATTTGCTTTTAAGTACCCTGGCCAACAGGTCCCATCCTGCCAAACGATTTGAAATATCTTTAATCGTTTTAAAAACTCTGGGTGTATTAACCAATGTGGTAAATGCTACCACGAAGACCATGAAGCCGGTCCTATTTCGGAAGAAAGAGTCGAGAGGGACGAAAATGTATGTGCTTTTGTGGAAGCAAATGAGCCATGCTCCAGCATCCAAATTTCCCAAGAAATGGCATTCCAGACCGCACAGTTAGACATATTTAAAAAAAGCATGGGTATAAATTCTACAAAATTAAAACTACTTAAGAAATTTTCCCAGATGACTATATCGAGCGAATGGAGTTTTGTGAGACCATGAGAAGGAAAATTGCTAAAATGACGATTTTCTTAAAAATTATTCTGTTTACAGATGAATCATCCTTTTCTCTTTATGTTTATCATAATCCTGCAGTCGCCAGATATTGGTCAAGGAAAAATAAACATTTAAAAGCGCCTGTACAGGCACAATATCCCCAAAAATTAAAAGTTTGAGCAGGTATTTTGGGCGACAACATTGTAGGAACTTTTGTCATTGAAGGCAACTTAAATGGGAAAAATATTTGAAAATGCTGCTAGAAGAAATTATACCAGCTGTGTGGACCTTAAATGTTAATTTCGAGGAATTTTGGTTTCAGCAGGATGGCTGTCCTGCTCATAACGCAAGGCCAGTTCAGGAATTTCTGACTAGAACTAACTTTTACTGAACGACTTATTTGTGGCAGAGGCAAAGTCTAAGGATTTCTAGACTTTGGCAGAGGTACCATACCATGGTCTGTATGGTCACCGGATTTGACTCCTCTTGACTTTTTTTTGTGGGGACAATTAACTCAACTAATTTACAGGTATCCACATGAGATGGGCACATTAGGGGCAAAAATATTCGACATTACTAACTCCATTACACCGTTGGGACGTTTACAATGTCTTCGAGCATTTATTAAAATGGGAATGCTTTCAAGTTTATTTTTTAGTTTTATTTTTTTTTATTATTAGGATTACTATTAATCTCCTTAATTTTACAGAATCTTCATGTGTTTATTTTTTTTAAATAGCAGTTTTTTTTTTTTTTTTAGGTATAAATTGAACAGAAATTAACATGACCGCATAAAAACGAAAATATTGTACAAAATGTCCAAAAAATGCGATTGACAACCCCTATTTTAACATCCGGGGTCCGGCTGATACTGCCTAGTGCCGTCTCCGTCTGCTCGAATGCCCTGCCGCGGTATTCCCCTCTTCTTGTTGGGCCATTATAATACCGCCATAAGAACAAAATTTAAAAACTGATCGAATATTAAACTGAAATTAAAAAAAATCAGAAGAAATAACCTAACAAACCTTTAAAGAAAGGTTATAAATTTCCTTTGTTTACTCTCTTAAATACGTCAACAAAACAGCTGGTGATGCGCAATATCATACCTTGTATTTGTCGTGCTATGTATTATACCAAATTTATGACTTCCTCTGCTTACCTAACCTTAAAATGTAAATATTAGACTCCACCACTCATACTTTTAAACATATCGCCCGATAATAGACTGTCCAATGCTTTCTGCACTGACGGATCCTTTAAAAGGGGAGTGGGCCCCTCTTTGGGGGATGGTTCGGGGGCTGTTATCGAAGTGGGTATCACGGGCTCATTGGTCTTATTGAGGATACTCAAAATCCTACTCTGAAGTTCAGTCTGTTTGTTACTTGAATCGTCGCTTGTCTCCGGAGCTACGCCTTCAGCTACTTCGTGTTCTCTCTGCAGATCTCTTCTTTCTTGCAGGTACTTTATCAAACGATCGTATTGAGCTGTTGTTAACATGCGGTTTTCAGCCAGAAGATTTATAAGCATCTGAAAAGATATTCTATTAAAAACCTTTTAGGAAATTTTTATTATTACCATTAAAATTTTAACTTCTTTAAGGTATTTGTATCACAATAGGCACTTGAAATTTAAACCGATTATTACTTAAATAATTCTGCATCGATTGGTGCAGAATGAACTTTATAAACAATTAGTCCAGTAAATGAAGGGACAAAGCTGTAAAAAAATCTGTACAGTTTTCCCTTGTGGCGCAATTCTTAGGTCTTCGGAATGCTTTGAGCAAAAAAGTTTTCAACATTAACAGGTGGGAAAAGGGCGAAAATGGCCCCTCAAGGCCCAAAAGGGCTGCCGCTCTACCGCTAGAATGCCCATTTCATGGATTCACCTTTTAAGCCGGACGAATTGTTCCATTCTCGGGCAATAATGTACTTTTTTTTAAAAATTCAAAGTTCATCGGAATGGGAAAACCCCACCTATCATTGCATATGAGTTTGGGTCCATTCTGATTTTTCTAGAAAATTAAAAAAAACGGTCAAAGTTTTTTCACAATATTTTGGGAGTATTTCATTAATTTATTGATATTTTTTGAAAAAAAGGTTTTTATTAACATTTCTTTTTTATAATGAGACCTTAGAAAGTGTTCAATGATCCCAAAAAATTTCCTTCACCATCTTTCTTGCGTTTTGATAAAAAAAATTGTTTTACCATTTGCATTGTTTAGCCGTTTATCTATGCAGTGTGAAATTTTATGGATTTTTCGTCGGCCGTTTTTGCGAAAAATAATGGTGTTGCGAAAAAAATGGTAGAGACCATTTTTGTAGATTTTGAGGTGATCTTCATTTTTTGTTTAAACAAAAATACTCTAATTCGCATATTTTGGCAAATATTCGCAGGAATATCATTTTTGGGACTTTGGGGGGTCATTTTCAGCGGGTTCTCACGTCAGAATCGTGTAAACTTTTTCTCGCTCGAAAGCATCTGCAAAGACCTAAGAATTGCGCCATAAATGAAAACTGTACAGATTTATTTACAGCTTTGGGTACTTTCAGGTCTTTTAAAAATAAGTCTCATTTTTTGTTACAATACAGTTTTTGAAATATTAATTATTAAATAATGACAAATTAATCTCATTAAACTCGTGAAAGAAATACACTAAAAACAATCTGGCAACAAGTATACAGCGCGCATGCGTGAGACTTTACTGATTGTTTTTGAAAAACATAGTTGCTAGATTTTACAAACGAGCAGTTAGTCGTACGGGATTGGCTGAAAATAGTACAGTCAGAGCAAAAATTTGTGGGTTTAGGAGTAACGACGCAGTGGGACAGACTCATAAAACGTGCTGGAAAAATTTGTTTTAATAAAAATTGTTCAGAATCACTCAAAGAATACGGATAATCTTTTTTTAGAATTTTTAAATACATTTTTGGACCTCTGAAGAAAGATTTTGAAAAATTCACCCATATGAATGACACTGAATACTTTTTGTCCTGAAGTCTCGAAATTATTCTATTTGGCCATTTTTCCAGAGATCCCAAAATGTTTTCAAAAATTTTAAAAAAGATTTATAATATTTCTTAAATGATTCTAAACAATTTTTATTAAATTAAAACTTTCCTGCAACTTTTATTAGTAAAAGTCTCCTTTGCGTAAAAAAATTCGTAAGATTATGTTATGGCCGTTTGTGGAAATAACAATAATGTTGCACCTTATTTTTAGGCAGTTTTTTGGGGCTTATCAAGAGAAATATTTTGAGCAAAAAAATGTATGTAATCTTGATCATTTTTAGGCCAAAAAAAATATAAAAATTTTTTTTTCATAAAAATCAAGGTTGGAAGAAAAATTTTCGAAAAATAAAAACCCAAATCAAAAATCTAAAAAGAGAAATCAATAGGCAAATTTAAGACCGGCATTTAAAAAAAATGTTGATGATGGTCATTATACTTTGGCTTGGTTTTGCGTGAGGGGTATGCCGTAGTAAAAATTCGTCAGCAATCTACTTACCTGAATTGGCTGAGGGTGTCTATCGGCTATATTCATCTTATTTGGATCTTCAGGTCCCAAAGTTTCGCCTCTCATGTACGCCTCGAAGTTTCTCGACACCAGTAGAAGGGCATCGTCTATTGGCATGTTCCTGTGTTCTAAAAATAAAATTTAAAATGCACAGCTCAATAAAAATGGTAAAAATATCTCAAAAAGGTTCATTTGCATCCAAAGGAATTTAAGGATGAAAAAACTTACCTTGTGGAATGCCATGAAGAATGTTTAGCGTCAAACTGCGATGTTCTTCGTTTTGCGGCATAACCAAAATCGCATACAAACAACCTCGACTAGAAATGTTAGCTAATACCCGACCAATGGGCACGTCTTCATTTGGAAACAGTAAATCGACTATTAAACCAAGCTGTTTCAGTTTGGACTCGATAAATTCGGCGAATTCTCTACAAGATTAATTATTCTTAATGCTTATGCTGCCCATTATATATATATATATATATATATATATATATATATATATATATATATATATATATATATATATATATATATATATATATATATATATATATATATATATATATATATATAATTTATTAATACATTTTCGGGCAAAAATTTAAGGGACTATTCTTGACTATTCTAAGGATATTTTGTCCTTTAATGATTTTTGATAGGGTCCTTTGTTTTGAAAATACGGGGGAAAAATAATTTTAACCATTCAATTTTAGTTATTTACTACACTGGACCCACCAAGTCATAAAAAATCAAACAATTCCGTTGGTATTTTTAAACAACATTCCGATTACTACAAACGGCTGCAGACATTTAATTTGAATATGTCCCGTAAGTGATCATTTTGTATGTGTCGAATAGGTTGAAAATGCTTGACTTTGTCTATTTGACGTGTACTTCCTGTGTTTAAAACGAGCGGGGGGTAGTCGTTTTTAACAATTCTTGTAGATTAAAAAACATTAGATGTAATTTTTGGAAATAAATTGTTATTGTCGAAATTCTTTTTCGCCCCGTATCTTCAAAACAAAGCGCCCTATCATCAAAACATCAAAGGACAAAATATTCTTGGAATAGTCCAAGGAATAATCTCTTAAATTTTTGCCGCATATTTAATGAATACTTGAATATATATATATATATATATATATATATATATATATATATATATATATATATATATATATATATATATATATATATATTAAATATAATATATTATATTATATATATTATATATATATATATTATATATAATATATTTTGATAGGGCGCTTGTTTATTTAATGCTTCTCAAAATACTCAATAATGAAGTAAAATCGTTTCTGCACTTTGTCAATTACTTTCCTTGTAAAAAAATAATAAAATAAACACAAAAAAAACTTACTCTTTCATAACGAAATTTTTCTGACACGACTGACGCCATTAATGCCGGCAGAAGTGTTGTCATTTATAGATTAGAATCTTTTAACTCTACTCCAACGCAATTTACATTTGAGAAGGAGAAATACAGTAACAAAAGCCAAAAATTACTTAATGATATAAAATTTTTAAACCATTTTTGTATTGATATATATCAAAAAATCAATTGATATATATTGGATATATATCATAATACATATCCATTGATATATATCCTCGAACCCTGTAAATTATAACTAAATTGTGAGCAAGCATTATTTTTATTATGTTTATGTTGTTTATATTTTGTTTTTTGTATGCTGGGAAAATTAGTATTAGTAGTACTAATAAGAGTTATCTTTTAAGATAGAATATCCTCTGTACCAGTTTTAAGTAAAATATTGTACAGTTTTTGGCTTTTCAATTGATTTGATTTATTACTTTCAGTACATTTTCTAACTACTTATCACAGCCCTGCACACAACTTACGTGAGTGCTCTTGAAACTACAATTATTTCGCAATCATTCCTATCGGGAGGTGGAGCTATAATTTCTGGAGGTGGTGCTCCATGTGCTGGTCCAAAGTTGTCCCCATAATCTCCTCTACCACCTCCGTAAAACCCAGGCCTGCAATAATAAATATATATTATAGGCGATTTTTGTCACGACCAAACGTCATAGTAAAATATTCAAAATATTTAAACAATTTAAAAAGAAAACAAGTTATTTATTATAAATCTGTAACCTTATAATTTAGAGAATTATTTTATTATGTAATTGTATTAGCTTAGTTATGTAAATCCATGTGTCATTTCATTTTGTGTTCCTATGATACTTATGTAAATATAAATATATTATGTAGACAGAATCTGAAATAAAGTTATCTCTATTCTATCCATTATCAGATGCAAAAACTTACCCTCCATACATTAAATCCCTAGGTGGTAAATCCCTGGGTGGTAAATCCCTGGGTGGCAAGTCCGCGGGTGGATGATCAAACCGATCTCTTGACTTTTTCCGTCCAGCTGACCCTCTGGGCCCTTTATCTCCACCCCTACTTTGACGGCCTCTATCGTCGTTATTAAACTTCTGGGGTGGTGGACGAATGTTAGGACCTGTATCCATTTCTTCATCCTAAAAGATGATTTGGATGCAATATATCAGAACACAATGAAAATTAGGTACACACCACCATTTTAAACAAAATTTGATACAATGATATATTTATTTATTTTTTTAGAATTAAGAATAAATGTTATAAATATATATATTTATATATATAATAATATATATATATATATATATATATATATATATATATATATATATATATATATATATATACACTAATTAAAAACACATTTTATAAGTTAAAATATAAAAGTTAAATATATAAAATGTAAAAAACGCTTAATAACAAAAAAAATCTACAACAAACAAACATTACACTTTCTATGTGCT
This sequence comes from Listronotus oregonensis, assembly GCA_019359885.1. Lineage (NCBI taxonomy): Eukaryota > Metazoa > Arthropoda > Insecta > Coleoptera > Curculionidae > Listronotus > Listronotus oregonensis. The sequence goes on from JAHBCN010000347.1 coordinate 85,537, forward strand.
TCTTTTTAATGTTTCTGTTGTAGCACAAAACAAATCTATGGCTGAGTAATTGTTATTGTAATTACTAATTAACCGATCAACAAACGCCGTCATACCATAATTTGTTCGGTGGGTATTTACAGAAAAGAGATATCTAGATCTGGTGTGCCAACTTGGTACTCTAAAGTTTATTTTTCCTAATAGAATGGGACAGTTAATTATACCATTTACAATTTTATGCAAAAAAAGCAATAAGGCTCTTTTTCGCCTGCACTCCAGACTTGACATCCCTGCTAACAACAATCTTGTCTCGTGGCTTAAATTTTGACAGGGAAATCTGTACTTATAAAGTAAAAATTTTACAAATTTATTTTGGACGCACATACAAATCCATATGCAGACCTCTCCTTGAATATGGTCATGCAATGTTTCTTAATCTAAGAAAAACTGCATTAAAGAACCTTGAAGTTGCTGAAACTACATCCCTTCGCATAATAACAAAAGCACGACATCCTAGGAATCCCTTACATAATCCATCAAACCAGCTACTGTACAATGATTACCCAGATCCAACCAATTTCCAACAGACTAATACAATTATCAAAGAAATTCGCCTCAAAGCAGCACAACATCGACCTCCTCCAGCCATTATGTATCTTAAGAACTGACTACCAGCAACGGAACCCACCATTAATATTTCCAACTGTTACAATTATAGAACATTTACTAGAAATGAACAATCAGTGACGTATTATGTGATTTTTTTTTTTAATTTCAATACTGTTATCATTAAATTGACTCAATAGTAATGTTATTTTTATAAAATACAGGGCAGCAGGACCTAGGTCAATAGCCCATTGGCATAGTATAGTATAGCTTATTGTATTGTGTCAATAAATGTCTTAATAAATAAATAAATAAAAAAATATTTTGGACGCGTTCCAACCTATTTACATAACAATTGTAAAATGGTGCCCAAATTACACTATTATATTCAAGAACGCTCCTGACTAAACTATTATAGAGTAATATTATTACTTTTGTGTTGTTTATGAGACTACAGTTTCTCTTTAAAAATCCCAACATTCTAAAACCTCTCAACACAATACTATCCACATGTAAATTAAAATTTAATTCCCTGTCAAAGATAACTCCTAAATCATTAAAATGGCTCACAGATTCCAGAGCTATGTCATTTATGTGATATTGAAATATCACAGGTGAAAGGTTTTTATAAAATCTCATTGTTTTACATTTATTTACATTTAAAGTTAAAAAATTTGTGTTACACCACGCGACTAAACAATCTAACTCTTGTTGGACCGGTTGACAATATGACGAAGAATGAATAACAGCATAAAACTTTAAATCATCGGCATATATCAAACACTGACAAAATTTAAATACACTTATTACGTCGTTTATAAACAAAATAAATAAAATGGGAACCCTGGGGAACACCGAAAGTCACAGATATGTCGCACCACGCAGTCTAACAGACTGCCTTCGTGATGACAGGTTAGAATGAATCCATTGCAAAAAGGCACCATCCACTCCAAGCCGCTTAAGCTTTAGCAACAGTAGTTTGTGGCAAACACTGTCAAATGCCTTTGATAAGTCGGTATATATGGTATCCACCTGAAAGCCGGCCTCAACGCTATTGATTAGGAAGTCCTGATACAACCCATTGTTTGTGGAGGCAGATCTGCCCTGGAAGAAACTGTGCTGTTCAATTCCAATATGATGTCTAAAAGTATTAAAAAGTATGTCCGTCAAATATCTTTGGTATTATTGACAGCAGGGATATGCTTCTGTGGTTCTCTATTAAACTTCGATCTCCTGATTTAAAGTTATTAATAAGTTTGATTCTTTCCACACATTAAGAAAAATTCCAAGATCAAATGAATGTTGAAAAATTGTACAGATTGGGATAGCTAGTGAAGAACAGCATCTTTTTATAAATAGAGGTGTGATACCACCCAGAGCAGAACCCTTATTACAATCAAGAACATTGATTTTTGCTCCTATTTTCTTTACTGTAAAATTGTGAGTTGTCAGACAAACAACCTCTTGTACGTTCTTCATCACAGGCATCTGCAGACCCAAGTGATCACAATAGGAAGACTGAAACTGATTTGCAAAAGCTGTAACAATCTCATTGGGCCCCCGTACTTTTAAGTTATTAAATTCCATAGTCCTCGGAATGCGATTATCTCTACGCAAATTGTTTATATTTTTTCAATTCAAATGTTCTTTATTGACATAAGCAAAATCAATTACATATATCAAATGGCCATTGACCGAGGTCCTTCAGCCTAAGGTAATTAAAATTTTATTATAATTATATTTATGTTGGATACAAAAGGAAATTATACAATTTACAAAAAACAAAAAGTAATAATCATAAATAAGCCATTTCGGGGTTGTTGGTCTTCAAATTAGATATTCTAGTTCTTCATATATAGTAAGTAAAGGATGTTTGTATGTTTGTTGTCTTCTTTGTTCCTCTGTTCGTTTCAGGGAAAATTCTTGTATTATTTCCAAATTGTGTTGTTTTGTTATGAGGTTGGTAGAGAGGTGTTTTAGGCGCTGCAAAATTGGTTGTGTTTTCGTCATTTCATAAAGTAGTGTATTTGGAGGGTTATGTAGTATATTCCTGGGGTGTCTCATTTTTGTAATTGTTCGTGGTGATGTTGTTTCTGCCACTTCTAGAGTTTTTTCAGCATTATTATGTAGGTTAAGCATTACTGGGTGTCCATATTCTAGAAGAGGCCTACAGATTGACTTGTATATAGTGAATGCTATGTTAATATCTATCCCATCTCTATAGGTCAGACTTCTAAAGTGCTTAGCTCTGGCTCTGGAAATAATTTTTTTCTTACTGATTTTTGTATGATCATTAAAATTGAGTTTGTTGTCTATAATCATTCCCAGGTATTTGGCGGACTGCTTCGGTAAAATAGGGTGATTATCAATCATTATTGTGGGAGAATTATCTTTAATTTGGTGGTGGAATATAACAAATTGCGATTTGCTTGGGTTGGGCTTAAGTATCCATTTTTTAAACCATACTGTTGTTTTGTTTATTAAATTTTGGAGTTCTTCTACAGCTTTTCTTAAAGTTTTTTGATGAACAATTAGAGCAGTGTCATCAGCAAACTGGAGAATATAAGATGTTGGGCTGATTTCTTCCTTGTTTATCTTGTCATAGTTGTATATATCATGACAGTAGATGTTGTAAAGCAGTGGTTCCCAAACTGGGGTCGCGCCCCCCCAGGGAGGCACAAAGTAACATTAAGGGGGGCGCAAGAGCTCAGAAATATTAATACAAGTTTTTAGCTTTAAAATAACAAAAAATCAGTTAAAATAAAAAAAGAAGGTTTATATATGAAAACGTCGTCTGCAAGCTTAAAACCAAATTTTTTCTCATTTCCGAAATTGGCTTCATTAATGGAGAATAGTGACGACACTGCTAAAAACAAAGAAATTACAACATATATTATACCTCATCTAGAAAGTCTTTGCGATGAATTCCAACAATATTTTCCTAATTTACATGACAATAATGAACATAAATTTGCCTAAAAAATGACAATATAGAACATAAATTTGCCCTATAAATCATAAAATATCTTCCAATCTAGCCTTTAATCGCGGAAATGGCGTTGAAATTTTACAAACCATTCTCGACAACCTACTTATATGAAAAAGGATTTTCTATTTTAATGGAAATTAGAACAAAAAAAACGGAGCCGGCTTGATGTTGCTAGTGACCTACGTTGTGCAGTTTCAAAGATAAAACCAAGAATTTCCGACCTCGTTAAGGAAATGCAGCACAATACTTCGCGATATATTAGATTAGTGTTCAATTGTTATGTTTGTAAATAAATGCCCTTTTTTAGTAAAAGAAATGTGTCTGTATAGTCGGGGAAAGCGGGAGGCGCGACTATTTCTTAATTTCAAAAAGGGGGCGCCATAGAAAAAGTTTGGAAACCACTGTTGTAAAGTAAAGATGATAGGGAAGAACCCTGCGGTACTCCTTGTTTTATTAAAATATTTGTAGACATAACATTGCCAATTTTGATTTGTATTGTTCGATTTTCTAGATAATTTTTTATTAAAAATATTAAATGGTCATCATATTTTAACTGCTTTAGTTTAAACAGCAATCCCTTATGCCAAACACTATCGAATGCTTTGTTGATATCCAGAAATAATGCTGCATTATGATTTTTATGTAAGCGGGTAGTTTGGATATTTGATGCCATAATACTTAAGGGGAGACTGGTTGATGAATTGTCTCTAAATCCAAATTGATACTTGGGGATTGTATGTCCTTCTTGAGTTACCAAAAGTTTTTTTTATTATTTTTTCAAAATTTTTTCCCAGATTAGGTAACAGCGTAATGGGTCTATAATTTGGTGTCTGTGAATGGTCTGTGTTTGGTTTTGGTAATGGTATATTGTTTATATAAGACCAAAAATGTTTGATATTTGTTGGTATCATAGCTTTGGTGTTTGAAACAAATAGTAAATAGCATATGTCAATCTGATATTTTGTCTCACGGTGCACTTCCGAGTACCTATCGTAGTCCGTTTGTAGCCCAGTTCTTTTAAATTTTTGGTGCAACTTATTTTTCTGTGCTATAAGACATTTAAGCTGAGGACTATACCACTTTGGATACTTTTGACCTTTAAGCACCTTCTGTGGCACCCACCTTTCCATCGCAATATGAACAATGTCATAGAATTGCGAAACAACGTCATCGATATCTAAGCAGTCCTCAAGGAAGCTCCAATCTATATTTATAAAATAGTTATTTATTTCAGTATAGTTTGCTTTCTCAAATAAGAATACTTTAAGCTCTGTAGTACTGCGCATGATTATCAGAGACTTTAAGTCCAAATGAACTTCAAGTATTATTATTATTATTATTATTACTGGTATTTATTAATTTTATTTTATTGTAATAATGACTACAGAAGGCAAACTTTTTGTAATTTTTTTGTGTTATATATTTGGGATTTAGTCTGAATACCACATTTAAACTGATTCTGATATTGAAATAAAAATCAATACTTAGTTTGTGTTCCGAAAGAACATTTAATGTGATCTGAATCATATCAAAAACACCTATGTAAAATAAGGGCCAAGTTCTTATCCAAATATCGCAGCCTCTTAAGGCACTAACATGTAAAATCGGACCAAGTTCTTTTTTGACTTGGCAAGTTTTATGCTGATCTGTCTGTATTAATAAAAAAAGAACATTAGGCTGGGTAATTAAAATAGTTATGTGAATTTAAGACGCTAACATACACAATTGTGTGTCAGGTCAGAACATAAGACATATTTCATTCATCATATTTCACATTACAATACCTGGGTCTCGATATCCTTATCTCCTGGTCCTGGTGGTTCAAATTTCAACTTGCTATCTTCCTTACTAACTGGTTCGCTTTCAGATACAGTTGCAGATTGTGGTCCAGGAGGGGGACCTCTTGGTGGAGGACCTCTTATTGGAGGTTCGATTTTTAATACTGGAGCTGGACCTAAAATAAGATTACATAGATAAAATTTACCCCACTACTCACTGGTTGCCCCTAAAAATTACCTTTATCGACAGAATCTTTGCCAAGGCCAGCAAATGCTTGTCTTACAATTATTTTTCGTCCCATCATGTTAGCCCCATTTTCGGAATTAATGGCCCTGTGAGCTTCGTCCTCGTATTCATACTGGATAAAGGCAAAGCCGCTGTTGATAACTAACCCCAAAATCTTTCCGTATTTGGAAAACTTTGCTTCCAAATCGTCTGCAATTACGGCTTTCGGCAGATTTCCTACGTAGATCCTAGAAGGGGCTGTAGCCGGGTTTTTCATAAACTGTTTGTCTGTGCGATACATTTTGTCGATTTAACGTGGTTAAAACTTATCTATTCTGTTTACAAGTCACAAAAATCGTTTTTTTTTTCCTTTTGTTGATATTAAAACATTTTTTAACCAAAAAAATCAAGCAGAGCTTCCAAAATGCTCCACAGAATACAAACTGAATAGAAGAGATTGTCGCATACAATGACATTTGACAATTAATTAATGTTGCAACTAGCGCCACCAATCCAAAGGGACAACAAACTAGGGGTCAAATGGCGGGTAATTTAAATTTAATATGCGTTTAAGAATATTACACGGGACAATTTCCTGCTTGAGAGACTAGAAAAATTTTTGGTCATAAAACTGTGGATAAGCATAGTTTATTGTGCATTCTTTACACGAACCCAATTTCTTGACAAATTTTTATTGAGCGCTAGTTGTATAACCAACACCTTTTAATGAACTGCACTGTTTTAACTCTCCTTTAAGGACAAAATTACGAAAATTTACAATTTTTAGTATAAATGTGATATGTTTTTCCAATTTTAAGAAATAATACTTACACAATTACATACTAATTGATCGGTGGGAGGAGTATATACCCAGCTCTGCGAGCTGATTGGTCGACCTCTTCCCGCCCACCAATCAGAACGTTGGAGCGAGAGAGATAGGCTATACACCTATTCTTCTTTCTCTCTCGCATGCTTGTTCTCACAAACAGGCGAACTCTAGTAGTTATATGCTCGAAGGTCATCCATAGACGACAAATCACGTAACCGGGCCTCTCTTTCACTCTGGGCACTCTGGGCCCCCTAGTTCCGGTCTGATCACCAACGGATAACCAATTCTACAGATAATAGTAGAATATTTATGTTTTTTTTTAGGATAAGATCATACGAAACAAACCTACACCCAAAAGCAAACCCACGAATCCGTTCTTTTTGCCTGCATTAATAAAATAGTCCTCCATTGTCATAGTAACAGGGGCCCCATCATTCTCATAAAGTGCCCAGGGCCCCCAATAGGTAAAAAAGGCCCTGTAAGTAACAGAATGTGGTAAAACTAATATTCTATTTTGTATGGGCGACTAATACGAGAATTCTCGTTGCCTAGATACACAATTATTATATTATAAATGGTAGAATAACTAGGAACTTACAACTTACCTTATTTTAGGACGTGTACAATACTGCATATTATTTGGGTTTTTAAAGATATTTTTATAAAAAAAAACACAATTAACTCGATATCATTAATTTGGTTTGGAGTTTTTTATTACTATCAGTCATTTTGGCCACTGTTACAGATTGCAGTGCACTGACAAATAAAACAAAGTTGTCAAATTTAAGAGTATTTACTGCATAATGTATTATATTAAAAAATTAACATTATTTCTCGACATATAAGAAAGTAAACCATACACTTTAACTACCAGTAGGTTTTTAGCAGAAAAACAAAAAAACTTGATTGCTGTTTATAAATATATTTTTCACACACATGTTAGAATAGACAAATAATAACCAGAATCAATGACCGCCAACTTATAAATGTTTCTTTTAAATAGAACATCCTATATATTAAAAAAAAATGTATAATGACTTATAAAAGGGTTTTTAAAATAACCACCTGTTGTTGAATTTGTATGAACGAGCATAATTCAATTAAAAACATATATCTTCATAAAATATGATTTTGAAAAACTGTATAATATTCGGAAATATATACTAATTGTGACGAATATCATATTTCGGAAAAATAATCAAGATTTATACTGAAAAAATACATTTTAAATTTTAAGTTTAAAATTCCCACCAAAACGCTCCAAAGTGTCATGGCCTCGATTGTGACGTCACGTTAGAGTAAACAAAGCGCAAACACAAACGCTCTTCCAAATAACAAGTAATTTTACGTGTTTAAAACATGAATTCGAAGTCGTCTAAGTGGTGTTCGGTTCCTCTGTGTACTAACACGTCAATAAAAACCCCTAACAGGTTATTTGTATTCGTGCCATACGAAAAAACAATACGAGAAAAGTGGGTAGGCTTGCAAGGCGTGATTTAACAGGAATATTGCCCACAACTCAGCTTTACTTTTGTAAAGATCACTTTGACGTAAGTATTTACTTAATTTTGTAAACTTATAGTCCTTGTTCGAAGATTCCAATGAATAAACAAATGAACAATTGTTTTGAGGTTCAGTTTTGTCTATCAAATCAATCTTATCAATTTGCCACCTTTTATACATATAGATACACTAGCTTTTGCCCGCGACTTGGTCGGCGTGAATTTTATTTTATCCTGATACGCGCCATAATACACATTAAAGAATCTTGTGGAAATTCTAAGTCCGCCCCGATTTTATTTTTGCCCCTATAAGTGCACCCCAACCGAACTGAATCCTGAAAAATCCTTTCTTAGTGCTACGCTACACAAACTATTACTGTTCCAAAGAACCTTGTACCAAATTCTAAGGTATTTGGGCCCCACTTGTGCAATATGGTCACGCATGCTAGTTGGTAGAGTATGATGTGTACATTAATAAAATAAAGGTTTCTACCTCTTATTATATGTGCAAAGAACCTTAACATGAAATTTAAAGTTATACTTTAATACAAGTTACACTACAGTAACTTATAGCATCGTCGCCGTAAGATGCCCTGGAGGACCTAAAATAAAGAAAGCTATGTGTAAGTATTTGGTCTCTAAGTAGTAGAAAGAACCAATGACAAATAACCTCTAATCTAAAACTTGTTTAATGAATAAGAGTTTTAATAAGGGTAGGGCCTATTTTCTTACATTAATGTTATATTGTTTTAAAAGTATATCATGCTTACAACGAAGTTTTGACATTTCTAAATTCTGCAGAACAAAAATCTTTGTTTGATGCCAGAAACTCTCCTAGTATCAACAAGTCGATTCTAGGCAAGTTATTGCTGCTTGCCTTTATGAATCCTCGTTCAATGAGTTTATTATAGACAAAACGCTCAAAAAAGCAAACTTAACACTGAAAACAATATCGTCGTAAATAAAATCGGAGAAACCAACAGTACGAGGACAAAACATAGGTTATGATCATTTGTTTACTCTAACGTGATGTCATTCGCTGTGATTGGCGTTCAGAACATCATGGCGGATTGTCGTATTTAATAGTTTTATTTTATAAAAATATTAATTAATCTTGCTTAAAATAATAAAAAAATACTTGTTTTTTAATCTTTTATTTACGTTTCATTATATGGTTATATAGTTTTAGTGTTCTATATTCGCAGTCATTATGCCTATTGTATTTATTGTGAACTTTTCGATTTATATTATTTGTTTATTCTAATATATACGGAAGATAATACAAGAAAAACTATTAAAGTACATAATGTATTTAAAATTTATCTCCTATACTAATCTCTCTAGGCAACAGTAATAATATTAATGAAAAGCCTGTACAATTCCGTTATATTAAAAATTTGCCTACAAGACAAAAAATTGCACAAAAGACTAGCTTCGTACAAGTGCATTAAAGGAACATCGGGTGTGAGATCACAATAAATAAATAAATAAATAAAATAACTAAAATATTCCTATATCTATAAGTATAAATCCTAGTGATAAAAGAACCTTTATTATAGGTAAGAAGAAATTTAAAATGTTAAAATGTTACCACAGTAAATTATATTTAGTTGTAACATGCTTTTTTCAAAGACTGTTTAGAATGTATGGGCATTTCTACATACTCCACATCCTAAAGCAAATTCCTCGCCAGTCGGCGGGTGCTTCACATGAAGTGGGCATTCATCACCTTCAAGCTGACTAGCCCTCGGTCCTAAAACACAAATTTTTGATGAAAAAAAAATGTAATTTAAATTATGGTTACAATTGTGTAACCATTCATCATATTCGTATACACGTCTGGTAAACCAATTTCTTAGGTGTAGAGATTTTCAGTGCGATAAAAGGAGATGTCAATTTAATAGGCAAAGGCTTGAGCGAAATAAAGACAGACAGAAAACGTGTAGCGGCGATTCCCTTTCTACCGACCAATGCTTCGGCCGGACTACGACAACAACACACACACTCAGTGATGCCAGATCTCACGATTATTCGTAAGATTACACGATTTTGGTTCCGATTTCACGATCTTACGAATAAGGTAGCAATTCTGACGATTTTAAAATAAATCCTTTTAAAATAAAATATTGCATTTCACAATTTACTTTGACCCTGTAGTGAATGATAACAATGGCATATTAAAATGAAACGACCGAGCAGGAATCCCCGTCGCCTACAAGCGGTTATCGAGCAGAACGACATGGGATTCCCCGTTGATTGTCGGGAAAAGTGGCTTACAATTTATTTGTTTGCATTTTCACGCAGTCCTGTCTCGTATCGTAAATTTAGCATAAGTCAAAACCATCGAAAGTTTTTTATTTAGAAAAAGTTTAATTGGCGATAAAAATTGTTATGATTTTTCTATCAATAACAACATGATAGGAAAGTTAGGTAGTAGTGACATATTATATAGCGATAAAAAGGATAATACTGACTCAAACGATTCTGAGGACTGAGCATAATGTAGTAGTGCCTATTGCCTAGATTACGCTAGGCCAACATTTTGAAATTTATGTTACCTACTCGTTTATTTAGTGTTTTAATATTTGAATTGATGTAATGTAAAGTTACATTAAGTTTAATAAATGTATTAAACATTGTCATTGTGTTTTCCTTTTTAATAATATTATTAAGTAATTTGTAATCTCCCACTCTCCTCACGATTTCTTACGATTTTTGCATTATCTCATCTGGCAACACTGCACACACTACTCAGTATAAAAACCGGTCTCCGCCAGCGTGTCCATGAAGATTGTACTTACGCGTACTTATCTTGTACAATCGATTGCACAACCAATGCTAAAAATCAAATTATCTTGTGTTAGTCACCTGCCATGCAAGTAGCCCTTTAAATAAAATAAAATTTCCAAAATACAATACTATTATTAAAATAATAAAGTATCTAACCATTCTAAAATACTAATATTTTTTACATTTTTTTTTTTGCTAAGCGCATAACTTTTTTTAAATAAAAAGTTTTATAAAATGTATGATTTTTAAAACATTTCTAAAATTGCTAATATTTTACGACAACACTGTCGACAATATACTAACAAATCGTAGGCACCGTCGACCCTTGTTGTATTGGAAGTGGGATAGGGGAAATTGTTGTCGTTCTCTTTTTAATCTGGGGTCATACCATATGTATCCTACTCTATTACATTTAAATTGGCTCCCAAGCCTTGCCTTGCCAATATGCTATAATCAGAACTCTATTTAAATTTTGCTTTTTTACCCACCTGCAGGACACATTGGAAGCTCGCTCTTAGCCAAATTAGTAACTCTTTGGAAATCGTCGTGGCATGGATTGCAAAAGTGTGTCGTTCCGAAACAGAAAAAGACCGCCACCGAACAACAATAGCGACACTTATATTCCAAGAAGTCCGCCCCATGCTTCGGGCACATTTGGGCTCTCGCAACATCGCTGCACGCTCCACACACCAGTTCGGCGGGATCGTAGCGGTCACCAGCGTCCGCATCGCATCGGGCTTCTCCACCGTAATATGCCTGAAAAAAAATGTAAAACATTAACAATCATTTTAACCCCCGACTTGTTCGTTACCCTATTACAAACATCATTGGTCTGGTGTAGTCTCCGAGATGAAAAGATTTGAAGGACCAAAATAAAAAACGCAAATAACCTTTCACCTGGTTAAGTTGTTAAGTCACCAGGTAAAATAGAAATTATTAGGTCTTTCTTCTTACCTTGTTACACTTGTAGCATACATAATATGCATATCTATCCATTGCGTACGAAGCAGGATCGTTGTAGAATCTCGCTCCCGGAGTAGCCAATGCTTCGACAGTATGCAACCCTTCGTACTCCAGTCTCATGAGCGCCTTCCTGCGGACGTCCTTGTACAACTCTTGAATCGGCTGCAAGGCCTCTTCCAGTGTTGGGTGTTTCATATCAACCTATCAAAAGTAAAGGGATCAGAGCATAGAAATCCAAAGCGGTGGGAAAAAGGCCAAAGCCATTTTCCTAGAAGGTATGGAGGGTAGAGGGAAAGAGAAATAACTCATAAAGGAGATGAATTGAAAGTGTCCAGCTGTAAGCAGTAAATAGGTGGCGCTAGCATAGGCAAAAGGTATGGTAAGAGAACAGTTGTTTAAAAATAAGGTAATTTTTTACTTACCGGGTCCACGGCCGATTTTATTGAAATTTTGTATACTGGGGTTTTTTGGGGCGCTGATCACGAATCTGAAGTCAAATTTTGTCGGACACTTTTAGTTTTTATGTTATAACGCCCCACTCGGACCTAACCTCAAAATTGTACAAACTTTCCTAAAATTCCTCCTTCTTAACACTGATTTCAGCCAAAATTGAAGATTTTATGGAAATACACCTATTATTTTATAAGATAAATTTGATTTCACCTTCATTTAACAAATATTTTTAATAAATATAGCACAACAAAAATATTATTTTTACTTTTAAAAATGTCAACAAAATTGTCTAGTGATTTTAGACAGTTTCATGTTGGTACGCCATGGACCCAACAAACAATTGAATGGCTTACTTTTCAAATTAAAATCGCGAAAAATATAAATAATTCAAATTTATGTGTCTGGAATACCAACATAAAACTGTCTCAAATCACTAGTTTGTTGACATTTTTAAGAGTAAAAATAATATTTTTGTTGTTCTATTTTTTATTAAAAATATTTTTTAAATGAAGGTAAAATTAAATTTATCTTATAAAATAATAAGTTTATTTCCATAAAATCTTCCATTTTGGCTGTAATCAGTTTTAAGAAGGAAATTTTGAAAAAGTTTCTTTACAGTTTTGAGGTTAGGTCAAGTGGGGCGTATAACTCTAAAACTAAAAGTGATCCGACAGAATTGACTTCAGATTCGTGATTAGCGCCCAAAAAAACCAGTATGCAAAATTTCAATAAAATCGGCCGTGGGCCCGGTAAGTAAAAAATTACCAACGCGCAATTACCTGCGCCGGCATGGTAAAATAGGCCCCTTGCATAGACTGTTTGGTGCATTGTAACGTTACGTAGCATTTAAATATCCATATGTTGTTTTGACACAGGCGTTTTATATCTAAATTTGAAATCCTTATAGTTCTGTTATAGTGTATAAAAAAAATTGACAGAAGTCTTATTTAGGTAACCCGACTTATTTTTAGCCAATAAAAAAAATACCGCATTGACCATTAAATAAATAAAAATCAATGAATTTATCGATCTAATCAATAAGAAATATATCAAATTAAATGGGACTTGACAACATATCCTGTATTGTAATAATAAATAAAAAATAGTATCCATGTTATTGTGATTTTATTAATGAAGATTAATGCTTATGGAAAACCCCATCAAGTACCTATCGTAAACAAGATATAATATATTTTAAATAAATATTCCAGTACTTCAATAGAGTGGACAATAATCCTTATGCGAAATTTTTCTTAAAGATAACATACTAAACATAAAACTGGTAAACAAAATTAACTTTTTTTTGTAACATGGACAAAATAGGGTCATTTTCATGTAAAACTTGCCGAAAAAAACCGAAAATGGCCTTAGATTTTTTTTCCATCACCCATTGTTTTTTACCAAAATGTAACTAAAGATGTATTTTATTATTAATCTAATCTGAAAAGTGGGGCATGGTACCCAAACCAAATATATACCAAATGCTATTGACCTTAATGGAAAGAGTGGTTAAAAAAAAACAACACAAAATTTTCGAAAAAAAATGATATTTTTGGAAGCCCTACCAAGAAAAAAAAGGACTCTCAAAAGCAAATGATCTTTTTTTAAACCATAGCCAGTTGAAATATTTTCACTCAATATTTAAAAAAGCAAAATTTGGGATTTGACAATAAAATTGTAAATTACCGAAAAGTAGAATATAGATTCCTATTAGTATGATTTAATTTAGGGTTTTTAAAAACAAAATTTTTTGCAAATTTTAAAATATAAATTTTTTGTTTTTGGCAATTTAAGGTATATTTAGTATTGCCATTTATTTTTCCAATTCATTGTAATGTAAATAAAAATACTTGGATTTAACTAACTAATAAAAGGTTTAAATTTAAACTTGAAAACAAATGTATACAAAAACGGCGTCTTTAACATCTTTTGTAAATCTAATTCCGCTATACGTGTCATTATAGAGTGTTTGTTTTCAGAAATTTTTACACAATTTTACATTTTCTACCCAGTAATCCTAAATTCACCTTCTATAAACGTTAAAGTAAAAAAGGTGTATATACTGTACATATTTCTGAAGAACAAACAGACCTATTGTAAATTGTAGATATGCCCTCGTAAATTTTTGTTTTAGATACAAAAGCTCAAATTTATTTCTATCCATTACTTTAGCAAAACTCTTTATTAATCCCAATATAATATGCAAAGGTGGAAGTAATACCTTTTTTTTAGTACTGTATAAATAAGTGATTTTTTTAGTCCTAGCAACACGACTTATAACGAACGATTTCATGTGTACGGCATGCCCCAGCAAGTTAAGTAAGACTTATCAGGAGCGTAGATAAAAAAAAACTTAGTAATTTCTTCTCTTTTAAATTTTTTTGACTTTTCAGGCTCAAAACTACCGTTTTTTCTTTTAATAAAGACAATATGTTCTTTAAACTCCGAAATATCATTATTCCAATTTTAGCATTTTTTTTTCATTTTAATGTTAAAATGTTCATGTCACAAATCCTGTTTAACAGTGTTATTTGATGACCTACCCATGGCTTTAAAAAGTTTTTGGTTATTTTTTTCCCGCACACCGCTTAAACAGGTTTTGGGTTTCCCTCGCATCCGTGAGCCCACGGAGAAAACACTGTGTAACACCCAGGTTCCAAGATAATTTCACAGTGGAGTTGTTTCACGAACACACCTTGTTTCCACAGTGGTTTCTCGCTGAACCCACACGCTTACACAGCAAATTCACGATGAATACACAGTAAGTATTCATCGTAACTCCACAATGAATCCGCGGTTTTTACACTTTGAATACAAAAAAAAACCCAATAAACTATAATTCTGATTTATTGTTATACACTATGGAAACACTGTGGAGAAGTGGAACATATACAAGGATGTTTCCACGGTGTAATTACCATGTATCCACAGTGTTTCCATTGTGTATACCCAAAGATGTAAGGGAATTAATTTGGAGATGATTTTTAATAAGGAATTATATCCAAATTATACCAAAAATTACGCGCCCGAGTTATCCGCATTAGGGATAATCGCAGGAGTCATACAGTGTTGCCAGATGAAGTGCAGAGAAAATCGTGAAACTCGGGTGCCAAAAATCGTGTAAAATCGTGTTAATTAGAAACAGCGTTAAATATTACTTTAAAATAATAATAATAATAAACAAGTAATAAACAACGGAACACACTAACACATCTTATTTATTTTAATAAATAAAACATCATATTATTCTTTTAAAACAACAAATAATATAAATACAGAACATATCTCATAATATTACGAAGACTCAGAATCACTTGAGTCTTTGGCTAAATACAATAACTTACTATTGCCAAGTTTTTTAATCATATTTTTATTTAAATTAAAATCATGACATGTTTTATTTTTCATAAAATTTTTTGTGTACAAAATAGCTTATTCTATTGTTTTTGTTTTCAATTTATTGCAAAACTGGGTTTTAATTACGTTGATTTGAGAGAATACCCTTTCTACAACAGCACTCGAATAAGGCAAATAAAGAACTTCAAAAACAAATTTAGTTAAAATTGGAAATCGTGGCGAATCCCCTATTTTCACATAGGCAATATCCTTCCAAAATGTTGAAATATCATTTTGAATGCCTTCCAGACTTGAAAATTTAATGAAAAGTGATTACTTTTTCGTGAAAAATCGTAAGATTTGGTACTTCATTCGTGTAATTGTGTAAAAAGAACTAAAATCGTGTAATTACACGATTAATCGTGTAAATCTGGCAACACTGGGCGTCAACCCAACCATAGTGCAATGGTAGGGCCTCAACCTGGGCCTGGGTAAACCGCCTTAATGATCACGGTAATCCATACGCCAGGTAAGTATGCTTGTAATGGCGTTATTTTTATATTCTTATATCATAAATATTGTTTAAAAACGGTAAATATCGATTAGTAACGTCATCTGGTTGGTAATTAGTAGTAAATTCTGTCGAATTCACCGTGGACTTATTGTGTAATCATCGTGATTACACACTGTATCCATCGTAAATACACCATGTTATCACCGTGGATTAATAATATAAACACTATGTAACCATCGTGTATTCAAAGTGTAAAAACCGTAGATTTATTGTGTAATCACGGTGAATACTTACTGTGTATTCATCGTGGATTTGCTGTGTATGCGCCGTGGGTTCAGCGAGAAACCACTATGGAAACATGGTGAGTTTTTGGAACAACTCCACTGTGAAAACATCGTGGAACCTGTGTGGTTACATAGGGTTTCCAAGACACAGTGTCTTTACATTGTTTTTACCTTGGGCTCAAGGATGCAATGATTAATATGCCGTTATATTGATTAAGTAATCTACAATTTTTTTAAATGTATATAGTCACAACAAACATGGTTTTTGATTAATATTGTTTCTACCAACACAAACGGGATACGTTTGACTTTGTCAACATACCACTGTTCCCTTTATTAACTGAGTAAATTATATAAATATTACCTTGCATATAGGGCACAGTGAAAATGAGAAAGTAATTCTCGGTCCAGCCCACCTCTTCATAAGAACAGCTTTGCAGCAATGTAGATGAAACACGTGACCGCATTGTAACTGGAAACAAAAATTAATATTAGTAATAATTATACATTTTATAGTTTTAGTAATAGCCTAAGATCTGAATTAGAACGACCCTTTCTACGAAAAAATCTCATACCTCAAGTCTCTAACTGCGTCAGTAATTGACTTCATGGGATACAAAGTAAAATAATTTAGAATAGCTCGATCCCGTTTTCTTTTTCTCATTGTAGTCTTTTTTCTAATATGTAACGATTTTGTTTCTTTTATTCCATTTAAAAAATACGTCACTCGTGCTGTAACTCTTTTGTTTTTGTTTTAAATGTTTTTCTGATTAGATTATTGAATTCTACGAAAAAAAACTCTACGAAATGGCTATATTTGTTTTTTTAAAAAAATACAGGGAAGTTCAAAAATAAAGCCCTGTTTACTTTAAAATGAATAACCCTGTACCTCGGATACTAGAAAATTACTTATGTTAAAACGTCATAACCAAATCGGTTGAAGATACAAGAATTTTTTAAAGGCAACAAATCCTAAACAGATTAATGAATTTTTGACATCCACTAAGCAATGATTTATCTTATCTGAAGATAACCTACTAGACAATTCAATGACAAAAGCTTTCCTGTTACTTATATAAATACTGCCCCCAACTTTAAATACCCACACTTAATATTAAAACATCTTAATTATAAACAGTTTTGGTAAGATCCCGTTTAATTTTAAACATGAATTCAAGAATTTTGCTTTGGTGCTTAACAGCAAGTGCAATGCTGTATCTTACAAATGCCGTACCTGGTAAGTTTAAGCAGTTTATTAAGGGGTAATAAGTATAAGGTTATCCAATGAAGTCGAGTATTTTTTATACAATGTTTATAGTTTATTTTTTCATCATATTTAGCGATTGAAAATTTCCTGACATATATACAGGGTTCCCCATAATAGCCCAAGTAACACAATATGGTACTTTATATCAGTTTCTCCTTCATAAAAGTTTTATAAAGAGTCCAAATACCTTTAATATCTTTATAAAAGTGTTAGTTTACACTAAATAGTTTTTTAAAGTAATATGGCTTTTTAATATAGTTGTAAAAACTTTCTTAAAGCTAAATATTATATCTTTTATATATTTGCTTTAATAAGCCTCTATAAAAGTGACTATCACAGCTGTGCATAACTGCTTTTTAAGCTACTATATAAAACACAAATAAAACCATTAAAACCTCAATTATGCCATTAATTTAAACCTTTTTATACAACCATTATGGAGTAATTTGGGTATTTTTATTCCAATGCTTTATAATTAACGCCATTATAAAGGTTCTCTATAAATGTTTGGTTGATGTGTGTTCCATGCTCATAACTTTCTAAGAAAATATGCTTTATTACTGGGATATTGTAGTTATTTAAAAGGTTCTTTAAATAGTCAGCAACGCAATAAAATTACCATAAAGCAAGCATACCCAGCGACAAGTCATTCGGCAAGCTTTAGCATAGCTATATTGAATAACAGGCTACCAAACATTTTACCGGCAGATGACAGCACTCCACGCAAAGTTTCCGTTGTCGGTCTTTTGGGAGTTACTAATTCCACGTATCGGTGATGAGATTGCAGTTCGCAAGGGCTATTTAGATAAGAAAAGTGTATAATGAACTTTTTAAGACAATTAAGTCGGAACGACAAAAACGTTATATCTACAGAAATAGTTAAAATTATTGGATAAGGAGGTATTGCATGGAATGAATCTTGAAATAAATATAGATACATCAACCGTGCAAATAGCCACTGACTGTTTAATAACGCGATAGTGTGTTGTAGCTCCATTATAGAGCCTAAAGAGATATAACAATGCGATTAGCGCCCTCTGTACATTATTCGAAGTTCTAGAGTCTAGAGGGTCGCACTTATTCTTTTATAAAGCTGTTATAAAGCAAACCCATAATAAATGGCTTTTTAAAGGCCGTTTAATAGAATATTTTGTAACCATTTCCATTCTGAACTGGTTTGCACGTCGCCATTTAATTTTTCTCAAGATGTTAGGGCCGCCATTGTTGCATAAAGCAATTAAATTGCGTTTTATTTCTTTTATGTGTGACTAGTATGTGGTTTAATATTTTTTTCGGGATTAAGGTATAAAAATTCAATATCTAGTAACATTTTAAAGGTTAAATTTTTGATATAATTTTTTTTCAATCCAATTTTTAATTATTTTTAAGGCGCTTTGATGAATTTAGAGCTAAAACTATAAATTTGATCAGAAAAAAATCCATCGCAAGTGAAATTTACATTCTGCATATGCGAAAATTTTCTAAAAATGAGTTATTTGTTTTCCAGTCGTCATGCAAGTCGTGTTCAATAATATAAGATTATGACAAGAATCGGCGGAGGCGACAACCATAAAATACCTATTAAAAAACAATCTTTTTCCAAGTTTACTTATGCTTCTGAAATAAAGTATTTATTCAGCAAATTGCTGTTAGCTCGCTGCCGGCTGGTAAAAAATGCGCATGACTGAGAGGCTGTTTAATCGAATATATAGCTATCTATAACCTAAAGTCCAAAATTTCTGTCAGTGACTCATTTAATACCGGCCACCCAACCGACGAAGCGGCTGAATAAAAATCTAACACTAGTAAATGATTTTTAAGCCTATGATATACTTTTCCGCTCAAATAACAGTGAACCGGCCAAAAGTTTCATCGCCACGTTGTCATAATTCGCGAAAATAAGTTACCAGCCAGCGATCGCACTTAAAATAGCACGCCAATATGTATTGAAATCATTGTTATCGAGAAGGCAATAAAAGTGGCAACACACATTCCTTAGTTTACAACTTGAACAGACATGAAAATAATCGTATCGACAGGGTTTTCGTGCTGTTCGATGATTTTATTTAGTTATTATTGATTATGAACAGATTTTGTAAGTTTAAATTTTAATTTCTATACAGGGTATTTTCTAAATATTATAAATTTCTAATAATTGTAGTATATAGATATTGTTTTGTGCCAATTTTATAATAGTTTATCTTATCTAGTGTATATAATTGTATATAAAGATTTAGTGTTGTTAAGTGCTTTTAATTCTGTAAACTATGAATATTAACCAACCTTTAACTAGTTATCCGCCTACAAAAAAACTCAGTTAACGTTAAAAGAACGAATAATGGTTAAAAATGTTTACCATGAGATTCGGGAACGAAATCCAGAACTAACCACTTTGGATGCTGCAGAGATATGTGCAACTTTAACAAAAGTTTTTTCGCGTACGGTATTCAGAGTTTTAAAAGGCAAAAAAATCAATATTAGTAATTATTCGGATACTGGAAAATGCGATTTTTTCGCAATTTTTTTGCACACTTTTTACTTTTCGATTGTTAAACATGAATCAGAAGCTGTTTTTTTGGCTGCCTCTTATATTATTAAAAAAATAATAATAATTGAATTGTTTAATTCCATTTTACGACATATTCCTTTAAATTCTGTCATTTGCACGAAAACATATTTAAAAAACTCATACTATGTCAATATTAAAAAAAAAACACTTAAAAAGTAAGGAAAAAACCTTAATTTTCAATAAAAAGTAGGTAAAACGTTTACGTCCGAATTCAACTCGAAATTCTAAAAATGTTGACCTGTTACCAGGTAGTAATAGTTTTCTTTATGACATTTTTATAAGGTTTGCGAACCTTGCTTCGCTCGACCCGCAATGTTTGATCAAAAATATTCTCGATATGGAAATCCTAAATATGGAACACGAAAGACCCAAAATAGTTATTGGATTCTACAAGCTGATGATCTCAGAGCTTTCGTGTTCCTTATATAGTGGATATTTTTGATGAAGCAATGCGTGTGAATATCGTATTTAATATTGAAATTGCAAGATCGGTGGTGAATTGGCAAGTCGGTGTAAATTTGGATTGTCTATCGTTCTGCTTTTACATCTTTTTTAATTTATGTTAAGACTAAAATTTTATTATTTTTTCATGTAGCAAAATAAAATCAGAGAAGGTAGAATTAAAGTAAAAAATTTATTTTTTTTTTGGAAAAACGTTGAAAAATCGCCAAAAAAACTCAAATTTGTGATCTATGACCTCAAAATAGGAGGTGTGCAAAATTAAGCAAAAAAAATACATTTTTCATTAATCCGAATAATAGCAAAATAATATAGGCTTGTTACTAATTTAAAGGCTTGATGAAAATGTAAGAAAATAACTTTTGCTTGTAAAAAATATTTTCATGTTTTGACGAAATGTTATCATTTATTTTCTAAAATGCATACGCCACTGGAATTGATTCCCCTGACCCCACACAACCCGGGGCACTCTAAAAGCGAGCGATGCGTCATTGACAGAAATTTTGGACTTGAAGATAGTGACATTGTTAGAGTATCTATAAAGTACTCATATATCCGTTTTATTACTGATTTATATTGGCAAATTATAACGCTCTAATAGATTAGCTGTTTAAAGTATGGGTTTTGGGTAAATAAGCACTATGTTAGGTTTGAGAGAACGTTGTATACAACAAATAACAAAACATTAGACTGGATAATTTAGTAATGTAGCGGTCCTCTCAGCTTTTAAAAAGCAAGTTGTGTTATTTGGTAGACTACCTTATTTTAATTGCTCAGTAAAATTGTAAAAACTTAATAAAACTAACATTTTATTACACTTAATTACAATTTACTCTTTGGATTTACTATAACATACGACTTATAGTGATGAAGGAAAACCTGATCTATTCACCGGACCTCTTCAGGAATTCGGAAGATCTTGGATGTTTTCTGGACGAGTTGCAAAAATCTTTGACTTTAAATAGCCCCACAGAAAAAAAGTCTGGTGCAGTTAAGTCCGGGGACATTAAAAGCCAATTTAAATATATGTACTGTTGCTTCATCTTCTTCTATTAAGTTTCCCTTTATATTTTCAAGCAAAAAACTCGTTGTTGAACTGAATAATCTATGAGAATTAAACCTAAACATTAAATTATGTGTTCAAAGCTAATGATGCTTTATTAGAAAAATGATCTTTTACCAAAATCTTTTTTTTTTTAGTTTTGTGACAGGTGCCTACTCGATTAAAAATATGTTGATTCAAATCCCAAAGGCCATAGAAGATAATTATATAAAAAAACGTACTGACTTATCTCATAAAGAATTTATTTCAATATCAAAATAGGTCGTCTATTATGGGGAACCCTGTATAAATATGGGTTAAGGTTAAGTTTAAGCCAAGAGCAATGACTAGAACTAGTAAAAACAAAAAATATATTTGTTCAACCTACCGCAGAGGGTCTGGATATTAGAAAAGCCACGCTTAAAAATTACCACATTTAAAATCTTGCAATAAATAAACAAAAAACAATTTGAATTTTTTTGAATAGGATACTCATGCTGTGTTTGCCAGGTGACCTTCCTTTTTGGGCCGAAAGATATAAAAATTTGAGAGATCAAATATAGTATATCAGTTAGACGGTCTTGAATCAAAACGTCGGGACATGGTTTATTTAAGAATATTTAAATTTCTTTTTAAATTAAAAATATAACAACAATTCGAAAATACAAAGTAATATTGGGGCTATTAAAAAAAATTATAGAGTTTATTGTTACAAGAAAATTTTAATGGTTCGGTTACAATACAAACTTAAAGATCGTCGATCGGGACAAGGGTCGATCTTGAAATATACGAGTATATGGCTTAAAATTATTTTTTTGTAGTTTTAAAAGCCATTTTAAATTTTTATTACGTAGCCACATAGATAATGTCAAGAACTTTTATTTAGTGTAGAACTTTAGGCTATGGATATTGTCCCCTTCACCCGAAAGAGAAACCTCGTTAACTTGAGACCACCAACTCTGCAAGGTGAAACAATACCATTTGCAAAAGAAGCAAAATATCGGGGTTGATCCTAGATAGCACTCTTAGCTGGAATTCGCATCTAGAAAAAGTCACCTGTAAGCCGACCCTATCTTTCTGGTCATGCCGCAGGATCTGTGGCAAATCCTGGGGCATGCAACCAAAACAGATGTACTGGCTATACGTGACAGTCATAAGACCAATGATCACGTATGGCTCTGTATCATGGTGGCGCCCTCCTAGGACTGCCTCCTCTGCATATTTATTTGGAGAGAGAGGCAAGGTGGGCAACCTACAGACTCTATCAAGCGGTCAGAAACAAACCGCAGGCGTGCCATATGGAGAGCACTAGTCTCCTCAGGACGCCGAGTGCCGCATGTGCATGGAGGGGGATGAATCGGCAGAACACATACTCATCAAATTTTGGCGACATACCGCGTTGAACCCGTTTATCGACTATTTCTTTAACCTGGCAAAGAACAGCAGAGAGATGCGCGGTAGTTAACGGTTGTTGCGAAAAATGTTACTGTGTTCGTGCTGTGGACGACTAAGATTCGCAATCCTCGGCAATGACACCTTATTGCCGGGGGAGGTGAAAGATCTCTCTCCCAACAGGATCATCAGATTTATTAGAAGTCTGGGCCTGGTGGAAGAAATATAAAAGGGTGTGAGCCACAATAGACCGATCAGTTGCGGTGGAAGGGTGTTATACCCACTCACTTTAAACCTACCTACCTACCTACCTAGGCTATTCAGTTAAAAAAATACTTATTAACCTAAAGGAACGCAAGAATTAGCCCACATAATGATATAAACAAAAAATAATAATCGTAAAGGATGGTGCATCGTCTACAATCCGTGTCATAAACTGAAGTAGCGTTTTACAAACATTTATATGTTTTCAATTGTGTTTTAGAGTGTCCACCTAATGATCCTACAACTGGGGCAATATTCATAGAAGATCCAGACAACTGTGGTGCATATTATGAATGTGATAATGGCATAGCTCAACATTTATTATGTCCCCCGGCAACTTACTTTGAAAGTGGAACTGATACCTGTAATCACGTAGATCAGGTGTCTTGTGGCAAAAGACCGACAACACCAGCGCCTTCTTCTACGTCTTCTCCAGAACCAACAGACGCAACCACTCCTGGGCAAACCACTCCTGAGCAAACCACTTCCACTCGGCAAGCTTGAGCTGCCTCATAATGAGAAAGTTAATTGTAATAAAGACAGATGTTAATTTGTTTCCCAATAATAAAAATATAGGTATCTTTTTTGATTATCTTTAGCTTTTACTTAAACTAAAAACACCCATTTATGTAACCTTCAAATGTAATATTTGTTTTATTATTGTTTTTATTTTTGTTTATATCTTGTATAACTATGCATGCACTTTAAAAATACCCTTTAGTAGCGTTAATAAATACAAAAAACTGTCAAAATTTTGAAGTCCTCAAGAAGACAATTTTTTTAAAAATAATTTTGTTTTTCCATATTATTCAAAATCAGAAACCTTCTGGAGGGGGCAAACAAATATTTATATTGTTTAAACAATATTCATGATATTTAAATGGAACATTTATTTTGAATCGCTATAACTTTATAAATATTCATTTTCGTCATTATACATAGAATCTTTTTTGTAGATAACATAATTTCCTACAAAAATAGTTTTTTAATTTCTCGTATTTTTCATAGTTTCAAAGATATCGTGACCTTCAATTTCTGAAAGCAGAAATTTTACTCAATTTCCGGACTGTAATAATTGCTTATAAGATATTTTTTATATAATAGTGACATAAAATGAATATACATAACAAAATTAAAAATTTATATATTTTTAAAAAATTTAAACAACTCTGAGAAACATTAGATATTTAAGAAAATATGATAAAATTTAAATAAATACAATTTTATGATGAATTGTCCATCAGTATTTTAAAAATCTTTTATTAAATGTTGAAAGTTTTCTGCTCTACTCACATATACAAAAAATATGAAATTTAATTTTCATTTATATTTTGCCTTTGGGAGACTTCATCTTCTTCAGGTGGTGGGTGGTTATCGCAGTCACTTCCACTGCAAACACTGCAGGCCGGTGAGCAATATAGTCCACTTTCTCTGCAGTTACATGCTGAACCGCATCCTGTTTTGCACAAGCAAAATATGATTTTCAAGACGTTTTCAAAAGTATTTCCGTGGCTAAAGCACCCGTTTGCAAGGCAAAAAAAAAGAAAAAAAAAGACGTTTTCAGGTGCTGCTGGTTGCGTCACTTTTGCTGGTTTTAAATAATCGTCTTTTTGCCAACACTATTCTTCAGGAGGAATTAGAGAATTAATTTTCCATTGCGGAACTTGTAAGTAGACTCTTTTAATATTTTGTTTTGCTGCATAATCCGAGGCAGTGAATAAAGTTGTACATTTTTATCTTTTGATATATGAAACGTTTGTATTGGAGTTTATTCAAGTTTTTGGCAGAAAAGCCGCGAATCCTCCATTATTTTAATTTCACACGTGACATATCCATTTTAACGCTCCTCCCGACTAGTGGCGATAGCGGTGGATCCTGGGTACAAAGTAATGACGTGGATACTGACATCATAACACCTTCCCCTACGTTACCGCTTCTCGCCACAATAAACCGGTATGTTAACTGTCCTAACAATTTTCAAGGCGGTATGTCGCTAAAATTTGTTTAGGGAAAACGATTACGTCACAAATATCAAATTGACATTTAAATTTGAAGTATATGGGCTTAAATGGTATCGAGCAATTCTGTGTAAGTTTACCACCCTTGGTAACGGGCTCTTGTTCCAAAATATTCCGGACCTTTTACAGAGGGTGCATGTCTCAAATATTGTTATATTATATATATTTCTGAAAAGTTTTCACCAACAACATCCCGTACATCCAACCAAAACAGAGAATGAAGAAACTTTGTATTTCGTGCAAATTTTTTATTAAAACCAAACTTCTAGCAGAGCGCTCTCGGTAAAACTATCATCAATGCTATTCGTCCAGCAGGAGTCGTAGCAATTTAAGCATACATGATATATGGAAATAGGGCATTAACAAACTATCACATTATTAAATAAAATTAAAAGTAAAACAACTGTAAATAATCTCACATTTTCACCTTCAAAAGGGTGAATTTTAAAACTAAACCACACTAGTATACCATTTTGTGGAAAGACGAACATGGGATTAATAATCACATGTTATGTCAATATATTTTTTTTATAGCAATAAATAGGTGGAGCGCCTAAAAAATTAACTAAAATTAGAATATACCTGGTTTATATGAAATATACGTGTTTTTTTTCATGTCCGAGAGATTTCTGAGATTTTCCCGGAAACCCTGTATACATATAATATACAGGGTGTCCCAGAATATGTGGCAATCTCTCGGAATCTAATAGAAAACCTAAAAATATTATGACAAGTTCCCATTAATTTTTTTCCTACGAGCCTTCCCTAGGGAGATACAGGTACATAACGGACGAACCTGGAAACCGTTTTTTTTAAATAATTTTAAAATACCAGGCGTAATTTAATATTTTTATAATAGGATGGATAGGACACCCTGTATATTATAACAGGTGCATATTATTATTTATTTTTAATAGACATAAAAAAGTAACGTGCTTAGAACTGGCCAGTTTTTACAGGTTATTAATGTTTATACAATATTTTTGTTATCTAATTTTATTTATTTAACTTATCATTTAATATTTATTTGCAATGATTGATTATACTTATTGAAAAGTAATGTTAATATGTTTTAAACAAATTAGAGAAAATACTTAATAAGTTTCTCTTTTATTTTTTAATAGATTTTGAATTGAAAACCTTATGGGGCCGTTTTAACAGTTAAAAAATTCCTTGAGCCAAAACGGCGCCAATTTTTTACATAGAGAGTGTAAAAGAAAACATTTTAGAGCTGCGATTGTCTATAATCGCAGCTTTTTGATTGGGTATAATTATAAGTTGAGAATTGACTATAGTACCTTAAATCAATGTGAAATGTTCACTGGGTTCTATTCTAACCGTTTTACAAGTTTGTGATTATAGTAGGTTTGCTAGTTGTGGAACCAGACCAACCACATTAGCTTTAACCAGTACCTAGTGTTAAACATGTATTTATCATGGAATATATTATATTTCTTTTTAATAAATGACTCAATAGAAAAGTTATTACCACTTAATCTATTTTGGTTATACTACATATCCCCTTACTATAAATTCACTTAATTTAGATTCTGTAAAAAGTGGATAAATTCTTCCTAAACGTCTACACAATGACAAGTAATAGGAGGGAGGAAAGAGCAATAGTCCCATAACTGCAAATACAATGACGTCATTAGGCATTTTTAAAATTATACAATAATGATCTTAAGAGGTACTTTAAGTTAAAACATCATGATTGAAACAATGTTGTTGTTATTATCTGTTTTTACAATTTAAGTACTCAATTTTACATTGTTCCCCACGAAAATGCTCTCCGCCAAACAAATATGTTAGTTCGATAAGTCCTACCTATTTAACCCTTGCACCGACCTTTAATTGGTATAATCTGCCTCAAAGTATATCGCTATAGCTTTTGACGGACAATACCTCAATAAACCTTTAACGATTTTATTACCTATTGTTGTTGGGTAAACCCATTATTTCATAATGGCAGGGATGGGCCAGGTATTTCTTGAGTATTGACCATTAGGTATATAAATATTTCGGCTAATATTTTACTGACAGTTTTTACAATAATGACAATAACCGTTTTTACCGTGCGTTTCAAAAAAAAGTTGTTTTACAAGAATATAACTATGTCGCGTCGAAATCATTTGTCATTAGATGCAAAACAGGTTGTAAAAAATGTGTATGAAACTTTAATCAGTAGAGGACTAATTAGACAAGAAGCTTTAAAAGAAACCAGAGCTGGGATTCTGTAAAAATATAAGGAAAGAGAATGTCAAAATAGGGATCACACGTCTTTGTTGCCCATAAAGGTAACTCATAAGTTTGTCACTGTTTCGAAAGAGATAGGGAAAAGGAATGTCAAAAAATTTGCTTACAGAATCGGGCCCCTGTCTACTTACAAAAACTCCAATATCATCGATAAGGGATATTATTATTAATGAAGAATTAAACAAAAGAAAAAAACGTAGTGATTTTCAATCTTACCGTATAGACAATAGTGATCAGGATCTAATAAGAAGAAAAATATATTGTCTTTATGAAAGCGGAGTTGTTCCTACCTAAAATAAAAATGAAAAAGGAGCTAGACAAAGACGAAACCAATATAAATATTAGCCGTGCCCCCTCCATAGAGTTGTTAGTAAAATGGGATTTAAATACCGCAAAATAGACAAAAGACCAGTAGTAATGGAATCGCACAGATTACGCACTTGAAGATTTACCTAATTACCTTTAAATAAAAGATATAGGTAAGAAAACAGATCCATAATTTACCTTGATGAAACATGGTTCGATACACACGACACAGTATCCAAAGGATGAGTTTTTCCAGTCAAAACTTTCAGACTAAAGCACCTTCAAATAAAGGAAAACGCATTACCATAATACACGCTGGTTCAGAAGACGGATTTGTCCCAAACTGCTTGCTGTTGTCTGCAAAGAATATTAAGGATTATGGATTCTAGCTTGGATTATCATGAGGATACAAGTGCAGATTTTTTTAAAAACTGGTTTCAAAATTATCTTTTAAAAAATATTCCAAACAACAGTGTTATTGTCATGGATAACGCAAGCTACCACAGCCGTCTGCTACACAAAGCACCAGCTTCGTTAAGTTCAAAAACTGATATCCAGGAATATTTGTTAGAAAATGATATTTATTTTGAATTCAGTTACAAAAAAGGGCAACTTTTGGAAGTCCTAAATTCATATGCAATTAAAAAACCAGAAGTATGTGATAATTTAGCTGAACAGGCTGGGCATACTGTCTTAGGTCTTTCTCCGTATCACTGTATGTTTAACCCTTTAGAGCATTTGTGAAACCAAGTAAAATCAAAGATCAGAGCCGAAACTGTAACACCTACTTTAAGTCACAGTGTTATAAATTTGATAAAAAAATGTAATTACTAACATACCAGTTAGAAGCTGAAAAAATTCGGTGCAGCACATTATAAAAATTGAGGATTCTTACATTTCTATACAAAACAACCTAAATCCTATGGTAATTAATCTCAATGATGACTCTGATAGTGAAAAAGAATTAAATTTAGATATTTAGATTAAAAATGTAATTATGTATAGATAATATAGTTATAAATTTATTAAAACTTTGCATATATTTAATTTCTTAATGTAATTTTAAGATTATACCTATCTAAATAAACAATAAATTTTAAATCGTTATATTATTAGAGTCCGTCCCTAATGTTCTGTCCTTTAATACCTACTGATCCGCAGTTTTATTGTTGTTGGCAGGTATAATCCATAAATGAAGGCAAAAACTAACATGGTATACTTTGAGACTATACGCAAGGAAATAGTTAATTAACAATAGGCTAGCTTTTTGAAGAATGCATAAAAAAAATCCAACGGGACTTTCATTCTTCAAGTGTTAAAATGACACCATAAATTTTTAAAATTTTTAAATTATTATTAAGAGCTTTAAAAAAATCATTTAGATGCAGTACTTACTATAAGGGCGGCGGCATACTCATCTCAAAAAGGGCGCGCGGAGCCCTATTTTTAGCAACAAATAAAAATTCTAAATATTAAAGCTAGAGATCAGGAAGTTGGGAGTTTTTTATCGAAAATTTCCTCCTCTTTAAGGATTACTTTTTAATTTCTTGAGTTATCATCAAAAAACGGTTTTGATTTTTCAAAAAATCGAATTTTTTGACTAAATCAATTGTTTATACTTTTAAGAATATTTTAACATTCCAAAATTCCAATTATTTCCAAAGTTTTAGCAATTAAAGTAGCCGGTAACGTCGAACTTTTTTTTCTCTCTCATTTTTTTCGAAATGACTTTTTTCAAACTGGTGGATAGTTTTTTTCAAGATCTAACAAACTAACTTGACTTGACTTAGGGTTTTCATCAGAAGAACGGCTTTAAATTATTAATCTCTATTATAAATGTAAAGAAAACGCCAGGGAAACACAACGAAGAAATGTTGCAAATTTCCACCAAAATATATCAGTAAAAACGGTTTTAAAACTGAAGGTCTTATTCGAAGAAACAAAATCGTTACATATTAGAAAAAGGACTACAATGAGAAAAAAAACCGGGATCGAGCTATTCTAAATTATTTTACTTTGTATCCCATGAAGTCAATTACTGACGCAGTTAGAGACTTGAGGTAGGTCCTGCAAGAAGAAGAGTAACCTATGCGACGGTTCAGAGAACACTAAAATATTTTAAGTATCTTCCATATCACGTTCTTCCAGTGCAGCATTTAACACGTGAACAAAAGGAACATCGCTTTTAATTTGTTTTCCAAATTTTAATCCATGAACAAGATAACGATCCTACCCTGTTTCAAACGATTATTTGGACGGATGAAGCTACGTTCACTACATCAGGAATGTTTAACCGACGTAATACGCACAGCTTGGCAAAACAAAATCCCAGGAAATTTTAAGAGATTAAATACCAAGGGAGGTCTTCTCTTTATGTCTGGTGTGGTGTGCTTAACAATAGAATTGTCGGGCCAATATTCTATAAGGGATCCTTAACTGGAGAAAGATATCTTAATCTTCTTGAAAACAATATTGAGGACATTTTAGAAGAATTGTCACTCGAAACGTATCGCAAGATAATTTGGGAACAAGACGGAGCGTCGCCCCATGCTGTTCGTCAAGTTGTGCAGTATCTCAATCGCCGATACAATCAGTGGATTGGACGTTCTGACACTATTAGATGGCCACCTAATAGTCCAGATATCACAATTTTGGACACGTTTCTGTGGGGTCACTTAAAGAATGTCGTTTACCAAAATGAGAATACAAACACGGAAGAAATAAGAGAAAAAATTGTAAATGAAATTAATCGTCTTAACCAAGAACCTCAAATAATATCGGCGAGCTTAGCAAGGCTAAGGAGGGGTTATGGATCATGTTTCGAAAATCACGGGGATCATATAGAACATTTAAATTATTAGTAATATTATAATTTTTTGTTATATGTGATCTTATTACCACCATATTTTATCTCGTATTGTATTTTAATTTTTTCGTTTATTGGAATTTTGCTGCTTGGTTTAGAAATAGATATATCATATTATTTTTAGCATATAATATAATTTGAAGCCGTTCTTCTGATGAAAACCCCATTATAAAACTACTCCAAAAAGTAATAAACGTATTTTTAAAATTCTTGACTTGGACAAATAAGCACCTGTGACCTGTGGCAGCCAGGTTTTTTTCAGGTGAAACTATCCTTATAGTATCATGCAGTTTTTAGTCAATTGTAGCAGAACCGCAGGAAATAAACATAGCAACCCCTATATCACCGAATTCCGCGTGAAAATCTGTATCTATTGATATAAAAATAATTAAATTCCATTTAAAAAATACGTCACGCATGTTGTAACTCTTTTGTTTCAAATATTTTTCTGATTAGATTATTGAATTCTACGGAAAAAAATGCACGAAATGGATATATTAGTTTTTTAAAAAAGTACAGGGAAGTTAAAAATTAAGCCCTGTTTACTTTAAAATGAATAACCCTGTACATCTAGAAAGTTTCCCGTGAAAATTAAAAGCCTCGCATGCTCCCCAAGACTCACCCGGGATTATTATGTTGATATTTTTGGGATTTTTTTATATTTGGACCACTTTACACCTTTCAAAAATACTGCGCGAAATTCAGAAGGCTCTTTGTATCATCAGAAAAATTCTCGTCAAAATTAAAAGCCTCGGACGCTCCCCCAAGACTGAGAACACATTATTATATCGATATTTTTGGGGTTTTTCTTATATTTGGACCACTTTACATCTTTCAAAAATTTTGAGCAAAATTCAGGAGGTTTTTTTATGTCACTATAAAAATTCCCGTGAAATTGATTTGTAAATTTGAAATTAGCGGGAACTTGCAGGGATGGCTCGTTTAAACCGTACCGATTTATTTTGAATATAAACTTTGCCGTCCTGGGCATTAGCCCCGAGTGCCCCTAATGTAAATCCGCTACTGTCCAAGTTAGAGACTTACAGGCACTGACCTTTATATGGACCGGTAAAGGGTATCAAATGCGCAGTTCAAAAGTTAGACTTTATGGGCGAAAAAAATGTGTCCGTGTGCTGTGGCGGTAGTCATCGCTTAGGGTCCTAAATCATGCGCAGAACGGACCGGCAGACCGATTTTATTTACACGTTTGTCGCCGGCCAGTTCCGTACCGGCCGCTTGTGTAATATTTTTTATTTGGACAGACTTATTTTGTAATTTGTGATAGAATTTCTATATAATTATATATTCTAAAGAAGTTTTACTGTTTTACTGACTTATTTTGTGTTTACTGGTAGCATTTATGCATTACTTTTGTTCATAAAAAATTATACTGTTTTTTGGTGATCTGCCTGGAAAGCGAACATTTGTGCAAGAGAGAAAGAATAGCTGTATTACCTTTCTCTCTCCCTCCAACGTGCTGATTGGTCGGTGAAAGGAATATATATACCCCGCTCTGCGTGCTATACTATGATTATTTTTTCTCTCTCGCACGCTTATTCGCACTGCCAAACGGCAAGGCTGCCTGTAGTAAATACATGCTGATTTGTATAAATACATTAAAGACGTTTACAATATCTTATTATCGCTATCAAAAACATAAGTCTAATCAGGAAAATAGTTAACGTTATCAGTAAAAATGTTTTTTCCTTCTGTTTATAAGTTTGTTCCAATCTCGCAAAAACCGTTTATTGTAAGGCCATATGCAAGTCCAGTCAAATACACCCATTCCTAACCGATATGTGACAGTGTATTACACGATCCCTTTATTGATCCCCAAGCAATGCAGAACCCTTCAAATATACAAAAAGCGTTCAAACTTCGTCGTTTTTAAACTGACATAAAACCGTGTAAAGTCGACACTCACGCGTTTAATCGATTCGAACAGTTTTAAAACCGTTTTACGGCGGTACAAAGACTTAAAACAAACCCTTCTGTTATTAGCCCCTTATTTTTTGATATTTAAATTTTGTTAACTTATTGTTTCAATTACTACCAAACAACATTTATATATGCATAGAAACGCAAAATAAAAGAACTCAGTATCTTCTTCTTGCGGTGCCATATTTTATTTTAGAGTGTAGGCGCCCTCTCGCACATATCTGTGTTGCGTACCAACTAGACACAAATATGGGGACCACCGGCTTAACGTGTCTTCCAAAGCACATGTGAGAGGGTTTACTAGGGAGAAATACTACACAGTGTTTTGCCATTGCTTTCTGTGAGGTGACGAACTATGAAAAAGTCCAATGTATAGTGCGGGGATCGAACCCGGCTCTTTACGCCTAAGAGGCTGGTACGCTGCCACTACTATCTAGATATATAAAATAGTTATTTGTGCAACCAGTTGGGAAAAGCACTATTTTTTGTAACGAGTAGAGCAAAAGAATGTAAGTTATGAAAAATAGTGTTACCCAACGCGTTTCACATAATATTTTTTTTCAAATTGGGAATATATTATGGTTTTTTTATTTAAGTTTAAAATATGGGCATACCTCTAAACCACACCACCCTGTATACTCTCTGTTTTACGGACGACCAAGTGATAATAGCCCAAGATTACGAAGATCTAGAGTATATGACTAGAAAGTTAATAGAAGAGTATAAAAAGTGGGGGCTAGAGGTTAACATGCAGAAGACTGAGTATATGTGTATTGGTGAATCAATGAGGAGCTAAGTCTAAATGACGGACATCATATTAAACAGTGTCAAAGCTATTCATACCTGGGTATGAAAATAACTAACGACGGAACCCTGGATAGAGCACTTAGAGAACGTAACATACAGGGAAAAAGGGCCGTAGCTCAGATAAATGGCATACTTTGGGACAAAAATATATCGAAAATCAACAAACAAAGAATATATAACACAATGATTAAAAGTATTATAACATACGGCAGTGAGGTGTGGCAAATTAAAGAAAAAACTGAGAGACAACTGAAAGCTACGGTAATGGATTATTGGAGACGATCTGCAGGCAAATCCAGAATTGAGAGAGTTACCAATGACGAAGAAATAATGGGCGTAACACATGACATCGTGGACGAAATCAAAGTCAAACAACTAAAGTGGTATGGACACGTCCAAAGAATGTATGATTAAGACTTCCCAAGCAAGTCCTTAAATGGAGCCCCCAGGGTCGGCGAAGAAGAGGAAGACCAAGAAAAAGTTGGAGAGAGGGGATAAACAAGGAAATTAGAGAAAGAGACATAGCAGACAATCTCTGGGAAGACCGAGAACAATGGAGACTGGAAATCGGAAGACGTCGTAGAACGTTTTAAAACCGAAGATAATATATATATATATATATATATATATATATATATATATATATATATATATATATATATATATATATATATATATATATATATATATATATATATATATATATATATTTATATATATATATATATATATATATATATATATATATATATATATATATATATATATATATATATATATATATATATATATATATATATATATATATATATATATAAATTAAACTCATTGACGTCAAATATCTCACTTTTTATCACCAGTTGCAAAAAACTTTACTTTTTGTAACTAGCTATAAAATCTAAGATATTTGACAGTATCTATGAGTTTTGAAAAGTCAAAATTAGAAAAAATATATTTCATGAATATAAATTAATTAATGATTTATAGAAACTTCTAAGCCGGCACTGGGTCTTTCTTTTAAATACGCATGCTGGATAATCTTATTGTTTGTTTAGTGCGCGCTAGCGTAAACTTGCCATAAATGCGATTAGCGATTCTATATCTAAAGTTAGGTTATCTATGCTTACACTGTAATATATTACTTTTAAAATTATTAACCATTTTTTTAGCATGCCCACCCAATGACCAGCAAGAATTTCCCACCATCTTCGAAGACCCCTCTGACTGCAGTTGTTATTATGAATGTTCCTATGGAAGACCTGTTCTGATGCAATGCGGCGCCGGTCTCCGTTACAACATTGACTTACATGTATGTGACTATATTGCAAACGTTGATTGTGGAAGCAGGCCAGTTCCATCTCAGGACGACCAATAAAATTCAAAAATGACCTTTTTAACTAAACAATGTGAATTTCTTTTTCATGAAATGAAATAAAATAACCAGTAATATATTGGCAAGTAAAAAATGTTGTTTTATTATATAACTTCTCCATTTTTCAAAGGTGTCTAGGCGTGCGATACCCTCCCGAAATAAAGCTTATTTAACGAGATACATACCCAAGTTGCAGAATGTGCGATGGGGGGGAAGAAACAGCCTACCATATCTTCTGCGAATCTGAACCGTTGAATCACAAAAGACAGGCATTATTTGGGCAACTAATAATAAGCCCACAGGAATATATCAACCAATCAGTCTCGGTGTTATACAGATTTGTAGAAAGAATAAGACTTATGGTAGGATTGGTAAATAGTGATGAGCAAAACAAGACCAAGACCAAGACCGGGCTAGTCTTGGTCTTGGTCTTGGTCTTGCAAGCCTGGTCTTGGTCTTGGTCTTGCAAGCCAAAAGAAGGTCTTGGTCTTGCACTACCCGGTCTTGGTCTTGGTCTTGCTGCAAGAGTCTTGCTGGTCTTGCTTTTTTTTGGTAGTAATAATTTAAACTAAGCAATCTTGAATAAAATATATCTTTTAATACTTAAATATAAATCAAGATGGGGACTATATTTTTGCTTTAAAATTTTAAAATATACCAGTTTAATCTTAAACGTACATTTAAATTATTTGATTAAAAAGCATATTTTTAATGAAGGCGTTTATTTATTTATAGCGCCAGGGCCGGATTTAATTTTTTTCCGCCCATATGCTAATAAATTTTTTCCGCCCTAATATGTCAATATTTTTTGAATGTAAACTACACTAGTAATTCTTATAAAAAAATATTAAACAAATTTAACAAAAGTAAAACATACAGAAAATTAATTAACAATTCTTTAAAACAAACAAATTTCAGGGTTTTTGTATCTATTCGGTAAATATTAAAAAATATATTAATTTACCATTACATTTTTTAAAATATTAATCGTAAATTTGCCGCCCATAACATTTTCCGCCCTAGGTTTCAGCCTACTCAGCCTTTGCATAAATCCACCCCTTTATAGCGCTCTATTTTTGGTTAAATTAAGACACAACCTTCTTTTATACGTTTGGTGGCATATAGAAACATTTTAGGGATAAGAATTATATAAATTTTCTTTGAAGAAGCAGATAAAATTAAAGCAAATACAAAACTGTTTACTGTGTGACCAGAAAAAAAAAGACTTTTAATTTCAACCAGATGTGAAATATATGTGTATATAATCATTGGTTTCTGATTAAAAAAAAAAAAGTTATTTAAAAAACTTTTCAGTTAATATGAACTTTTTACCTTTAAATTGGTTAAGCATTTGTCGTACAAAGTTTGTAGAAATACTTTATAAACAATCAGCAGATACAAGGGGGTCCAATAGTGTGACAAAGCTCGATATCTCCTAAATCGTCCATTATAGTAAAAAACTAAACATACAAAAATTATAGACAAAAAGGGCATAAAATGTAAAATTTTTTTCTATTCCAGAATTTTTCTATTAATCCACTGCCACTCAAAAAAACTCCCTTATTTTTAGCTTTTCCCCTTAAATAAAAAAATTATGGCGAAAAATCCATTTAGAAAAAATCGCCACCCTGTATATTATGCTGGAAATTGTTGTTATATAGGAACAATGTCGACGTAGATGGTTTTTAAATATTATTTTCGGTTTTGACTTTTCCGTCTAAACCGGAAGTGATTTTTACAATACATTTATATAAAAAGTATTCCTTTATCACATGGCAAATATATTTTTTATTAATCCATTACTTTCACATTATCTTAATTTTAAGAGGCAATCTAATGGTGCTACCTCTTACAGTGTGAAACAAAAATAATGTATTTCTGGATTTTTGAGATTTTTGATCCACCCTGTAAGTAGCATCACTTGATGGCTAATTAAAAAAAAAACATTGAAATTATGAAAGTAATATTCAGCTTTCATAGCTTTTGTACCCTTAGTTTTTCTCTGTCGTAAACGATTTTGGAGATGTCAAGCTTTGTCGGACCATTGAGTCACCATCTCATTATTTTTGAAACATGTTATTAAATTTATTCGTTATTGTTGTTAAAGAACTATAGAACTAAAAGAACAAAGTGATCGATTTAATTATTATTTTATTTAAGAAACTCAGTTGCAGAAGTGCAAGAGTCTTGCAGGTCGGTCTTGGTCTTGCGTAGTCTTGCACACCTCGGTCTTGGTCTTGGTCTTGGTCTTGCATACCTCGGTCTTGGTCTTGGTCTTGCAAGCGAAAAGGCAGTCTTGGTCTTGGTCTTGCTGCAAGACCAAGACCAAGACCGCAAGACCAAGACCGGTCTCGCTCATCACTATTGGTAAAGTTGGAATTATACCCATTTGTAATGACGTCATTTTTGTTTATCGTTGTTTAGTATATTCCAAACAGCGATGACAACAAACTTAAAAAAAGAATGGTGTCCAATGATTATTCATTTTTTATATTTTTGGTTATGTAAAGTATCCGTCACTGTTAATCAAAAACATTGGTGTGTCAACTTGTTGTCGAAAGTTATTTCGAAAAGTTTTAACTAATGCCGAGAAAAAAATATAATAGGCATAGACAATCGCAGCTGATAATTTTAAATACCTTGACTTTGTTTCAACTAAAACAAGTTTTTCTTCTTTTTCTTCTTTTTCTCTGGGAGCCGTCTTGATTCACTACCGGAGGCAGCGCAACCTCTTGGGCTTTTTGTGCCTAATTTCCCATTATCTTTGATACCAATCCTCCCATTAGTCTTGTTCCTTCTACAAGTCTGTGTAACCCGAGACTGTTGGTGATATTCCTGTGGCTATTTGGTTGCCCAAATAATTGTCTTTGTGATTCAATGCTTTACATTCGCACAGGATATGGTAGGCTGTTTCTTCCCCCTCGTCGCACATTCTGCAACTTGGGCCCCATTGTATGAACCTATCTTTTGTAGGTGTCCTCTTAGGTTATCATGTCCTGTTAGTAACCCTACTGTTATGCGAAGTCTTTTCCTACTTTGTCTGAGTAGTTCTTCCTTCGTTCTTTTGGATGGGCCCCTTATGAAGCTTTTTCCATGTCTGATTCTACTGAGGTTTCCCCAGTATTCCTCGTGTTTGTTTCTGATCCATTCCCTGGTTTGCCCTCGTGCTGTGGTTTGGTCACTCTAAGGGCAGGTTCTGGTCCAAAGTATGGTGTGGATGATCCCTGTCTTGCAAGCTTATCCGCTCTTCCCGAATGTCCTGGTACCCAAAGAGAGTTAATCTGTTGCGTTCTCCCAGGACTTTCAGTTCTTTTTGGCATTCCCATGTCAGCTTGGACGTTACCTTGGGGTTTACTAGTGCCCCCAGTGACGCTTGGCTGTCTGTTATGCAAATCCGCTTGTTTTTATAAGTCCTTCTGTTATTTTCTTTTGCACAGTGCAGTAAAGCATATATTTCCGTTTGAAATACAGAACTGTGTGTTCCGAGTGGAATGGAGAATTGTGAATTCCTCATTTCACTGTACACGCCCGCTCCAGTTCCCAGCTCGGTTTTGAAACCATCTGTATACCAGAAAATGTCTCCAACCGTGCCGGGGAGATCGGGTTGCTGCAACTCTCTTCGATCTGGAATTTTTACCTCGAAGGTTTTGTTAAATGAGTATTGGGGAATCATCTGGTCTGTTCTCTGGTCCAGGATGTTGCCGCCAATTTGACTTTTTATGTTGTTGTGTTCCAAACTAGAGTAGAAACCAGTTGGTTTCTGTGGCAGTCGGAAGTAGCTCATTCTTGCCTCTCCCATCACTATAAGGTTAAGTGGTGGAAGGTCTAAGAGACAATCCATGGCTGCTGTTGTTGCTCCTGTTATAGTTAAGCAAAAACAAGTTTTTAAAAGGTGTTTATGAAATATTGTATGCCAATTTAGTGTATAAACCAAAAATTTTGTGCAAAAAAAAGGAGAAATAGGTAAAATAAGGTTAGTTTGATTCTCAACTTTGATGATGAATATCTCGAAAACGAAACGTTGCCGAAAAAAATTGTTACCAAATTCGTGATCAGTGCCCCAAATTTGGTCAAAATCGGAGTGCTGGCAATTTTCGAGACAATTACATCAATTTTTGAAGGGAATAAACCAAAATTAGAAATTTAGATCCGGAAGGTTTTACTCAAGTTTTCATTGACGAGACGTGGATCCTTAGCAAGGGATCATTTCGTAGTAGCTGGCAAGATGACACCAAGCGGCGTTATTGGCTGCATTTGTTCATTATTCATGATAAATCATTATAATTGTTATTTAGTTTGTTAATAAATAAATACTACAAGATTATTTTAATTTTTTGAGATTAAAAGTGTTAAGACAAATGTATTGGTAATTGCTGAACGTATAAAAACATAACAGACTAATAACTTCTGAACGCGATAGTAAATTTTTTAACCTAATATTAATTGAGAGAGAGAGAGAGAGAGATTTTGAGTTTAAGGCGCATAGGCACCGAGGCCATTTAGCGCTAATATTAATTGACAAAATATACTAAGTGACATAGAAAATGCAACACCCAGAATACTATGTTTGAAATTTATCAAAAGTAGTCGTGTTTTCATTTATTTTATTAGGATCTTTGGTAAAAAAACAAAACCTTCAAAAATATCGACCATTTAAATCGAATTCTGTGAAGTGGCGCCATCTATTCTCTCCATATTAAAGCAGATGATATAAAATCTAATATTACACAATAAATCGCAGTAAAGTAAATAAAATAAATACATAAAATAATTTTAAATATTCTATAATAGTTTCGTTTAAAAACCAACAATGTGCCAAAAATAAGAAAAACAGTGAAAGTGTAGTTAGTTTGAATTTGACATTTGATGATGTCAATTTTATACATGATACTATTACTCGAGAAGATAAACCCACGCGCATGAGATAAGCCTATCTCTCTCGCACGCCTGACGTCACTCGATGACAAATTTCCCCAGAAACAGATTCTGTAGAAGTGGCGCATCTATTTCTCCATATTATAGCAGATGATATAATAATCATAACAATAAATCGCAGTAAAGTAAATAAAATAATATATAAAAAATTTTAAATATTCTATAATAGTTTCGTTTAAAACCAACAATGTTGTGCCAAAAATAAGAAAAACAGTGAAAGTGTAGTTAGTTTAAATTTGACATTTGATGATGTCAATTTTATACATGGTAACAAAGAGTTATAGAAGTCCAGACCTGACCGTACTATTCATTGCGCAAACTCCGCACGATCTTTCCCCTATACCCGCTTGCCTTTTATGCCCTGCACGCTGGACAAGATTGTTCTACAGTACTGGGCTTCCATTAACCTTTAAACTTCCTTGGTAAGCATTCACTCAAAAAAATCTAAATCTCGTTTTCTGACTAAAAATATTATTGGGAAAGCATAATCTTTTATCAACTCTGGGACATGTTGCTTGTTCAAAATAAAAAAAACAGCAGATTTAAAAGTAATCAATCAAAGTAAATGAAAAAAATCTCATTTGTTTTGCAATAATTGATAATTCTGATTTGGAGTATATATAGGGCAAAATTTAAGTAATATATATTCTGTGTAATTTTACCGTCACAAAAAACTGACTGACACAATGGCGCAAAAATTATCTTTTTGCTTTTTATTGATTAGTGTGATTGTTTGGTCCACTTCAGCTTTACCAAGTAAGTTTAAATATTTTAAAAATAAACGGATTATTTGATTTGGCATTCTACATATTGCAGAACAAATATTTATTTGTCGCTTATTAAAGCTATAAATCAGTCTATTTGTCACTGAATTAGCCTATACAGGGATATTTAATAAGGACTGATTAGAGCTATATTTGTGGCTTTTTTCCCCTAGAATTTGTAAGAATATTTAATAAAATGATTTTAATTAAAACTAAAGAAATATGACATAAAATTAACATTTTCTTATTGGAACGCCTTATCGTCTAGTAGCTGAAGACCTGAAAGACCCAAAGCCGTGAATAAATCTGTACCTACAGTTTTCATTTGTGGTGCAATTCTTAGGTCTTCGCAGATGCTTTCGAGCGAGAAAAAGTTTATCACGAGTCCGATGAGTTTCCCGCGAATATCTGCCAAAATATGCGAATTAGAGAATTTTTGTTGTAACAAAAAATGAAGATTACCTCGAAAACTACAAAAATGGTCCTTACCATTTTTTTCGCAACACCAATATTTTTCGCAAAAACGGCCGTCGAAAAATCCATAACATTCCACACTGGATAGATGTGGTTAGTTGTTAGTCCACGAGTCACTGGTGTTATGAATTTCCCTGATTTTTGACAAATTATTGGCCTTTATTAAAAAGAAAAAAGTACATTTAGAAACTAGACAATCTAAGCTTTCAAATGATGTGCATTAAAAAGCATTTCAATAGAGGATGAGTTTTTGATTCGCGTTTATTCTAGATTTTCTAGAACTCCGGAAACGGCTAAAAACTGCAGATGGACAAAACAATTTTTTATCAAAACGCAAGAAAGATGGTGAAGGAAATTTTTTGGGATCATTGAACACTTGCTAAGGTCCTATTATAAAAAACAAATGTTAATAACAAACCATTTTTTCAAAAAATATCAATATATTAATGAGATACTCTCATAATATTGGGAAAAAAATTTACCGCTTTTTTTAATATTCTAGAAAAATCAGACTGGACCCGAACTCATATGCAACGATAGGTACGGGTTTTTCCATTCCGATGAACTTTGAATGATTAAAAAATGTACATTATTGCCCAAGTAATGGAACAATTCGTCCGCGCGCTTATAAGTAAATCCATAAAGAAAGCGGCAGCTGAAATGAGGGAACTTTTGGGTCCCGTTATCTCGAAAATTATCGATTAAAAAAAAGTATAAAGACCATTTTTGTAAATTATAGGGCGATCTTTATTTTTTGTTTAAATAAAAATTCTCCAATTCGCATATTTTGGCAGATATTAGCGGAAAATCCATTTTTCAGGTCTTGTGGGGGCCATTTTCAGCCCTTTCCCACCTGTTAATGTTGATAAACTTTATTTTGCTTAAAAGCATTCTCGAAGACCCAAAAATTGCGGCACAAGGAAAAACTGTACAGATTTATTTACAGCTTTGTCCCTTCATTTATTGGACTAATAAGCAAGGCTGCTATACTAAGGAGATATCCAGATATAAGTAACATAATTAACCAGAACTTTTGTGTCAGTTTATCACCAACTTCAAGACCTATGCGATTTCTATGGTGGGTTACTATAAAAGATTTTTTTATACTAAATTAAGTTGTGTGAAACAATTGTAACGCCGTCGTGTGAAAATGGCGGCTCAAGGAATAAATAATATTTTTGTGCAAGTGCTAAATAGTATGCAGTGAAAAATACATGCAAGTTTAAAAACGAACATAGCAGATTTTGGGTATATTTCCTATTAAAATGTATCAGTCCCTTTCTTATTTTTTTCTGTTGTTGTTATTTTTAAAATAAAAATATCAGGCCAATAAAAAGTAAAACTTCTCACTGCAAAATTGTGTTTTAGTGAACCTTTAATATTTTTTGATTATTTAAATTAATTTACAAGTAATGTAAAAATACAAACTTCTGAAATACTCCCTAAATATACGATATCACCGCACCTGACATCTTTGAACTTGAGTGTAACTTTTATTTTAGAGAAGCTGTTTCAGTTATACCAAAGGATTTTTATTATTTGCATTATAAATCACGCATACAAAATAGATTGATAATAATATAATAAAAAAATCATTTAAAAAAAAACATAATTTGGAAACAATTCGGTATACCTATAATGCAATGATTGATACGTTTTAAATACCCTTTTATCGTTATTTAACTTATTAAAAATATAAAGTGGGATACAAAGATGGTTCTCACACATAAACCCAGGCCCCGCTTTACGGGGGGGGGTCAACCCGGGCATCCGCCCGGAGAGGCGGCATTTATGTCAATAAAATATAAAAAAAGTAAATTAATAAATAAAGCCGCCTTTGGAAGCCAGTAATTTAATTTTAATTTTTTTGCCCATCAGGCTTTTACCATTTTCTTTGTAAACAATAAAATTTTTATTATGAATTTATTAATTTTTTTTAAAATCGATCTGCGGCGCGGCCCCGCCTTTTTACGCCGAATTGTCCGAATACTCCAGAAGCATAATATGTTAAGTTAAAATATTTTTTCCATTATTGCTTTATGTACACTATTCACAAATCTGAGGTCAAAATTGGAAAATATTTTTGGTACATTTATATATAGTTTCTAAAAAATATATATTATTTCTGTACCGCGTAAGTCAAAAAGAAAATATATTGAAAAAAAAATCCGAATAACTTTTTTATTATTAAATAAAAAGATTTGAAAATATATATATATATATATATATATATATATATATATATATATATATATATATATATATATATATATATATATATATATATATATATATATATATATATA
Organism: Listronotus oregonensis; assembly: GCA_019359885.1. Taxonomy (NCBI): domain Eukaryota; kingdom Metazoa; phylum Arthropoda; class Insecta; order Coleoptera; family Curculionidae; genus Listronotus; species Listronotus oregonensis. The sequence continues at coordinate 128,821 of JAHBCN010000347.1, forward strand.
TATATATATATATATATATATATATATATATTAGTGATGGGCATAATCGGATTATTTTAAGAATCGAATTATTGAATTATGAATGATTTCAATAATCGGATTATATGATAATTCGAATTAAATAATTATTTTAATTTTTTAATCGTTTGAATTTTAAATTCTTGATTTCTGAATGAATATGTAACTCAATTCCGATGTAACTAAACACAAACACTAAATATTATATACAGTTTGTCAAAAAAGTCCCTTAGTAATTTGTCAACGGGGATTCTCGACTTTTTTGACACTGTATAATATATATTATTATTACTATTATTATTTTAGTAAGTAAATTTTTCATTTGCCATAATTTTTTACTTACCGGGCCCACAGCCGATTTTATTGAAATTTTGTGATATTGTGATTTTTGGGGCTCTGATCACGAATCTGAAGTCAATTTTTTTCGTACTCTGCTAGTTTTTAAGTTATAACGCCCCATTCGAACCTAACCAGCAAAACTTTCCTAAAATTCCTTCTTCTAAAAACGAATTACACCCAAAATGGAAGATTTTATCGAAATACACTTATTATTTTATAAGATAAATTTAATTTCACCTTTATTTAACAAATATTTTTAACTAAAAAAGCACAACCAGCACTTTCCAAAAATATTATTTTTACTTTTATAACTGTCAACAAAATTGTCTAGAGATTTTAGACTGTTTTATGTTGGTACGCCAGGGACCCGCGAAACAATCTAATGGCCTACTTTATAAATTTGAATTATTTTAATTTTTCGCGATTTAAATTTAAAAATTAAGCGCATTCAATTGTTTCGTGGGTCCCTGGTGTACCAACATAAAATTGTCTAAAATACCTACCTAGACAATTTTGTTGACATTTATAAAAGTAAAAATAATATTTTTTTGAAACCGCTTGTTGTGCTTTTTTATTTAACCCTTCTGCCTTCGTTACTAACATGCGGTCTCTGAGACCGACCTTGCCGAAAACTGTCGTTAATCGACGAACCAATACAATTGGGCGCTTACGCGTTCATGTACCTTCTTGGTGAGTGACCCTTCAATCAGTGTTAAAGTGGCCGCAGTGAGTGAAACATCGTTAATTTATTGTCGACCGCTTCGGTGCCTGAGACCGAGGTTAGTATTTTTGTTACAAATACGAATAATAAAATTTATTTTAATTTTTTATATTTTATCCTTTTTTATAGCGCAATTTAAACATGGCTTGGAGACAATATGAGAGAGAGCAAGAAAGGCTTCAAAGGCTGTTTGACGAAGTGGAAATGAAATGAAAAAGAAGAAAATGAAATCTATGATGATGAGGAAAGTGAGAATGAAGATCGAGTTGAAACACAAGATATCAACACCGATTCGGAACTGGATTTTTCTGATGAAGAAGAGCTAGACTTAGCAACTGGTCCTAGCCATAAAATACCATGCTTTATTGGAAAAGATGGAACCACTAAGTGGAGAAAACATCCATCTCAGCCAAGAAACGTTCGCACCCGTGTGCAAAATATTGTTACCCAATTACCGGGAGTCAAAGAAATTGCCCGTCAGAAAGACAGCATTTCAGATATATGGGCATTATTTTTTACTGACGAAATATTAGAAAAAATAGTCAGTTACACAAATATGTATATTAAATTCAAAAACTATGATCCCACTTACAGGACTGCAAGGGAAACAGATTTGATTGAAATCAAAGCCCTTATTGGGTTATTATATATATCGGGAGCAAATAAAAGCAATCATATGAATGCGAGTAAATTGTTTAGAACCAACGGACTATCAAATGAGATATTTCGTCTAACAATGTCCATGGAGAGGTTTAGATTTCTTCTACGTAATGTACGTTTCGATAATAAGGCAACGAGGGAAGACCGACAGAAAACCGATAAACTAGCTGCGATTAGAGAGTTTTTCGATAGTTTTACTGCCAATTTACCAAAATATTATTCAATTTCTCAGTTTGCAGCAGTAGATGAAATGCTACCAAGCTTCCGGGGCAAATGTAATTTTAGAGTATACATGCCAAATAAACCCCGAAAATATGGCATAAAAATATATGCATTAGTGGATGCAAGAATGTTTTATACAAGTACATTGGCAATATATGTAGGAAAACAAGCCGAAGGTCCATATCGAGTTGATACCTCAAACATAGCTTTAGTCTCGCGCTAATGCCAACCCAAATGGGGCACGAGAAAAAACATAACAATGGATAATTTTTTTACGAGCATGGAATTAGCAAGTACACTTTTAGAACAACACCAACTCACTGTAATAGGAACCCTTAGAAAGAATAAGAAACAAATTCCACCAGTTTTTACAAATATGAAGAGACCAGAGCATACCAGTATGTTTGCTTATCAAGAACAAGCAACCCTTGTGTCCTATATTCCCAGAGCCAACAAAAACGTGCTGCTCCTATCAACTATGCATTTCTCTGATACAATTGATGAATTAACAGGAAAGCCCGAAATAATTGTAGATTATAATAGAACCAAAAGCGGGGTGGATGTTGTTGACAAGTTTTGTGCATCTTACAACTGTGCTAGATCAACGTGCCGTTGGCCAATGGTTTTATTTTACTCCGCTATGAATGTAGGAGCTATCAACGCTTATGTCATTTATAAAGCTAATAACATGGGTAACCAAAAAATTCCCAGAGTTGATTTCTTAGAAAGACTTGGCTACGATCTAGTTAACGATCATCTAAAGCGGCGATGTGTCCAACAGAATATTCCTCGTACAATTCGACTAAGACTATCAGAAGTATGTAATCTAAAGATTACTGAGCAACCGCCGGTAGCAAATGCTTATGGAAGATGTTAATATTGTTCAAGCAAAAAAAATAGAAAAACTCGGTACGCTTGTTGCAAATGCTTTAATTTTATGTGCTTAGAGCATTTAACTCCTATATGTAAATATTGTAGTAGTACAATATAAGATTTAAAATGTTTTGTTTAATGTACCATTGCTTAAAATCTGTTTTTATTTAGATTATTGCTTTTCTGTTAGTTTATGGCATCTTTTATGCAAATTATAAGGTTTAGTTAGCAAACTATTATTTTTAAGTTTTTTTTTTGGGTTTATATTGTTCCCTTTAATTTTGATAATATAATATTACCTTTTCTTCTTGTTATATTTATATGTTTTGTTATAACTAGATTAAAATATAATATTTTCCCACAAGACAAGTTGTTTTATTGATATCCAGTTAAATATAATAATGTTATTATATTTCAGGGGGTAATTTTCACATTTTTTTGAACATTGGTCTCAGAGACCGATGTTAGCAAAGTTGTTATTTTTGCACATGTTAGTAACGAAGGGTTAAAATAATTGTTAAATTAAGGTAAATTTAAATTTATATAATATAATAAGTAGGTATATTACCATAAAATCTTCCATTTTGGGTGTAATTAGTTTTAAGAAGGAGGAACTTTAGGAGTTTGTGCAGGTGTGAGGTTAGGTTCATCAAGTGAGGCGTTATAACTTAAAATCTAGCAGAGTCCGACAAAATATGACTTCAGATTCGTGATAAGCGCCCCAAAAACCCCTGTATACAAAATTTTAATAAAATCGCCCGTGGACCGGGTAAGTAAAAAATTACCTTTTTTATAATTAAGTTGTCCTCTCTATATACATAAATATATACTTTACTATTAAAATATTAAATCTTATTAGTTATTACATGGTTTTTTTTTCGCGACGCGTAATAAATTCTGTGGAATCAGGTTATTTTTCGTAATTCAAATTAAATCTGAATAATCGCATGATAGCGATTATTTCAATAATCGGATTATCGATTATTTTTAATTCGAATTATCCCATCACTAATATATATATATATATATATATATATATATATATATATATATATATATATATATATATATTTATATATATATATATATATATATATATATATATATATATATATATATATATATATATATATATATATATATATATATATATATATATATATATATATATATATATATTTATATATTTGGGCAATTTTAAAAATACTAATAAATATTATAGTGTAGACAAGTTGTACATAATATTTTTTTAATTTTTTTAAATTTTCAAATCATTGTAATAAACTTTATTTCCGTATATGAAAAAACAAGGATTTGGTCAAGGGTATATATGGTTATGTAGTATATATATCAAATATATGGGAAACAAAAAAAAATTAATACATTTTTAAAAATACAGTTAAAATTTTAAATAATAAAATTTTTGCTATTAAGGATTTTTTTTAATATATAAGTAGATACATCTTATGGAACAATTAATAACAATATGTAAAAGTAATATACAGAATGTTAAAAAAACATATTAAATTTTAAAAATAATATAAACAAATTAAATTTTTTGATACATTATGTATATCATTCGTAAGTATTTTAATAATTATTGCAAAAAAATACATATCCTATAATTTATTTCAGATTTTTAGATATAATATAATCTAATTATAAGGTAGTAATAAGGTTTTTAATAACTTATTTAAAAATATATATATATATATATATATATATATATATATATATATAATATATATATATATATATATATATATATATATATATATATATATATATATATATATATATATATATATATATATATATATATATATATATATATATATATATATATATATATAAATTACATAAACAATTTTTTTAATTGCAATGATAACGCCTGTAATATATCGTATATTTAAATTTGTTTCAAATAATATAATTTTTTTTTGTAACATCTTCATAATTTTTTAATATGCTATAATCAACTACCCTCTAAGATATATCTTCCATTTTTTTCTAAATATTGTAAATAGGAGAACATTTATAGCATACATTCCGTATTTTTAGTATTTTTCAATTTTAATACGCGCCATTTTAGATCCGCCATCTTGGATTAGCCATCTTGCATTTCAAAGTTAAACCCCTGAGTAAAATGTTTCATCCATATTCCCCGTATTTTATGTGTTTTTCTATTTCGATATCCGCCATTTGGGATCCGCCCATCTTGAATTTAGAGTTTTTCAAATTTCGACCTTATACTCGTGATTGGTGACCCCAAAAACTTCCGAGTAACAATATTCTGGTCAAAATATCGAGTAAAAATATGTTTTACCCAAAGACTCAAAATTTTACTTGCCACTTTTTTAAATTGGGACAGAATTAAAAAAAAATACATTTTCTCAAAAAAGGGCTTCAACAATCTTTTCCAAATTTCATGAGCTTTTCATGAAAAAAAAAATGAAATTAGGTAAATCTGGGCCTTCTGTAGCCATTTTTGAAACACTCTACCTCGTATCATGCCACTGTGCGCTGAGAGGGAGCATATCTGTCCTGAGCTGTTTTTGCTGCATTTTTGTGGCATGAGGTAAAATAAATTTTACTATTTTTTCCTGTTGTATATTTCCAGGGAAGTTTAAAGGTGTATGGAAGGCCAATGCTGTAGTACAAAATTGTCCAGGCGTGCAGGGCAGCGGGAATAGGGAAATCGGCCACGCGGATTTTGCGCAATGAATAGTAGGGCAGGTTCTTACTTCCATAATTGTTACCATATATAAAATTGGCATCATTAAATGTCAAATTCAGACTAACTATACGTTAACTGTTTTTTTTTTAAATTTTTTGCACAACATTGTTGGTTTATAAACGAAACTATTATAGAATATTTATAATCATTGTGTAATATTAGATTTTATATCATCTGATTTAACATGGAAAGAACTGAGGGCGCCACGTCACAGCAATTTAAATGGTTGATAGTTTTGGGAGTTTTGTATTTTTACCAAAAATCTTGATAAAATAATTGACAACACGATTATTTAAAATAAATTTTAAACATCGCATAATAGTTTCATGTACTTATCACGAATTTCGTTATAAAAGACGGGCAAGATAGTGTAAATTAAGGATCGATATCTAAAAAATAAAACGTTGACGAAAAACACTTACTTTAGATTTGTAATCAGCGCCTCTGTATGCAATAGTCATCAAAATCGGCAAGGGTCAAGAAAAGTAAAAACTTACCATAATTTAAACTGGTTGTTTGTGTAATGTATTTTATAAATTTATAATTTGTATAAAAGTACAATAAAATAGTGTTACCTTATGCAGATAACATAAACATATTATTTAAAAAAAGTATAGAATTTTTTACATAAGTTTTTTTTTATATCGTCAGATAGCCCACCAAGGCTAAAGGTTAAATACTAACGTGCCGTTAAGTGTAGTAAAGGGGCATTATCTACACAAGACCTAAATATTTGGAGAAGGGAAAACTTCTGCGGCTAGCAGATTCCAGTCTAGACACTCTGGGGATGATGGAACAAAGAAAGTGGGAAGTTCGGAGCCTTTTAAGTTGGACTGTTATAGGATGCATAAAAGTGACACTACGTGTTGCTCTGTTGGAAGCTGTCAGAGGAATTATACTTGTCAACTCCTTGGAGCAGAAGCCGTTAAAATTCCTATAAAAATGCAACATATCCCCTCCAGCATGTCGGTGGGAAAGAAAAGGAAGCTTTTCTGTAAGCGTAAGATCATTAATAAGACGAACAGATCTTTTTTGAATGGAACCAAGAATGATAAGAGTTGTAGGAAATAGCATTGTAGAGAGAGTATACAGATTAGACGGATAGAAATACTTACTGGCTCGAAAGAGGAATCCAAGCTTTTTTAAAGTAGCTGAGGCTATGGATGTAATGTGTTTGTCAGATAAGGTTGTTCTCAAAAGTAACGCCAAAATGATTAAATAACTTCTTTTCGCGACACCGAACATGACTGTGTCTTGGAGCATTAAACTGGACAAGATTTTTGAAGTCCCAATTCAAGATTAGTGAAAGTGATTTTGAATTGTTTTGCTAATTAGGGGTATTTCGGGTATGTTACCCTTGGATTTGCAAGACAAAACCATACAACTTTTAGGCATTTTGTTATGATATTGTAAGTAACAAACAATAAACCCAAAATTCTAGTTACAATTAAATAAACCAATAATCACTAAAATATGAAGATTTTTATCAATCCAAAAAACTCTGCAACCAAAGAATAAAATTACACAAGGCAAAATAATCGAAATTTATACGGCGCAAACGACAACAAAACATTTAATTCACAACGGCACGAAAACGGCTCTGTCAAAAGGTAATGTGTTGCCTACCTACAAACTGTGTATAGGTAGGCATCACATTGCAATATTTTGGGGAATTTTGTTACTGCGCAGAATCGTCGTGGCCGCTCATGACAGTTATTTTCATAGTGGGCTGGACATTTTTTGATCGAATGGGCCATAGCACTGGGCTTCCATAAACCTTCAAACTTCCTTGATCTGGATACTATAATACACAATTTTCTGAAGCGTTACCAGCAAAAACATGCATGCCACCTCGTACATCCAACACGATAAGGCCTGGTCTATTAGGTAAACCAATTTACTTGATGAGCAACTAATAACTTTTTTTTGTTTCAGCTTGCCCCAGCGTAGATCCCAACGTACCCGTCTATTTTTCAGATCCAGACAACTGCGGTGCATTTTACGAATGTAGCCATGGAAATCCAGTTCATTTGTTTTGCTTACCAGGAACTTACTTTAACCCAGCAAACGATGTTTGTAATTTTCTTGAATTTGCGGACTGTGGAGACAGGCCCACTACTCCGAAGCCTGTAGAATCATAAGATTTGAATACCGTTAACAAGAACATAATTGTTGTAATTTTATTTGTAAATAAATGAAGTTATAAATTTATACTGCATTTTGGTACAACAGTTTAAGAATTTTAAATAGGCCAAGACCAGAGCTGGGTAGGAACAAAGATAATACTACTACGGATAAGATGAACCATTCAATGCTATATTTTTGATACCCCTAATGGACTTTGGCTAACGCGAGCCGATGTCCATCGAGAGATTTTCGCGCTATCCTTGAACGAAAGTTAAACAGTGTTGCCGACAGGCCTTTACTATTGGCGTGATGAAACGCGACTAGAAAATACACATACCGTTTAGCCGCCCGCTTTCGCTACTTCGTGTTCCGAATAAGGTACAAGCGACAGACATTTGCAATGTCGCACGGTTTGTTTCGCTGGGGCAGAGGTTACCGACTTGATTTTATTCGCATTTACGGAAGCATTGATATCTCCGAACTGATTCAAAACGCCCCATTTAAATGGACCATCTATTCGTAGTAGTATTATTAGAGCTTCCTATCTACGAGGAAGAATTCAAAGTGTTAGGATTAACGTAAAGGGTAATTTGCTTAAATCGGCGCCTTCTTCCATTGATCTGGGAATTCCTCAAGGGAGTACATTGGGCCCCTTACTATTTATTCTTTTTATAAATGATTTAAATACCTATCTTACAAATTGTAATGTTTCACAGTTTGCGGATGATACGACTATCGAATAAGTTCGAAAGATTAAAATTCTGAATCCGTAATTGCAATAATCGGGATATTGTCAATACGGTCTAATTTAAATTAGAAAAATTGTACATTTTCCCAATGTAAATTCAGATTTAATCATTGAAATCATTAAAGAAATATCTTATCCTTTTCAATGGCCACAGTTAAAGTGGATAAATACAGATAACTTATTACAAGATTATCTACAAGTGATTTGCGAAATTTCAATTTTGTGAATTGACGAAAAATGTACTATTACGCACAGGTTTATTCATGCATAAATTACTGTATTATGTTTGGGAAGTTCAGCAGGATGTCAATCTCTTTTTAGTTCAAAAACGCATTATAAAACTATTCTTTTAAATCTCAAAGAGACTCATGTAAGAACTTTTTAACAACTACAGATTTTAACAATACCATCTATGTATATTTTGTCTTGTGTTTTACATATTAAAGAAAACCCACACTTAACTGTTAGGTTTTCGGACAGGAACATAGCGTACAACCTGAGAAATACATCCGATATCTTAATAACACAACACAATCTCTCTTACGGCCAACAGTTGCGTAATTATGCCATCCAAACTGTATAACCACCTGCCCCATGACATTAAAACCATACAGAGCATTTCAGTCTTCAAATCTAAAGTTAAACAAGTTTTACTTAAACATAGTTTTTACTCTGTAGCTGAATTTTTAAATTGTATTAATTTGTAGGTGGGTTGGTAGATTTATATTTGTGTATTTTTTTTAGTGTTTTATTATGTATTTTTTAAATGGATTTTGTTGACGTTTTCTATGCATACATGTATTTTTAAGGAAATAAAGAATTTTGAATTTGAATTTGAATTATCTTTGGTAGGAATCAAATACTTTTAGAATAGAATCCAGGAATCGATTCCAGGATCCGAAGGCTGAAATCCATTACTTTTTAAATATGGGATTCGTGATCCGAATTTGTTATATAATTTTAAAATGATCCGGAATCTATTCCTTTTTGGAAGGATCCGATTTCAAAAGGAATTGATTCCTAACTGACTAAAAATTAGGTACTTTTTCTTTATGTTGCTAATCTTAACCGTTTTCCAAAAAACGTCACTTTATTACTTTATATATTTGGCGTATTTCGATAAAAGATACATCTTTGTTACTATCAAATGTGCTCGCAATAGTACAGGAAATGAAGCATTTTGGCTCGGATTTTTTTTTGTCCTACATGGATTTACCTGAAATTTTCACAAAAGGTAGGGAATAGCCCAAGTATCAAAGTTTATATCAAGCCGAGGGATGCTTTTATTCTGGGGGTGGTTGCCACCCCATCTTGGGAGTGGAAATTTTTTAATACATTTTTACTACGGGAATCGGTGAAAAAAGTTTTTTTTAGTAAAATTTGTTTTATACATTTTTTTCGTAAAATTGACATTTTTAATGAGTTTTTCGAGAATAACTCTATGATATGCATTTTATCAAAAAACGGAAGAGAGCAACATTGTAGCTTATAAAAAACCAAAAAAACCTTTTTTATAATTTCTCTACAACCAATACGGACCGAGCTACAGCTTCCTAATGGTTAGCTTTTGGTCGTCAAATGTTAAATTTGAAAGATTCAAAATTAGATAGCGGGATAACTTTGCACTTTTTAGGGAAAACCTATAAAATATTTTTTAAAGTATATAATTAGACCTTTTTTAAAACATAAAAAAAGTCTTTGGCATGAAAATTGAGCGAGTTATGATAAAAAAAAGGTCGGTCCCTACTTTTTTCTTCATCAGTGAAAACAACCCCTAATTACCCTCCTAATTAAAATTGATCTTTACCCTTGTGCGATTCTTTTTATATATGTATTATTAATACATCTTAGAAGTTTGACCAATTTAAAATGCCTAATTTTAGAAAAATTGGAGCTTAAAGTGAAAAACGATTTTCCGCAATTTCGTAAAAAAGCTTTTTTCTTCAAAATAACTCCAAAAATACTGGAAATATGAAAAAATACTGAAGTACCGAATTGTAGCTTTTTTGATTACAAATATTTTCCTTTTACATAGATCTTCTGTACAACAAATATTTGGCGAGATATGGCCGTTTAAAGCCACTATTTACGAGCAAGCCCCACCTCAAGGTGTGGTTTCTTCCACGCGGCCGTCGCATACGACTAACGCAATGCGACTAACGCATGCGGCCGCCGTTTAATCAGGTGGATTCTTAGGACCGCGGCTCAAACTCGCGAAAGCAAAATTATTAGCGTAAAGGGAATAATCTTTGGTAAGAGTTGTAATGGATGATCTAGCAATATATTTATTGTTAGAAGAAAAAGAAGATGACGAAATACTATTACAATTAGCCAACCTGAAACGTAGCAATGCCCCCATATATCAATATTTCAGCAAAGACTCGATGAGAGTTGTCATACTACATTAATAAATCGACATCAGCAACAGGATGAAGTAAAATTTAGAAAATATTTTAGACTGAATAAAGCACAGTTTAGTTTTATTCTTGACCTAATAAAAGACGATATAAAGTCCGACCCATACAACAGTTGAATATCCAAAAACCCCAGAGGAAAAATTAGCCATTGTATTAAGGTAAATCTGTACAGGGTGTCCCAAATTCGAATCTTATCATTAGGATCTCGGAAACTTGAAGAGATACGAGGTCGGTTAAATGAAGGCAAATTTGCGCAATTTGATGCTAATCAAAATGCCTCCTTAGAACTTTAAAAATTTCGAATACATATTTTTGGAAAAAACCGATTATTCGCGATTTCGTTTTTGTTTTTTATGACTTTATTTGAATGGATGTAACAAAATAACTTTTACATTTCCATTGCTACTTTTTCTGTTCTACAAGATAGTGTTATTAGATTTATACACCGACGTTTCGTATTTGAGCTGCCATCATCAACTGTTTTTTTTTAAATACGGCCCTGAATTTTTTTATTATGTATTTTAGGAGCTATTAAGTTTCCAAAACCAATAATGTATTGCACTTATTCGAAAAATTTATATTAATGGCAATTTTCATAAGAAACCATATGTCAGACAATATATTTTTGGCAGGATCTTGGGAAAACACAACTGATTTTTTCGAATAAGTGCGAAACATCATTGGATTTGGGATCTTAAAAGCTCCTAAAATACGTAATAAAAAATCCAGTACCTCAATTAAAAAATGAAGTTTTAATTTTCAGCAATTAAAAAAAACACCGGACATTCCACACAAAACAACACAAACAAAATATCAGACGCACACACGACTGGGCTACACTGTTTCTTCAGCAGTCCAGTCGCATCAATCGCAGTCATTGACAGCGGACGCATACGACGGCCGCTCAGAACAAACCAGGCACATTTAAAAACATGAGTAGGAGTGCTTTGCGGCTAACGTAGCGCGTAGTGCATAAGCCGCATGCGGCGGCCGCGTGGAAGGAAACATACTTTTATTCCAGCCCTTTAAACTTACCCATTTAAAAACTAAGGGATTTAAAGGAATTTAATTCACATAGCCTTGTAGTTTTTAAAAACCTTAAAAATTATTTTTGAATAAAAAAATATCAATAAAAATAAAGGAGCTGTGTTTAAAAATCAATTTTTTTTTTCTAAAAATTCGAATAGCCCACTTCGAAGCAGTCCTGTGTTTGTATTTATTTTATTTTTGTCTATGTATGTAAATATGCAGTGTATTTTTGTGTTAATAAATTTTTATAAATATAAAATTCTACTTTTTTTCTATTTATATCTATTAAATTAGTTTATAAGAACTGCAATGTTGTAAGGGGTGGTTTTTAAGGATTGAAAAGTGCAAAATAATAAAATGGTTAATATTTCAGGCAGTAATATTTTTAATTAATAAATCTGTCAAGCTATTAATTTTTTTTTAAGAGTGACTCTTTTTTTTAATTAAGCTATAATAGGGGTTGATTTATGAGGGTTGAAAACTTGCAAAATAAAATACGTAGATATTTTATGTTACTTAAACTATAATAAATTAATTATTTTTTAGGCTAAATATTTTTTTTTTACTTTAAGCTAGTACAAGGGTTGATTTTAAAGCGTTAAAATATTTTGAAATTGTATTCCAGAGCATAAAACAATCATTATTTAACTAATCCAAAACCAAATTTTATTCATCTTAAGGTTTAAAATGTTATTTTATAAGTTTTGACAATTAGGAGTAGTTTTCACCCCTGCAATCTTAGTGTTATGAGACATAACAATGCATTTTTTGAAAAGAGTTCATTGTATATGACTGTTAAGGCATTTAACAGGCTACCTCAGAGAATAAAATCTATAACAGAATTTAAAAAATTTAAGTCACTTATCAAAGATATATTCTTAGAAAACTCTTTGTATTCTCATTTGGATTACTTTAATCTAATATTAATATGAATAACTATTCTTGTAGGATTTTATTTTCCTCTGGTGGTTTTTTTGTCTCTATGTCTCTCGTTCGTGTAATAATTTGTACAATGTATTTACGTTGTTTATTTTTATTTGTTATTGCATTTTGTAATTGAAATTTTAAGTAATTAAATTTGTGTATTTTAAATTTATTGTTATTAGGTTTAGTTAGTTTGACACATACTTTGTTCACAATAATGGAACTTATGTAATGAAGAATGGAAATAAATAAATAAATAAATAAAAACAAACAGCACCCATCGGCATTACATAGAATTTGAAATAGAGGGTAAGATCAGCCTAAGTCCAATTTTTTATGCAAATCGATGCAGGCCAATAAATGCGAGGTTTTGCCATTTTTGACCTTCATTTCCGTGACTATATGTATCATCAAATTATTTTAATTTGTCAAAAACATTTTTTTTTTGTAAGTCTCATAAGGGTTGGTTTTTTAAAGGTTCAATTATTGTAGTTAAATATTTCTTATACCGTAAACTATTAAAATATTTTTTTATATGAGCGTTTTTAAATAATTTTTAGATGAAAAATATTTTTTTAAAAATTTTGTTATTAAGGGTAATTTTAAGAGTTGAAACGTTACAAATATAAACAAAATTTTGTATGTATTTTTAATAACAACAGAATTAATTAAATTTTTTGAAAAAAATGTCTAGCTTTTATACTAAGTACTTTTCATACATAGTGCTAAAAATCAAATATTTAATTATATTTCGTTTTTACTAAAAATAAATTCCTTTTGTTTAATTTCAAATCATTTTCTTCATTTCACGGTTCACAAAAATGAAAAAAAAATTCCCCATTAAAATCTCGGAGCGATCAGATTTTTTGTCACGTGGTCTTGCAGTAAAGGCTCTGCTATCAGAACACGTGATACAAAAATCTGATTTTTATGTCACGTGTTTTATCAGCAGATCCACTAATGCGAGACCATGTGCAAAAAGTTATCAAGCTTCGAGATTTTAAAGAGGAACTTGGCCAAAGTTGCAATAACAAAATATTCTTTATTCCATGCTAGAAAAGTGGGTAAGCATTCACACAAAATGATCTAATTCCCATTTTCCAACTAAAAAATATTTCTGGGAAAGCATTATCTTTTATCAAATATCGGAAATTTGTTGCTTTCCGAAATAAAAAAAAACAACAGATTTAAAAGTAATTAGTCAAGGTAAATAAAAAAATCCCAGTTGTTTTGAAATAACTGATAATTCTACTTTGGTGTATAAATAAGGCAAAATTTGGCTAAAATATAATCTGTGTGTTTCTACCGTCGCAAAGAACTGACTGACACAATGGTGCAAAAATTATCTTTTTGCTTTTTATTGGTTAGTGTGATTGTTTGGTCCTCTTCAGCTCTACCAAGTGAGTTTCAATATTTTAAAAATAAACGGATTGCTTAATTTAGCATTCCACATATTGGTGGAAAATTATTTATTACGCATCTAAAATATGCGTTTTGCCTTTGTTGCTTTTTAAACCTATAAATCAGTTTGTCTGTCACTAAATTAGCCTATACAGGGTCATTCAACGAGGACTAAACAGAGCCAGATTTGTCGCTTCTCTCATGTTAAAAAAAATACCGTTCTGGCAGGTACCCTCCGGTTACTTCATCATCCCTTAAAATTTTGAAAATGTCAAAAAACATTTTTAACCTGCTTCCACAAAGCTAAAATTTTGATATAATGTAATTTACATATGTGTGAGTTGAAAAAAAAAATTGACAACCTATTTTGATGGTTACAAGTATGTGCCAGACGATAGTAAAGTTGTCGTCGGGGTGGCAATTTACAGGGTGTTACAGAATGTTGTTAGGAAAATTTAGGGGTAGATTCTACATGTAAAAATATTTAAAAAAGTTTATATAAACATGGGTCCGGAAATGCTTTGTTTTTATGATACGGGGTGTTTAAAGTTTTTCGCCTTTTAAATATTTTACATTTCTCGAAAACCCGTATAGATATTGAAATAAGTTTTGCTACACGCAAATGTATTATTATAGGTCACATTTACATGTACAAAATTATTTTCTAAGGGACTTATATCAGGGGCGTTCATGCCGGTAAGTTCTTATTTTTAGCGAAGAAAACTGTACGCCACTGGTTTTTTCAAAAATTTAGTAATAATTTCTTAAAGCCAGTTTAATTATGCTTAAAAGACCTCAAATATTTCGAAGGGACAGAAGAAATATTCGAATGCGATTTACAGCATGCATTAACGCAGAGGAAAACCATTTATAGCATCTAATATAAAGTTAAAATCGAATAAATTATTCCTGAACAGTTAGTACAAATAAAATAATAAAATAATAAATAAAACATGAAACAGCTAAGTGTACTTTTAGTTTTATTTCGAAAACGGTAAGTCAGAACGAAAAAGTCCAAGAAATACTTTTTAGGCATAATTAAACTGGCTTTAAGAGAGCAATACTAATTTTTGAAAAAACCAGTGGCGTACAGTTTTTTCGCTAAAAATAAGTACTTACCAGCACGAACGCCACTGATCTAAGTGCCTTAGAAAACAATTTTGTACATGTAAATGTGCCCTATATTTATACATTTGCGTGTACAAAACCTCATCTTAATATCTCTACGAGTTTTCGAGAAATGTGAAATAAACTATAAAAGACAAAAAACTTTAATCACCTTGTATCCTAAAAACGAAGTATTTCCGGACCCATGTTTATATGAACTTTTTTTCATATTTTTGGATGTATAATCTGCCCCTAAATTTTCCTCACAACATTTTGTAACACCCTGTATAATCTGCCCCCACAAATTTTAAGGGCATATTTTTTCAATAGTTGGAAATAGTTATTTTCCTAACAAGTGCGCAAAGTCACTTTGCGCAAGCGTTAGGAACAAAATTTTTCCTACGAGCGACAGATAATACCAATATTAAAACAATGATTATTTTTTAAATTGTGTTTAATCTGAAAGAACTACTACAACATATTTATAAATGGGAATTATTTGTTGATAACATTTACAAGAAAAGAACAGTTATTAGCATATTGTAAATTAATTGCAGAACCTGTAATTTCATTTAGCGGGTGGCTTATGGAAGCGCTTAGTGTACGGCTTGATGAAGGTTGACTTAGCTCAGGAGGGGAGTTGTTCATGGTCAATATTTTATTCGACATATCCTTTTTCTGATTTGTGGATTCATCAATGTAGCTCTCAGCTAGAGCCGTTGATTTCCAGCCCCCAAGTCGCTTGACATTGGTAATTCCTTCTCCAGAATCCGCTAACATAGTCGCAGAGGATCGACGAAAACTATGTCCAGTGTACTCTTCTGGATTTTTTAATTTTAGGTATGCAGCAATTTTTGAAGGCATTTTACCTATTGAATTTATTTCCACACATTGCGTACTGCATGCTCCTTGTTTATACTGGACAAAAAAACGTCTGTGTGGGGTATGTGGTTTTCGCAAATTTGCATATTTACGGTACAATTGCAGATAAAGTCCGTTATTTGTTTCATCGGACACTACAAAGATTCTGGAAGTGTTATTTTTACTGTCAGGAATTTTCACCACTATCAAATTTTCATTATCCTGTATGTCATCAATCATTATTTTTGTAAGTTCATCTCTCCTACAAGCACCGGCTAATCCAAAAATTGGAGCAACTTTTATTAGAAGGTAAATATTATCAAGTGCTTTTTTCATGAATCTTGAAACTTCTTCTTTGCTGAAAGTTTTTGATTTTTTTTCCGGTATCCCTCGTTTTGGTGTTTAAGTAGTGATGTTAGCTTGAAATATGAACTTAAATCAAGGTTCCTTTTCACTTTGAGGACACATTTTAACATAGAGTACTTACTCCATAAAGTATTAGGTTTATATGTTTTTTGCAAATCCGCAAAATAGGCCAAGAACACTTCTTCTTAAATACTTTTTGTCCCCTTGCTGGAGCACCAGTTTTCGAAATGACTATATTGATTCTCATATTTTTCACGAGATTTTGCTGGTAATAAATTCAAACTTACGGTATTTGCTGCATCCAGGATAGAATCTGGTAGCTCCTCATCGGAACTACTCATTTTAAATAATTATTTTTGTCGGATTTTTATTTAATTAAAAAAAAGATACTATGACGCCTTTTCATTAAAAATGCTTGTTTGTATTGAAATTAATTTGTGCAATTGCTTGTTCATATGGAAACGAAGAAAAATCTGACATGTGTTAAAATCACCAAGATTACATATTGTTGCTTGACTTGTCATAATCATTTATTATTATTATACAGGGTAATTTAAAAAAAATGTTTTTTTGTGTTTTAGTTGAAATATTGAAAATTACGAAGTAACAAACAAAAAAGAGAATAAACTAAAACTTGCAATGGCTTTGTATATTGCATGAAATAGCTTACAATTACTAAAATACATATAAATCTTGCTTACCTGCAAGATTTTAGAGTAGTTTTACCTTTCCGCACGGCGTGCAGAAAAGTTCACTTTACCGCACGCCGTGCGGAAAAGTGCAACTTTGCGCACGTAGGAAAAGTATATTTAAACAGACTATTCTGGTGGTTGCAAGGGTCTTCCAGACCAGTATATAATAGTCAGGGCGCTCGACGAGAGTGCGGGCGCAACAGACTCGTATGAGCTTCATTGACAGAAAGAGAGGATATATTTATTGTGTTTTGTGAAGATATGATAAAAGATTACTTAAATGAAATACAAACAAAGTTACATGTAAAGTTTAACAAGTAAAATAACAAAAAATTCAAGTATACAAGAGCATAAATTGTGGTAAAAATAATTGTTGATAAGTTAAGAATATTTTTCCTGAATTCTTTAGTTTTATTCAGTTTGTTTGTTTACTTGGGTACGCAAATCTTACTTACAGTACTTTCATCTTACTGACTCACATAAATACGCCTCAGCATTTTATGCAGACTCACTTTTTTCGTTAAAATATCGAATACACAAGAGGTATATCCTCTCTTTTTCACATGAAAGCTCATACGAGTCTGTTGCGCCCGCACTCTGGTCGAGCGCCCTGGCTATTATATACTGGTCTGAAAGACCCTTGCAACCATCAGAATAGTCTGGCAGTTTAAATATACTTTTCCAACTCTTGAAAGAATATGCCCTTAAAATTTTAGCCTTGTGGAAGCAGGTTATAAATTGCCATCCCGACGACAACTTGACTGTCGTCTGGCACATACTTTTAACCATCAAAATAGGTTGTCAATTTTTAACTCACACATATGTAAATTACATCATATCAAAATTTTAGCTTTATGGAAGCAGGTTAAAAATTATTTTTTTACATTTTCAAAATTTTAAGGGATGATAAAGTAACCGGGGGATGCCTGCCAGAACGGTACTTTCATAACTGACCGATAGTAAAAAAATATTTAAAAAGTTTCTAGCTTCGTGGGAAATGGGTTAGTCGGATGGTTCACTAGCTCTCCTACTATGCGAAATCCACTAGAACTAACGAATATGCTTATATGTATGGAGAAACTAGACAAAATGCTTGATAAGCAAACCTGCTATACTTAAAGAAATATCCAGATCTAAATAACAGAAGTTACCAGAACTTTTGTGTCGGTTATTCACCAACTTTAAGATTGCTAGAGCTTTCGTGATATACCTTAATTTATGCGATTTTTTTGGGGTTACTATTAAAGTTTTTTTATACTAAATAAAGTTGTGTAAAACAATAGTAACGTCTCCTTAAAAGTGTTAGTGTTAGGATTTTAATAACACTAAAATCTTGGACTTCCATTGTCTCTTTTTGCTAATTCATACACAACGTTTTGGTTAGTGATGTACCTCCAAACGTTTTTAAGTGATAACTAAAAAGCTATTTTTAAAAGCTATGATTTATATATTATCCGTTGTTTATCTAAACTCGGTCGATTTTTTACGATTCAGCAACGGCTGCCAGATATTCAATTATTACAGCTTCTTTATTTTTTTTTTTCTTTCAGTGGGTTTCTTTATGAATAATTTTTGCTTCCGACCATTGTACAGGGTCTTTGATTATATTTACTTGGCTTCTGAGGCCTTCTTCTGAAGATAGAAAAAAATGTTTTATATAAAATTGTAGGATTTTTTTCATATTACCTTTTGAAATTATTAATAAAAAAATATTGCATTAAAAAATGGAAAAATACGGGCCACTTCAACTTTTTTAAATAAAACACCCTGTATATTATGCGCTACAATGAAAGATCTTTTTTTCTGATTTCAAATATATATTATATACATTGATGATATAAATGATAAGAAATCCATGGAAACAATAAAATTGTTATGTTGCTGAATTTGGTGAGGATTTTTTCTGGACCAATAATGTTTATTTTTGTGATTAAACATTTTTGCTAAAGTGAAGAAAGACTTGTCGGTGAATAGAATTTTATTTAAAAACTTTGGATCCTGCTGCATAAACCTAGCTATTTCCAATGCATACTTAGGTCGGTCCTGCATGTTTTGTTCAGGAAGATTCTGAACGGACATAAATTTATAAGGATAAAATTTGTAAAATTTTAAGGTAATAAATTTTATAATCTATTTTATTAAGTTCAGATGCCGCATTCGAGATTGATATTTCAAGATTTTCTAAATTATAAAAGTAGTTAGGGCTAGTCCAATAGAAAAAGTATAATAATTATCCTAAAAAACTAGGATATCCAAAACTTTGTTTTTATTTCGTGTTGCAGTCCTTTTCTTCATTTTAAAGCTTTTTCGTTCAATAAACTTTCTTACTAAGTATTTAATAGTATCTATAGATGGTACCCGTTGTTAAGGATATAATACGTAATATTCCCTTTGCACTGTCGTCACATTATTATTGTTACCATAAAAAAGACGCATAATAGCGATTTTTTGTTTTTCTGAATAGTCCATCGACAAAAAGCAATACAAACTACTCTTAATAGTTAAAATGATAAATTTCAACTTTTTACAATATCAATACGTCAAATTTATTAAAACAATTTTATTGTTTTTCATAGCTTTTTTGATACTAATATGATTTTTTTTAAATTTATTTATTTGAAATCAGAAAAAAAAAGATCTTTTATTGTAGCGCATAATATACAGGGTGTTCCATTTACAAAAGTTGAAGTTGTCTATATTTTTCCATTTTTGTTGGCGATATTTTTTTACTAATAATTTCAGAAGATAATATAGAAAAATCCCTAATTTTTATATAAAACATTTTTTTCTTTCTTTAAAAATAAAGGCTCCACAAGCCACGTAAATATAATCAAAGACCCTGTATGTGGTGTTGTTTTTGACCGTGCGTGTTCGGCAATCCCTGACTTTGACGTTTCACCTTGTTCCGGGCACTTTAAATAGTTTTATTGGTTTATTGAATTTTTCTCCGGATATGTGTCATATGATATAAATTGTACTAAAGATTATGCTTTACACTCCTTTATTCTTTGAATAAATTACATATTTCTGAAGTAGCTTCGTTTTATACTATTCATATCCTGTTATATTTCACACCTTCTGTATGACACTTTAAAAATTCAGATTGATTAATGGATACTTTAAATGCAATTGTATTTAAATTTTATCTTTTACCAGAAATAAATTTCATATTACAAAGTTTTTATTTTGTTCTAAGAAATCTTCATCAATATATTTTGACATTGTATGTTAAAATAATCTATATTAATCTTTAATCTTTAAAAAAATATATTTATATTTAAAAGATTATTTTTATCAAAATACAAAAGGATATGCAATAGGAATTATGTAGAATAGTATTTTAGTTTCATATAGGTATACAGTGTGTCCAATAAAGTCCCATAAAATTAAAAAAAAAATAAATAAAAAAATAGAGTGACGCGATTCGCATTATCAGTCAAATTTTATGTTTCTAAAAAAAGTTATTAATTTTTTTTTTCAAATGCTATTTTCAGCCCATATCTTAGATCTATAAGATAATTTTGATTTTTTGCCCATTTCTTGTAAATTGCACCACTGTTGTAAAATAACACTCAACGCAACCTACATAAAACTTCTTAGTTTTGCTACGCTTTATTCCAGACACATTTTCTTAGAAATATCGCCAAATTAAAGGTGTTCAAAATTCAAATTGGGCTATAAAAATTAGTAGTAACCAGAACTAACCAAGAAGACCAACGTAAATAGTCATGTTCGCTGTCGCGAAAAAAATCTGCCAATGCTCATCCGTTACATATGAGAGGCCAAGTTCTGCAGAACAAAGAGTCGTTTTAGTTGCAGTTTCACAGGTTAACTTTTAAAATGGTCTTCTTTTTTTTTCTTTTGTTTTAATTTCGAATCCGAAATTCGGATCAGTGGGAGATGCAAATAAATACTTCTTCTCGGAGTTCCATTGTCTGTATTTAATTTTTTCACAACGTTTCGAACAGTAAGTTTCTCTGATCTTTTTCAAGTGAATACAGTATTCACTTGAAAACGATCAGATATACTTACTGTTCGAAACGTTGTGAAAAAATTAAATAAAGACTATTGTCACGAAATCTATAAAAGCAGACGCAATTCGCGGCTAAGAGGGAGTTGATCTCCGGGTTTCGTACCGTTGAGACACAGCCCTACTTCACTACAAGCCGTGAACAACCACTTGGCAACGCCGCAACCGGCAAGAGATTCAGATCGGTTTCCCTCGAGCGCGATGAGCGTAATCCGGGTATCGAGGCGCGTATTTTTAAATTCATTTAAGGCTCAATTCAAAGATCGCGTAAATAGTATTGATATTTCCATTAAAATAATTAAATCAGTATAATAATTGAAAAAATAAATATATTTATATAATATTTAAACTCTAAAACAAATTAATTTATGTGCATAGGTCAAGGCATAAGAACATGATGCTGTTGTAAAAGGAAACAAGTGTAATTTAACATTTAGTTAGTAATTGTACTTAGTTTTAGTTTTGTTTATTTATTTATTAAATGTGTCTAGTTTCCTTTTTTGTTTTTTGACTCAGCCTTTTCCGATTTTTCTGTGGCATTTTTGTTATTTCTTTTTTTAACATAATTATTTAAAAGAATGTTTGAAAATATAGAGCACATCATAATGAACATATTTTTGTTCTCGTTACCACAAATACATTGCGAGCATAAATCATTAAAGCCTTCATGTTGTCTAGTGCTTAAATTAGTTAGATCACACAGGATAGCTTTTGATTTTCCATTTTTAGGAAGTCACTCTCAGTATCAGGGTCATTAATAATTTTCTCAAAAATCGCGCACATATGGAACAGAACGTCTTTAACAATTTCTGTAGGAACCTTTAAACCGCCACGTTGTAGACAATCAAAGTATTCGTCGTCAATTAGGTTTCCTTACTTTCAACAAGAAAAGAAACACAGATGTTACAATTATTATATTTTTTTACAATTTTGTGGGCAGCATAACAGGCTATATAAATTTGTACCGATTTGTCAATTTCATATTCATTTAGGTATTCAGTTTCAGGTAAAAACAAAAATTTTTCAGTGTAATTATTTTGAGGTATTGTCCAATCAAGATCATTTTCCTGGATACAGCTGTCTCCCTGTTTTTTAATCTCAGCTAAAGAGAAATTACCATCAGCAGCGCTTCTAAATATATGTTTGAGTCTAATTTTTTCTCAGCATTTAAAATATCATCAAAGCTAACATTGTAATTACAACCTCCGAGAAGTCTGTATTTACCAAATCTTTTTCTAACTTTTCAGTAGTAAATTTACCTGGTAAAATATACGACAAATCAAATTTTGAAAATGAATAGTCAATTATTTCTAGTAAAACAGAGGTACTATGGCAAAGTGCAGAATAGGTGTCGTTTGTAAGGCGACCATTATTGTTTTCAAGTTTATGCCAAGCTTTCAGCAGGACTTTTTCGGGAAACAGGGACTGTTTTTGAGAAGTAATGTGGTAAATTTGGAAAAATACTAGGCACTGCATTTAACTTTAGTCTAGTTTTGGTAGGTACCTTTTGCATTGACCCATCTGGCAAGCGATAATCATCCTCTCTAATAATGTCACTTTCTACAAAATGCTTAGCGCAAACCACAGAATATTTTGAGGGTGACCATGACTGTCTAGGAATATTCCTAAGAGAATGGGCTTTAAGGTTTTCGTCCTTTGGAAAGGTGAAAACAGATACAGCTGGTTCTCCTGCATCAAGAGAAGTTTTATAATTGGATTTGCACCCAGGCAGCCAGGCACACAACAAGGACTTGGCATTGGAAATTAATTAAATTGAGAAAATACCGAGATTACCAGGAAAATAATAATAATAACAGTAACTAAATAGTATCTAATAAGCAGGCACCAAGTACCTATGCAACGCAATAACAAAAATCAAAACGAACGACAAAATTCCAAAATGTATACCTACGTACTTACGGTAATTTCCAATGCTAATATTTGTTACTGTTTTTAAAAAATAACTAAAAAAATACCTTCAAAATTAAAGCCAAACACGAATCATTAAAATACACTTTCAATTTTAATTATTTTTTAAAAAGCACCACCACAAAATGTCAAGTTCATTTGCCGCCATTTACTTTAAGTACTTTATAACACCGGCACTTTTCACCCGCAGATATTCTTGTTTTTACGCAATGTCTGCGGAAAAAAACTGCCCCGGTCACTCACAAATTTCACACAGTAAGACCTTTTACAGGTTTAGTCTTTATCTTAACAATATTTTCTTTCAAAAAAGTTGATTTATTCACAATAACACAACAGAGAAACAGGTCATTCAACGTAAATCATATGACTAAACAGCTGAGCAAACGTGTGTCGCTAGATCTGAAGGCATAGTTGCCAGATTTCCTTGTTCACGGCTTGTTAAAGTGAAGTAGGGCTGTGGTTGAGAACACTACTCAGATACCGGGAAGTAACCGCCTAGATAGGCTGATCCCCAGGTTGAGTTTACTGATGTAACTCTTTAAGTTAGAAAGTCTAACTTTTATTTTTGTTTTATTTTTGTTTAGTAACTTGTTTGTTAAGTAAGTCTGCTGCTTTTATTTGATTACGTGTTTTTGGGTTATCGAGGTGAAGAGGCGAAGTGGATTTGGGCCAGTAAATAGATACCCGGAGTTTTATTTCTTTGATTCTTTTCAGAATCCGCAGCAGCACTCCCGTAGGGTTTCTTTTTCAAGGAACGCCTGGGAAAGAAAGAAATCGTAATCGTTATTCCAGAGAGGAATAGCCGCCTTGATTCTACAGGCAGGCCCTGGAGTAGTTTATTTTATTATTTTAGCTTTCAGGAAGCATATGGAAGCTGCCCCATTGCACATCGGTGGCTGGAGCCGTTATTCCCGTATCTGAAGAACCGGGATAATTGGGAAAACGCGCGTTATTTTTGTCAACTATTTTTATTTGACATTTTTTATTCGGGATACCGAGGACTACCGGAGTCCAGATCGGTTTTATTCGAAGGGAAATAGATCCGGGAACCAACTAGAGAAAACCCTGGAGCGGTACCCCGCGGTATAAGGGATAAATCCGGCTACTTCAGGGAATTTCTCACTATTTTCCACTTTAGGGGTTATTTTAACGGTCATACCCCAGGGCACCCCTGCCCAATTAAGGACGAGAAGGAAGAGGGAACATCAGGGAAGAACCCTGCAAAGAACCAAGACTGGTACCCACCGGTATAACCGGGAAAAACCGGGAACCACAGGAGAAAGTCCCAAATTTGGACTTCAATAATTTATATGGGACTTATACCCTAGAGCACCAGGCCTGGGATTGATTCTAAACAATAAAGGAAGTACCCAGGAACCTTCCATAAAAATCCCAGAGGTGGTACCAAGCGGTATAACCGGGATAATTAAGGAAGACGTCGTTTCGACATACACCCCGCAACTTTAAGTGTGAATTACACAGGGATACCCCTGAGTACCAGTACCCAATTTGGTACCAATATTTAGGGAATGGTTCCAGGAACCACCCTGTAAAATTACAAAGATGGTACTCACCGGTAGGACACCGAAATACAGGAAAGTCAAGAAGATCAGACATACACCGATTAAGACTATACGTAAGGGACCTAAGAAAGGTACTATAGACTCCGATCCAGGTTCCACTGCT
Organism: Listronotus oregonensis; assembly: GCA_019359885.1. Taxonomy (NCBI): domain Eukaryota; kingdom Metazoa; phylum Arthropoda; class Insecta; order Coleoptera; family Curculionidae; genus Listronotus; species Listronotus oregonensis. The sequence goes on from JAHBCN010000347.1 coordinate 153,708, forward strand.
CTTCCCGATAATGTCGGTACGGGTTTAGACAGTGTGAACGGGTCAAATCTTCTACAAGTGGGGAATAAAGGAGTCCTGCTTTCATCCCGAGAGCTAGCTGGAGGAAATGCCAGGATCCGTAGGCTTAGTAGTGGCGATACACCGTATGGATTTAGCGGAGAAGATCCGCTAATTACCCTACTCGCCCATAAGGCTAAAGAGCCTCTAAATACGGATGTAACCACTTTACAACATCCCAACGGGAATTTAGTGAGAGACAGGAATGGTATGGTACCATTCCCCTCTCTCCCCCACGAGAGTACCACGTGTAGGAGACACTATGGAACTACAAGAAGAAGTTTTTATTTAACTTACAACATTGTCTAGAACCTTCAGAGAAACGTGGAAGATGCAAGTTTACAACACAAAATTAAAAAAAGTTTCGTACATCGGATCGTCAGAAATCAGACGCCTGAGAATCTTTCAATTATACCAAAGTATTTTTATTAATTGCATAATAAATCACTTATAAAAAAAAGATTTATAACTTAATAGAAGTCCTTCAGTTTTCATTAAAAAAAATATAGAAACAATTCGCATGATGCAACGCAATGATTGATACGTTTTAAATACCCTTTTATCTTTATATAACTCATCCTATTCTTTGAATCCAGTGACAATCTGGATAACTGCATAATAAGATTGGGGTATATAAATCATTTTAAAATAATTTTTAGTTACTTGATTATATACAGTTGCAACATTAATTAAAAAAAATATAAAGTGTGGTACAAAGATGGTTCTTACACATAAACTTTTTATTTTCTTTGTAACTATTAGTGCAGTGTTTTGGTTTTCATCTGCTTCTGCACCAGGTAATCTTATTTAAACTTGTATTCAATTAAAATAATATTTTTATTTATTTATTAAGTTATGCAGTTCAAAGATATGTTTCAAATTATTCTGGCGTTTTTATTTATAAAAATAAATCAAGTACAGTGTGTCCCATTTTCGATGGTAAAATCAATTTTTGCTCGCTTAATTAAGAGATGCGAGGGAAATTAAAAAATGTTAATTTTAGAATAACCCTATTTTTCTTAGTTAAAAAAAAACAGAAAAATGTTTTATATAAAAGTTTCTTTATAATGATTGTTAAATAATCTGCCATTTTTAGAAGAAGTATACAGGATCAGGTCAACAAGTTATTGGACCTAACCTCATTTTTTTTTAAATTAACCTCCCTGTATATTTTAATTTAGAAAGATAGCATATTAAATTATGTTTTCAAAAATATAACACACCATGGATAAAAATGGATTTTTACGTAATTTATTTATATTTTATTAATAAGTCATTTAACCCGACAATACCTTGATCAAAGAATTCATGGGGTCTTTGCAGAAATAGAACTATTACACAGCATGAATGCTTTAAAATCCGTTCGATAAAGATGTCAAGAGTGCATTGAAAACAACGGAGGGGCTTTCGAACATTTGCGATGATTCCTGTCATTTTCTCCCTTAATCAAAATCTTTATTTTTAAAATTTCTTTTTTGGTTTTGCCAACTATTTCTTTTACTATTCGTATGTTAAACTATATTATGTAATGTCTTTCCAACTACAATTTCAACATAGTTTTGTTTCTAGGATATTAGCTTTTGTTTCATAGCCTACTGTGGTTTAAAATAATAAAGTTTAAATAAATCGCGTAGAAAACTAATATCATCCCTGTTGTGTTAATATGCTATCTGTTTAGATTAAAATATACAGGGTATTTTATTTAAAAAATGAGGTAAGGTTCAAAAAACCCAATGCAATAACTACATTTTTTGCCTTTTTTTGTTTATTGCTATTTTGCAACAAGCGTAATAAAGGGTTTGGTTCCTAAGTACTTGCCTAAGAAAATAAAAGTGAAATTTATTCCTCAACAATCTTTTTAGTTCAATACACTTGACCCAGCAATGCTCCGACTTATTTAACCTTCTGAAAATGTCCTCAGAGGTATGCGTATCCTTTTCCGTGCGGCGATGACAATCCAAATTGACTGAAATTTCTGCCGGCGAATGACTTTTAAGTTTAAAACAAAAGAAGTATCGGGTTAAATCTGAGAATACGTGGAGAGAACAATTATGCCCAATTTGACCAATTTGGCTTGACGAGGGCAAAAGTGTGGTGAAAAAATTTTTGTCAAATGGGACCTTTCCCAACGGCGTCGAATCGTCCCCGTACATTGGCATAGTTACGGTCCAATGATGTTTGCTTCCAAAGTCAAATGTAAAAACCTTGTGAATCCCAGAAAACGTGCCATACCTTTCGGCGATAGGACAGTCTTCCCTTTTCAGACGATCGTCTGAATCACTGTTTCGACTGTTATTGTTTTTGTACCAGTGGATCCATGTTTCGTCAACGTATAGAAACAACGCAGAAACCCTTCGGCTTGTGCTTAAAAGATTAAACACTGTCCTGAAGTGGTCTACGGTTTGGCTTGTTGTCCGGGTGAGCAAAGCGACACCCATTGCACCGACAGTTTTTACTTTAAAATTTTATGCAAGGATGACACAACAAGACATTGAGGGTGCCTAGTTCTAGTTCCGAACCTTTAATGGCGGTCTGTCAATTTCGAATTAGGATTTTGTTTGTTTATCGGGAGCGTTTTCGAGCACATTCAAATAAAAAACGATTTAACGTTAAACCATTTTTGACGGTCGTCTTGAAGGAATAGAGTTAAGGTATTTATTTCGTGAAGATTTTTAAAAAGAATTAAATCCCCCGACCGATATTTTTTTTTCAGTTTTTCTAAAATTTGCGGACAATCGTTCCACCTGGCAACAAAATGTGATGACACAAGCCCACGAGAATGTACTACATGAAGAAATTTTCGGGCGATGTTGCGCATTTAGAAACTAGTAGAGGCCAAGGTGTGTTCGGACAAGGACACCATATATTTATTCTAGTATTAATTGTCAGAAAATTTCATTGTGAATTTTTTATCTTGCTCGGTAAGTCTTGACTAACTCCAAATAAAGTCAATTTTTAAACCTTAAATACGTACTGTATATTTGCGTAACAGGTAATGATCTTATTACGTAGTTATGTTCCTATTACCAGATAAGGAAGGTTATTACCGATTAATCAGCCTTGCAAACTGTCCCAAGATAAAAAAAACTAATCACTTTTTTTTTGTTTCAGCTTGCCCCAGCAAAGATCCCAGCGAACCGGTATATTTTCCAGATCCAAACAACTGCGGCGCATTTTACGAATGTACCAATGGAAAACCGGTTCATTTGTTTTGCTCACCAGGAAGTTACTTTAACCCAGCAAACGAAGTCTGTAATCATCTCGAACTTGCAAACTGTGGAGACAGACCCACTACTGCGAAGCCTGCAGAAACATAAGATTTGAACACCACTAACAAAAGCATAATTGTGTGCTGTATAAAGTAATTTTATTTATTCTAATTAGGCTGTAATGTTTTTATTTTGTTGTAATTTTATATGTAAATAAATTAAGTTATAAATTTGAACTGAATTTTGGCACAACAGTTTAGGTCAGATTTTAGGAATTTCAAACAGACCAAACTTATCTCCTGGAAAACAAAAGTTGTTAAATGTACCAGGTGGCAGGCATGTTTTGGCTGGAACCCTTTAAAAAATGTATTTCATAAGAATTGAGGTATATTCCCCTTAAGAATATCGGGAACATTTATGCAATAAACAAAATGTAAAAAAAAAATATTAAAAAACGCATTTTTTTCTAATTATGTTCTATAGTTTTGTGGCGGATTCATGTTTTAATGGGTTCTTGTTGGGTTTACTCGCTTGGAACGTTTCTAAAGAATGGGACCACTTTGGTCCTGGACACGGGTATAGCGACTAAGTGTGCTCAGCCCCATGGACCCCTATGAAATGGCAGATCACCTGAAACAGAAGAAAGAAAAAATCCCCAAACACCCAAAAAATTCAAAACACCAATCTACGTTTCGGTGGCAAGTCTACCACCGTTATCAAGATTTACTTATAATTAGATATTAAAATTAAATTAGTAAGAATTTTATATAAAATTTAGGAGATTCTAAAAACTTTTTTATTATTTATGACGTTTATAAATGACATATTGTTTTTTTAACTGGTATATTTCTAATTTTTAAAAGACCAAAAAAATAACACAGAATTCCACAAATCAAAAATCTGCCAACACACCTTTGATAACAACCACATAATAAACTGGAATCTTTTTAGTATTTTTAGCATAGGAAACTTGTTCAAAAAAACGCAAAATAAAAGAAAATGCATTTATATTATTAAATAAAGCCCACCGCTGTGTTCGCACGTCGATGTCGTGGTTGGGTCCAGTAGAATCTTTTGTAACCGGCAACTCCAGTTGCTAGCGTATGGAACGGGATCCGAAGCTAAGACGGACACAAGGCTTAACTCAAGGTGTTAGCATGCCGTGCTGATGAGTGAATGACATCCTGTGCCTTAAACAGGTGTCTCCAACGGTGCCTCTGAGATACAGGGCGACCTCTCGAAGTATATAACCTTACTACGGTAATGCGGGGCTCTGCCGTGGTGGACTATTACTTCTCTAGCTCCAAACAGAAAGCGGACAGAACCGCTTTCATAGAAAAAAAGTGACAAAGGTGCGCTGACCGAAACGGATAACTCCATTTCGAGAGGTGCCACCCAAGGCACATAGCAGACAAAGGTGCGCCGACGGAACTGGGTCCACCGAATCCGTGGTACCTGATAAGGCGCCTTTACGGGGGCAATCCATCCGAACAAAGGTGCTGGAAAGGACCCTGAATCAAACAGAAGGAACAGAAGTTCGGAAAGGTTCCCTGGCAGAAACGGATAGAACTCAGAAGGAACATCTGGTTCCTGCAACAGGTACCTGGTAGCTACCCACGTCACTATACAGAGGAGGGCATGACGGATCAGGAAACAGGGACACCAGAACACATATTGTGCTCGTGTCCGGTAGCGGCACGACTAAGGGGAAATGTAAGAGGTTTCTTCCAACTGAATATCGGATTCATTAGAAATCTGATCCTATTTGAAGAAATGTAAATAGGTGTGCGCCACAATAGACCGAGCGGTCGCGGTGGAGGGCGTAAAAAGTCCACTCACTTTAAACCTAACCTAATCTAACCTATTAAATAAAGATAAATGTGTAGCATCAATATCTGTTAATTTAAAGAAAACATGGTTATCTATGCTTGATGCTGGAGTAATTTCAGAAAAACTTAAAGTCAATTAACACACCACCCTTTTTTTGTCTTTTTGAAAATTATAAATTTACCAGTTAAAACAAACATGTCATTTATGACAAAACGTCATTAATAATAAAACAGTTCTTAGAATCTCCTAAATTTTATACCAAAATTCTTAGAAATTTAATTTAAATTTCTATTTTATTTTTCATTTAAGTTAATCTTAATAACCTTGGCAGACTTGCCATCGAAACCTAGATAAGTGTTTTTAATTTTTTGGGTTTTTTGAGGGGTTTATTTCTTTTTCTTTTTCGGGCGATCTGCCAGTTCATATGGGTCAATAGGGCCGAGCACCCTCAGTCGCTATACCCCGGACCAGGACGAAGTGGTCCCATTCTCTAGAAACATTTCATGCGAGTAAAACCAACAAGAACCCGTTAGGCTTGGTCTGATTTGAAGAGACGATATAAACTTAACAAATATCGTTCATGATTTAAAAGAATAAAATCATCAGAAGACAAAACATTCTACTAATATTTAATTTAGTTTAATAAGTAAACAATTCATTTATACAGGGTAACCATGAAATCATTACCACGCGTTTTATTTTCTTCAGTAATAACAAATTGCTTTCAAATTTAGGACGATATATTATGTCATCAGATGTCACTATTGGATAAAATAACATCTGCCTATAATTTCCGGTTTAACCGGAAGTGGCGTGAATTTTGATATTTTAATTTTTTGCTTACCTGAATAGCTGGCGCACAAGATAACGCTTCCGTGAAACAAATCATGCACATGTCGTCGGAATCTTGCCGTAAATTGGAGTCGTTCGAGCATCCATGTAAACAAGGCAAGCACTGGGTTTCATCTAAAACACCTCCACACATGTGACCACAGTTAAGAAGTTTTGTGCAGGCTGTTTTTCCATATTCCTAAAAAAATAAATATTTTAGAACATTAGAAATACTGATGAGGGACCTACATATAGCTGCATAGATATACCTCCATGTGTCAATTATTAAAGTTTTTTTCAATTAAAGTGAGGGCCACATGAGGTACTGGAGCTACAGATTTACAAAATATTTGACAATACTGCAGTTAATTTAACTTAAATTCTGATGATAACGTACCTGACATTCTGAGTCAGCACATACATTTCCTATAGCTAACAGACCGGAATTACCAGCGGTACCGCAAAATCTGCAAATTCCTGTTATTCCAGCGGCCCTAGTACGAGCGCCACCTTCACGGTATTCAACGAGAGCCTTTAGGGTTCTCGAATCTGCCACAGCTAAAAAACCAATAACACCAGTTTAGTTTTAGGCAAGTTTTTTAAAAGGTTTTTTCTGGTTTTTCGTTGTTCATCGTTAACGTACCTAAAAGCCAAAACAGCTTTGTTCTACCGCATCCCTCGTGAAGTTCAACTTTAATAGCTTCCTCTTCTTCTTTGCAAACCTATTAAATAGATTCATATGTAACATAACACCTAAATCAAATACTTAGCTGGTATAATAAGTTTCTATGATACGAAATTTATTATTTGTCACAGATTTGTTAACATTAGCTAGTTTAATTCGACTTTGAGTGAGATATAATGCAGCAATCTAAAGAATGCTTGGATCGCAGGATGTTCTCCTATTATTTCCGTAAAGTCAAATAAAATTTAATTTGTAAATAGGTCCATATTTTTATTCCTAATGTTTACAAATTACGCTAAGTGATTACTTACTGATCAGGAGTCGGTAATTATTTACTTACAGATGACATTGCAATGTTACCTGAGCGTGCAAAATTAAATATTACAATTTTTAAATTTTCTACAATAATTTTTTACTGCAAATACAGATTAGATAGTTTAAAGTAAGTTTTGGAAAATGGTATTGATTATTTTTTAAATAAAGGAAAATGTAAAAAGGATTTAGTAAAATTCCGATTTTTCTGGATATTCTGAATAATGATTAAACATAAATTTGTCGATAGTATATTGTTGGGCAAATCTAACACAATTTAACAAGCCGTTGAATTCCCATAGTCCGTTGCCTTTAAACAAGGGGTAAAACCAACATCCACGCTTAGAAAATTGTACGCTTGATGGTCTGCAGTATTATACATTCCCTGGTTTACATTGGAATGTATGCTTAAGATGACAGACATGGAACTTAAATCCGTATCATTTAACACAACCAACCCAGATAGCCCGGAATCTACCTCCGCAAATTGTAGTCAAGTTGTCGGAAAAGTTGTCAAGTACAAAGTTTTAGAAAATTGGCATAAAATTTTTTACAACTTAACGATATTTGACTACAAGTGTTGCTGACAATTTCATGCCATTTGCGGTGGTAGATTGTCAACAACTTGTAGGCAGACTTGACTCAGTAACGATTGTCGTTAACTTAACGTCAAATTGGTAACAACTACTGATAAGTAACTCTTTGTTTAGTAACACTGGCTATCTGAGAAGTCAATAATGTATTAATAAAAAAAGGCTCTCTTATACCTGTCTAAGATGACCCCTAGTTTTTCTGTGTAAATGTAGAAATCTATCACAGTCAGCACACAAGTTGCCACAGACATTACACTGAATGACAGCTGTAGTTTCTCCGTCATCATGATTACTGCACATAGGTCTTGGAGGAATTGCATGACCTTCAGCTTTACTCCATTGACCTTCAGGAACGAATGTTGAGTTAACAATAATCTTTTTTTTTTCGCAAAAAAGGCTTAAAGCATTTTTTTTATTTCAAAAAAATTTGAGCAATGCAGCTTAAAATATATATCCACTGATTTTTATTATTGTATTTACCTGAACTTAATCTTTCAACGTGATCTTTATCCAAGACGCATAATGATGCAAGCGCCAGCCACAACGTTGGTGTCTTGAGACATACGTTGGGCACTCTTTGTTCCTCGCCCAAACAAGTAAGGTTAAGGATATTTTCAGCTATTGCCCCTTTAGTTATATTAGCCCACACTTCTGACATTTTACCCTGCAACAGCAACAAACAATACTGAAATTGATCGAACAGGATACAAATAAATATTATTTTACCGCTGTCATATCAGTAACCAACTGCACCATAACCTCAGCTAACTTTCTATTGGCAGTGCCCCTTAACCACCATCTCGGACCTACGTCATCGGTTACCTGAATTGAACTTGCCATTGTTACAGTGTTAATTTCTTTGGCTGCTCCACCACTTCCGTCTTACTTCTTATTTTAACTTGTAGTGTCAGAGATTTGGCAATGACACTAAGAAATATATCTAAAATTCCTGGCCTAAAAGCGTTTATTCGGTTATATAACTTTATTTCTAAAATTTACAAACCGAATATTACCTGTTAACATCGATTTTAGAAGAATGTGAATCCTTACTAGCCACCGGAACAATATTAAAATCTTTTGGAGGCAGATTCGTCACCCCTACAACTTTGGCAAAAAATTCGGGAGTTATTTCTGGCAGCATTCTTCGAAGCAGTGATGTAACCTAAATATAAATTATTGAAAATATTGTCATATTTTGGATTTATAGGTTTGGAAACAAAATAAATAAATTTACTAAAGTTTGCCCGTTGATTTAGTTAAACATTTTACAAAAAAACATATATTGTAGAAATCTTGTTGTTGCTTAACATTTCCCTTGTTTTGACCCTCTGCTAATCAGCTCCAACAATTTTCGGAGCAATTTTTGACATTTCTTGTTAAACATATGTATATGGAAGTCAAAGATATACAAATTGTAGAATAGAACTTGAAGTTTAATAATCTGCCAACTAAATTTAAATCGACAATTATAGTTAATACGTTGCGGTATTAAATATCTATTAAATATATATATATATTATATATATATATATATATATATATATATATATATATATATATATATATATATATATATATATATATATAAATTTTTATATATATATATATATATATATATATATATATATATATATATATATATATATATAATATATATATATTCACCAATCTGTGTTAACTTACTTGTCTCTGCACCCTAGCGCTGCCCGTATGCAGCAAAGTCAACAAATCCCCCAACAATCCGCCCTGATGGGACAAATACGCCCTACCAACTGAACTTCCAGAAAGAGCCAGTACCATCGACAACATTTCGAAGCAGTACGTATCGGAGTTCTTGGCGATACCCGAACTACTGTGGGACGATATAGTGGACGAAGTACACAGGTTCGATTCCCATTCGTCTCGCACTCGTTCCGTTTCTTTGCGAATTGCTTGAACAATGTGAACTATAACCTGAAAAATACATAATAATAACAATTTAAAAGCCATTTTATTGCATCATGAATTTGGCGTATTTTGCAAATTAATTGAGAACTGAATCAAGTAAATTTAAATATTTTATTAAACAGAAAATACTAACAGAATAAAGACGTTTTGTCAACAATATAAACTTGCGATGCAATTTTCGATTTCTGCTAGTGCAATTGGCGCTGTAATTTTGAGAAAATTGCACTTCTCTACCCTTAACATATGAGGAAAATATTCTTTTAAATTATATTAACGACAAAAATATTATAGCTGGTAGTTTTCTTAAGTATTAGTTAAATTTTTACACTTAGTTTATACTACAGATGGAGCCGAATTGTACAAGCAGCCTTTAGCAATTTCAGCACCTAACAAGGATTTTTAATTTATCCTATTACACTATTAATGTTTTAAGACGTTTACCTGTTTCTGCAGATGAGTCAATTTGCTCCTACTAAACAATATTCCCACCATATGCTCCCTCAAATCGTTACTCTCTTCCAACGGTTCCATACCGTCACTAGCAGTCATGTTGTTATCGTTGTTCAAATAATTGTTGTGGCCTTCTTCGCCTTGTATTAACTTACCAAATACTTGGGCTATATATAACATATGATATTATTAAGAGTCTAAGAACCGAATTAGAGACGACCTTCATCCATCTGCGAACCGGACGAAAATTATTTTTTATCAAAATATAATATTTGAGCAAAAGTATCGCGAATGGGTTGACTAAAAAATTCCATGCTTGGCAATCCAATAGTTTTGACCAGAAAAAGTTAGGCTACTCAACGTTTTCATATGCTTTAAGCTCGGACCGGCATCACCAAACGTGGCCGTGAAACCTAGCACCAAAATCGGTGGCTTCATAGCCCTAATAGTGCGGTTAATATCCCATTGTGCACTTTTTGATGGTGTGCGAAGCATTATTCTGCCTCTGACTTCACACCCGATGATAACCCCTATTGGTTCCGGTACTGGTTACTTCTTAACGCTCCTCCGCATAAGTCCTACCGCCCAACCTCCACCTGGTAGGCTCTGGGTAAAGCTAATGCCGGCGCGGCGGTAAAAGTCTCAACTGCATAAAAATGATTTGCTTGCTGTTAAAATGTCAAAAAAATATATTTTTTTATGTTTTTAACATGATTAAAAAACGTTTAGAGTTCAAAAAGTTGGTTCTTTAATTTTGTTCAAAGTTTGATTGCTTGAAACAAAAGAACCGTTCACTAAATCAAATTGAAATTTTATAGGGTTGTTGTGGGTATATCGAAGTGTTACAGTCATGCTTAACATTAGTCCTATCACCAAAATTCGCAGTTGTGCAGAGAACTTTGTACCGTAAATTGCCTGTTTTTTCTGTTTTTTTTTTTTTTAAGTTCATGCCAAGAATTTAAAAAAAATGTTTTTAACGATTTTAACAGTTTTTTGTAGGAAATTTATTCCGGATTCCAAAACTGCCCTCCGATTCTGTATAAGACCATTGGTTGCTTAGATATCGGCGGCGGTTGAATGCAAAAGGGTGCTGTTTCATTCAAAATTCTATATCTCTGGGAGAAATGGGCTTGCAGAGAACTTAAAAAAGCAAACTGAAGCTAAATAAACAGGCAATCCAACCCATATGATGGTCTAGCTAAAAAAAAACTATCCCACAATCGTGGACTCAAAAGAAAAAAAGAAAAAAAAAAACTTTTGCGTGCTATTTATTTGGATTGCGTAAAAATCGCGACTCCAAAAAATTTTTGGCCAAAAGAACTCAAAGCTAGAACCTTAAAAATTCAAAATGCTGTTTTTAGAACGTAGATACAACCATTTTTCACTGAAATACAGCCTGTCCAAAAAATTTTCTAATTTTTTTGGACCTTTAATTTTTTCCATAATTTTCATCCGGTTGGAAGATTAACAAAGGTCGCCTCTATTCGGAACCTGTACCATAAGGTTAATAGATAAATTATAATATATCAAATAATTTTTGATAATAAAACAAACAAAAAACTTTTTTTACCTGTTATTAATCTAAAAACTCTTAGGGTTTCGCTTTCGCAACTCCGTTGCTGAATTGTGGCAGCGCTGTATAGCTTTCCTACTTTTAACGGTTCCCCGTCAATTTTTCCCAAAACGCGGATTTGACGTAAACGCACCGAGTTGTCTGGACCTTTTAATTCAAGACGAATTACATTGTCCGAATTTTCTAAAACAACAAAATATAGATATGTGATTTAAGATCAGTACATCCTATTTTTATTCCGGTATTGAAACATATTTTGCGTTACAGCACAACCTCTTTAGTCCGGACATATGCTAATCCGGATACCTAGTAATCCAGAGAGCTTTGCCTCAATGATAATCCGGATGAACTCGATAATCCGGACGAGCTTGAAAATTTTTGAGTTGAAACCCGTCAGTGGCATTCTCTGTTAATTCAGCTAACCTGAATGCTGCTTAATAAAAGCTTAATGAAACACTGTTTGTATTTATAAAAAAGAACATTCATTAATACAAATAGATCAGTAAAAAACTTGTCAAGTCAAAAATTGGGTATATAATGCGCTCATACACTTCGAGCCTCTTCTTCAGTAATCGGACATTTTACCAATTTGGACACATCTCTTGCATTTAATTGTCCGGATTAAAGAGGTTGTACCGTATTACTTTTTAGGATAAAAGAAGTACCTGTTATAGGGCAGCTGACCCATCCACCAAGCAATCTGGTTTCGACTTCTACAGTCCGTAACTTTATTAATTCGTCTGTATTTTGTCCAGAATGAAATGTAATAGTAGAAATTTTATTCTAAAATAGATAAAAAATATGTATGTATTAAAGATATTAAATATTAATTATAAACTACATAAGAGACTTGAAAATATAAATATTATATTTGGCTATACGAAGAGCACTGGGAACCCGAACGACGCCTCAATCATATGTGATGAAGTGTACAAGTTTTGCCTACCTTAGGGCAATGTATGTTGTTAATCCACTACTTTTGGCACATTATACTGTAGAACACTATACTACATGGCACTTAATTGGAATCTCTACCATATGAGTCACATTACTGAACCCGTAAACTATAGGAGTTCGTCATTACTTGCAGTACCCAGTACAAAGCACATTTCTAACCCCTTAATTTGGTATGGGGTATCGATATACTTACCAACCTTCGGACCCCATCTAACTGCCAAACCGATCCCGACTCTCAGTACGTTACCTATTTATACATTTTTCTAATAATATCTTTAAGGAACCACCTTTAACCTTTGTGTAGCTAAAACGGTTTTGTTAAAACCTATTAGTTACGATATATTACTATAATTAATTTTTATGCATGCTTACCCCCAAATCTCTGCAATTATCTACGTGCACACACACCAAAACTGGATGGTGCCCATGAGCACATATTAAGGTTATACTTTTAGTTTTGTTTCTGTCTTCGTCTCCGCTTTCCCAAAACGTCTCTGTGGATCCGTCTGTTAAGCTGCCTATCATCGCTTGTCGACTCGACGCCTTTATTTCTACTGACTGAGTTAGGTCTTTTAAACATTCTACGACGCTGTAGGTTGGTTAAAAGCACTTTCATGCATTGAAACCTACAAAAATAAGGAATAATATTAAATGTTATAATACAATAGAAAACTATCAAGCAAATATCTTAGTACGCCACTGACTATCATTTTGAATAAGGAACAAATTTGTAACGGCCATTTTATGATTGACTAGCTTCTCGTCCGCGTGGACTACCCGAATTTGCTTTTTTTTTTTCCGTTCTCGAGAGATATTGCTCCTTCCCCTCCTACTCTGCCGCTTCACATAACATTACGCTCCCCGCGCTCCGTCTCGAATTTCTCATACAAATTTTCATCTCCCCTTTTAACCCCCCAAGTTATGTAATTCAAAAAATGTTAAAACAGATCATTTCTAGCTTTAAAGTGAGCCTAGCTTAAAGTATTTTCATTAAAATGTGACGGAGATATGATCTTTTGAATCTTAATACTTTTCACCAATTTTTATTTTCTATGCGTAATATTAGGTCAAAGGTTACACCGGTATCTAGGGGTTCTGATGACTTACCGTAAAATCTTCCAACTCCTCACTTCTCGACAATATCTTACTGATATTGTTAAAAACTTGCGATCGGTGTAAAAAGCTATGATCAGCTGGAGAAAATTTCAAGCCCCAACACCTGACAGCTATTTGTTGCAGAGCGGAACCCATTGGAAGCAGTATCATAATGTTTGCGATGGTCTGTAAAAGAGCGTGGAAAGTACCCGGTAACGGATGCACTGCTTCTCCTGCTATCGTAATGTCGCACAGTGGGTGTTCACAAACGTTTAAGTCCTGAAAAAAATATGTAAGTAAAATACTTATTTTACAAGAATTTATAAACATTTAACCTATAGGCAAGAACCTTCCACTAGCCTTCGCTTCTAGAACTTTCTGTAACGCTAAAACTAAATATTGAACCATCGAAAGGGAATTGCTAACCATTGTTTGGGCAGTGAAACATTTCCGTTCCTATCTTTTCGGAACAAAATGCACTCTAATTACTGACCATTGGCTCTATTTAATTAAGGACTCAGGTAGAAGACTGGCTCATTGGTGCCTTAAACTCGAAGAGAGTTAACCATTTCCAAAAATGCGCTAACTTAAAATCAAAAATACCAGTTTACGCCGCGAACGAAGAAGATGAATCTGAAAATGAGTCTACGGAAAATCCCGACATGGACGACGAAATTGTTATACAATACTAGCCTTCCATTAACCTTGAAACTTCATTGGCGAATAGTATATCGCAAAAATCACATTTTTTAAAATGTTTTTTTTGTTAAAATTGGAAAGCCTTAAACTTATATTTTTTTTTATAATAATTTTATGGATGCTAATAAATTTTGTTACATCATTGAGACATCATACATATGCCAGATTAAAATTTTGTGAAGTACTTTCAATGTAATCTGTGAACTTCCTGTGTTTAATTTTCAGTTTCGGAAGGTAATAAATAAAAACATTGTAAGGACAGGAACTTTATATACTTAAAATTACAAATCTTACCTCCTCTGCTTTTTTCGGCGGTCTGTTATCTTCTTCTGATTCTACTTCTACATCTATAGGAGTAAGTGATGTCACAAACCACCATAAGAGATCATGTAAGCAGATAGGCTGTGTGACTGATCTCAAAAGCCAATTTAGTGCTTGCATGGCGTATACCCTACACATTGCTTTTCTAAAAAATATTCTTTAATTTGGATAATCTTGGGTTTTTTCAATTACTGTACAAAAGCGCATTATGCAGCACAATGCTCAGCCTTTTTGTATGTAAGTGCTCTTATCGAGCCATAATCGAGCTTCGGATAACTTTTTTGTTCTCTCAGAGGGCAAGACTTGCTATCGAAGAAATCTAGAGATGTTTACGACCGAGAATATAACAAATTGCTAAACTCGATAGCGCTGTGTAGAACTTAATAATGAAACTGTGCTGCTTGGATTCTTCGGTGATGCCTTTATGCCCTCGCGGGCCAAAAGGTGCACTTTATGTCCGCGCGGGCACTAAAGTACACTTATGCCAGCACGGGCATAAAAGGCACTATTACCTAGTTGGTAACTAAGCAATAAAAACACAATAATGAACTAGTATAGCATAAAATTATATTTCTGTATTCTATCGAAACCTGGTGTAATTTTATTATTATATTATTAAGTTATATATTTATTTTATTATTATATTATTAACGTATATATTTTTTTAGGTTAGGGGCTTTAATAAAGAAACAGCAGACGTATCTTCTCTATTTACCTTAAGGCTTGTTTCATACATAATGTCAGGGACTCCAAATCATGCTGGTGTGTAACGAATTGTAAAACAGGTCTTTGCAACAAATTGAGGCTTTCCCGATGTTCACCTGAAGTATCAGTTTTGACTACTGAAGAAATTTCCTCTTTTGGCAACAATTTTTGAAGTGCCGGGGATGGGTGGCAAAGTAACGTGGAACCACCTTCTAAAATATATTTGTGGTAAAAAAAGTAGGTAGTTTTGTCTTTTATAATAAGTAACTAAATTTTTTAAGCTTTTCCATTATACAGGGTTTCTTATAATAGACTACCCATTTTAATTGCTCAGTAAAATTGTTAAAACTTAATAAATTTTATTACACTTAATTACAATTCACTCTTTGGGATTTACTATAACATACGACTTATTCAAACTTTTAAAAATTACGTCTTTTAAGTAAGTGCGATTACCTTCAATGTACTTTTTAAGATTTGACAGAAATTATTCATGACATGATAAAGGAAAACCTGATCTATTCACCGGACCTCTTCAGGAATTCGGACTTTAAGATCTTGGATGTTTTCTGGACGAGTTGCAAAAACTTTTGACTTTGTCCGGGGACCCTAAAGCCAATTTAAATCCCCAAATAGTGAAATGAGTCGGCCATTAAACACTTCTCGCAGAACTCTTTTAAATTTTTTAGCGGTATGTACTGTCGCTTCATCTTCTTCTATTAAGTTACTCTTTATGTTTTCAACAAAACTCGTTGTTGAACTGAATAATCCATGAGAATTAATACTAAACATTAAATTATGTGTTCAAAACTAATGATGCTTTATTAGAAACATGAAGTTTTGTGAGAGGTGCCTACTCGATAAATAATATGTTGATTTAAATCCCAAAGGCCATAGAAGAAAATGATATAAAAACGTACTGACTTATCTAATATAGAATTTATTTCAATATCAAAATAGGTTGTCTATTATGGGGAACCTTGTATAAAGACAGCCAAAAAGTTAAATATATTTGGAAAAATTGTTTATTTTTAAAACTATTAGAAAACCTTTTTAGGGCAATGGCCTTTGCTGATCCAGTAACCTAAAAATCGATATTGACATTGACATATTGACATTCGGCTCAGAGAAGCCAGTTCGGGAAATAATTTAAAAAATTGAAACAAAATATTAAAAAGTGAGGTTAGTTGGTATAATATCTAAAAAAGTTATTTGAAAAAGCTGGTTAGAATGTAATTCTAAGTCGATGTACAAACTTCGAAATAAAAATTTGTAAAAAAATTAAAAAAACATTTTTTGGAAAATTATTTATACACAAATTGTTATTTTAATATTAAAATTAATTATACACAAAATTGTAGCTTTGTACCCTACAGGTTAGTCAAGCTGGCTGCCAGCTTTCAGACTATAACACTTACCGCCAGAAATTTCTGAGCCACTATTATTTCTTCGTCTCATCATGATAATTCTACCATCATAGCCAGCCTTTGCCCATGGAATACCGTTGGTTCCCATGGAAACCGATCTATGAAACCGCATTCCTTTAATATTATCCGACTCGTTTTCGGAAAGGGAGATTTCAGATAGTGGCTAAAAAAAAAATAAAATTATTCAAATAAAACATATTTTTCCTCCGAGCGTTTGTAAAGTTGGGCTTTGCACATGCAACTATTTTATGCAACATACGAAGCCGTTCCAGGTTTAAGTTTATTCCCTTTTGCTTAAATTTGATTTCTATCTATCTTCTATCAAATGGGATTAGAGGATAGGTAAGGAAAGGGCAGCAATGGCAACAGCCAAAGTTCGCTTTTCTAAAAGGCAAAAGAGGCTCTAAGATTTTCAAAAGTTTCTATCTAAAAATGAGACATGGGACTCACACCAAATATACAGGGTGTTCAAAAATTTCTTCTCGTTCTATAAGTATGGGTCCGAAAATGCATAGTCTTAAAGATACAGGTTGTTAAACTTTAAAAAAAGTTTTTGTATTTATGGTAAATACCGAGGTAAATACCCTATGGCCGATTTTATTTAAATATGTCAGTGTCATTTCCAGTACTAAGGGCCTAATTAAATTAAAATTATTAAGTCCAGTGGCGTCTCAGGGAAATCTTATGGGAAATTATTTTGAAAAAATGTACAGGGTCTTTGATTATATTTACGTGGCTTCTGGAGCCTTTATTTTTGAAGACAGAAAAAATATTTCATATAAAAACTGTAGGTTTGTTTCCATATTATATTTAAAAAAATATCGCAATAAAAAAATGGAAAAATATAGGCAACTTTAACTTTTTTAAATGGAACACCCTGTATATTATGCGCTACAATAAAATATTTTTTTCTGATTTCAAATATATATACATTTATGATATTTGGATGAACCATTTTTCAGATATTTAAGCTTAAAATATAAATAAATTGAAAAAAAAATCATATTAGTATCAAGAAAGCTATGAAAACAAAAAAATGTTTTAATAAATTTGACGTATAGATATTGTAAAAAGTTAAAATTTATCATTTTAATTATTAAAAGTAGTTTGTATTCCTTTTTTGTCGATGGGCTATACAGAAAAACAAAAAACCGCTATTATGCGTCTTTTTTATGGTAACAATAATAATGTGACGACAGTGCAAAGGGAATATTACTTATTATATCCTTAACAACGGGTACCATCTAAAGATACTATTAAATACATAGTAAGAAAGTTTATTGAACGAAAAAGCTTTAAAATGAAGAAAAGGACTGCATCACAAAATGAAAACAAAGTTTTGGATATCCTCGTTTTTTCAGGATAATTATTATACTTTTTCTATTGGACTAGCACTAACTACTTTTAATAATTTTAGAAAATTCTGAAATATCAATCTCGGATGCGGCATCTGAACTCAATAAAAGAGATTATACAATTTATTTAACCTTAAAATTTTACAAATTTTATCCTTATATTTATGTCAGTTCAGAATCTTTCTGAACAAAACATGCAGGACCGATCTAAGTATGCATTGGAAATAGCTAGGTTTATGCATCAGGATCCAAAGTTTTTAAATAAAATTCTATTTACCGACAAGTCTTCCTTCACTTTAGCAGGAATGTTTAATCACAAAAATAAACACTATTGGTCCAAAGAAAACCCTCACCAAATTCAGCAACATAACAATTTTATTGTTTCCATGGCTTTCTTGACACTAATATAAAACTTTGTAATTTATTAATAAATTAACCTAAAATATCTCAAAAATGGTTCATTCAAATATTATCAATTTATATATATATATATATATATATATATATATATATATATATATATATATATATATATATATATATATATATATATATATTTAAATCAGAAAAAAATATATATTTTGTTGTAGCGCATAATATACATGGTGTTTCATTTAAAAAAGTTGGAGAGTTGGCCCATATTTTTCCATTTTTTTATAGCGATTTTTTTTTACTGATAATTTCAAAAGATAATACGGAAAACATCCTACAATTTTTATAAAAAACATTTTTTTCTGTCTTCAAAAATAAAGGCCTGAGAAGCCACGTAAACACAATTAAAGACCCTGTACATTTTCTTAAAAATTATTTTCGGGAAGGTGCCCCCTGAGACGCCACTGGACTTATTAATTTAAATTTAAGCAGGTCCAAATTAGGCCCCTATTAATAGAAATAATACTAACAAATTTTAAGAAAGTCGGCTGCAAGGTATTTAAGATAATTAAAAAAAACCTATAACACTCTAACACCCTGTATTTTAGAAACTATGCATTTTCAGACTTACATTTAGAGGTTTTTTTTAAAAATATTTTTTAGTGAAAAATCACGTCCTGAAATTGGGCCGTGCATGGTTTGAACACCCTGTATACCAGATGCTATTGGCACAGCACATACCAGGTGTTGCTCCGTCGAGCGGGACATAGGGAATCCCATGTAAATTTTGAAGTGGTCCAATATTGGCTCCCCTAATTATTTTAGAAGAAAATATTATTAGGATTTTTTAAAGAGCACGAAAAGTTGTACCCAGTGTACAAATTTCAGCTCTTCTCAGTCCGCCAGCTAAGAGATAAATGCTAAAATAAGTTACGAATCTCCTATCTTCTTACGAAGAAGTTTATAATAAAATACCAGAAAAATGATTTAACCTCTTACTCTCAAGTTGTCAGATCGATGTCACATCATTTTTAAATAATGAACTACTCAAATCAAGAAAAAATCACTATTATAAAATGGTTTTATCAGGGAAATAGTTATCGAAGAGTAGCGGACATGTTTGCAGCCTATTTTCCCAATAGGCCAATACCAAGTAAATCGACAATAGAACGGACGATAAAAAAAATTGAAACTACAGGCACAGTAATCAATAATTGCAAATGTGAAGAAAAACGACGTGAAAATCAGAGACAAACGAGAGGGATTTATTTAGACGTGATACTTTGTGTAGAGGAGGCCGAAGGATACATTAGCACGAGACAACTGGAGGACATTACTGGACAAGACCACACCACAATATCTCGAAATATAAAAAGATGTAAATACCACGCTTACAAGTACGAAAGACACCAAGAATTAAGAGACGCAGACGAAATACGACGGCAGGAATTTTGCCTTGAGATGATGGAGAGGACAAACACTGACAGAGGTTTTTTACAAAATATTTGCTTTACTGACGAATGCACTTTAACATTGAACAACGAACCCAACATTCAAAATTGCCGGTACTGGAGTAACGAAAACCAAAATCGATTTGTTGAGACAAGGACTCAATATCCACAAAAAATTAATGTTTTGGCGGGAATTTTCGGCCACCATGTACTTGGACCATTTTTCCTTGACCGAATTTGAATGCGGAGTACTTTCTGGAACTTTTAGAGGAACAAATTTTGCCTGCTTTGAACAACCTTGCTCGTGAAAATCAAGAGATTTGGTATCAAATCGATGGCTGCCCAGCACACAGTACCAGAGCTGTGAGCGAATACTTGAACAACGCATTTAATAACGACATCATAGGCCCGAACCACGCAATATCTTGGCCAGCCAGGTCTCCGGATTTTTCGCCAAACGATTTTTTCCTATGGGGACATTTAAAAACTAAGCTTTATACCAATAAAAAATATGAAAATTTAGACCAGCTAAGGAATGCTAGTTCCGCTGAATGTGCCAGAATATCGATGTACCAACTAGCCAACGTAAGAAATGAGTTTTATAATCGTTTGGGTTATTGTTTGGCAGGTAATGGAGGAATATTTGAGCATTTGATTAAATCCTGATATTTTCGTCATAAATTGATTTCTAAATGTAGACAAATTTGTTTTATTGTCTTGCGTAACTGTGCGTGCATGTGTTGGAATTAGCTGTAAACTAAAATGAAATGCGAGGATTCTTTTTGATTTCCCGCATAAAATTGTTCAGTTTTGGCAATGACATTATAAATTAATGATCTAAAATATCACTGATAAATCGATATGGTATTTTTATTATTGATTTCTAGAGTACAGGGTGCATAATGAGATACTACGTTGCAGAAGTATTTAAGCAGTTTACTCTTTACTGGTTGGTTGAAAAATGCTCAAATTTTCATTTTGGGTGGAACTTATTGTGCTCTTCAATAAATCCTAATAGCATTTTTTTCTAAAATAATTAGGGGAGCCAATATTTGACTACTTCAAAATTTACATGGGATTCCCTATGTCCCGCTCGGCGGAGCAACACCCGGTATATGCTGTGCTATGGGCTTCGGGGCGTAAAGAAAATTTGCATTTTGAAATTTGTAAAAAGAGTTGATTTTTTTTTAAAAAACGACTCCCTATTTGTATTTTTTCATAAATTACATATTTGCAAAAATATTTGCATTTTTATTGAAATCAGTGGCATCTGAAATATTAGCATAAAAAATTGTTAAGTGAAAAAATATCAAGTGGCTATGGTTTTCAGAAAAAACATATATTTTTGGAAAATTTGCGAATTGACGATAAAATTTTATTAAAGCCACGAAAGAAATACAAAAAGGAGATTCGCTTGTGAAACTTGTCTCCAGAGGCATGCAAATTTCAAAATGAATATTTCCTTTACCAAAGTGTTCCCCTTGAGGCCAATAACATTCGGTATATATTTGCTGTAAGACCCATGTCTCACTTTTTAAATAAAACATTTTGAAAATCCTACAGCCGCCTGTGCAAACAGAAACTTAAATGATCTCCTAAAAATTTAAAATATTTTTCGTACCCTTTGACTGGATGTAGATGGATGATTTTCAAATCCATTTTGTAAATTCTGTCTTTGCAACACTTCACTATAAAAGGCTGGTTCGTCGAATAAGTTGGTACCACCTAAAGTTTGGAGGCATTGAAACGGAGGTAATGGCCCAAATGGTCCGGAACAATCTGGAGGAGTTATATTTTCTGACAGTGATGGCATGACACAATTGGACGATCTAAAAAAAAATGGAAATAAAAATCTCTAGATGTGACAAAAAAAAAACGTGAAAGAATACTACAAGTTCACAGAAACTTTTTTTGTATAGGTCTTCTCTTTGGAGATCTCGGCTTCCAAAGGGCACCAATGGAATCAAGTTTTTTAGATTCTTTAAATTACTATCAAAGAAACTGTTGTGACTTGATAGATTGATTGATTGATAAAGTAAATACACAAGTTGAGGTTTTGTCCGCCTCGACACTGCAGCCTACAGGGCTTGTTGTATCTCTTGTGTATTTGTTTCAGTTAAAAAGGTTTGACACCTTAGACAGGTGTAGTAGCCCTTTTACTGTTCTTTTCTGGTCTCCAGCCTCCTGGTGGTTAGTGTCCACCATGAGGTTTTGATTTGTTCTCCAGTATGTAAGTGCAGGGCACTCATATATGATGTGAGAGGCTGTCTCTTCCTCTTCGTCACATAGTCTGCAAATGGGTTCTTCTCTATAGATGCCCATAGTGTGCATATGTTTTCTTAGAGTGCAGTGTCCGGTTATTAATCCTGTCACTATTCTAATCTGATTCCTATTTAGTTTTAGTAGTTCACTTGTCAATGCTTTCGATGGTGAGTCCAACATTGATTTACTGTGATTTTGCCTTGGAATGTGGTTGTGACTTACAGCTACATTGTCGGACTAGCTGTGACACTCATGGCCCCCTTTTTTTATCTGTATTGATAAGAACTTTGCAAAGTTTACAAACTATTAACTATTGACTAAAAATTAAGTATTATTTATTCATGCCGCTAATCCTAACCCATTTTCGAAAAAACGTCACTTTATTTACACTGTCGGGTTGAATATGAAAAAAAAGAATTTTCTTCTGTCACCAACAAAACAGTATTAATAAAATGTTAAACTTTTAGTTAAATACTTCATAAGAGTGTTTAATATCGACTGTATGAAGTTTGATACACTTGCGACATGTAAAAAAACGTTGTCCAAAATTCTTATTATTACATGGCGTTGTAAAAAGGGGGTCATGATGTTCACTGCTAGTCTGTCGCTGAAGCTGTGAGTAATTCACAACCAAAGAAGTTTAAAGGTATATGGAAGTCCAATGCAATGGCCTATTTGATCAAAAAATGTCCAGCCCACTATGAAAATAACTGCCATGAGTGGCCCCCGTGATTCTGCGCAGTAACAATATTCCACAAAATTTTATTATGTGTTGCTACTTTCACACTGATAAAATAGTGTGTAGGTAAGCAACACATTATACTTTTATCAGAGCCGTAGTACTGTTTTCTCTGCGACGGCACGGCGCGGCGCGTATGAAACCATATCCACTGTGTGCCGTCGTCGTCTCATCAACTCTTCCAAGCGAATTACATGTTTCGTTGTCGTTCGATTGTTTTGCTTTGTGTTATTCTATTTTGAGGTTGAAAAAGTTTTTTGGATTGATAAAAACCTCCTTATTTTAGTGATTAGTGTTTATTAAATTGTGTTTATAATTTTATGTTTATTTTTTGTTACTTATAATATCGAAACAAAATTACTAAAGGTTCTATGGTTTTGTCTTGCAAATCGAAGAGTAACATAACCGGCAATTTTTATTTTAGGTAAGTATTTCTTATATTAAAATTAGGTGCTTCTTATGAGACCCCAACGTAAGGTAATCGAATAAATAATAATATATCAATTATAAATTATAAAAAATGAAAATTTTATAGGCAATAGCAGTGAGAAAAGTAATGTTATCTTAACTATCTTTTAGATGAAGCTCACAATGTTTGTGTATTTTTGTGGATTATTAAAAAAAAATAGGTTTACACTTAGGTACTCATATTTCATTTAATAATTTAGCACATCTTAAAATTATCAATTACTGGGCAGACCAGGCAAATTTTAATATGTACAGGTATCACTAATTAAATGAAAGAAACGTACAATTTTTTGTTAAAGTTCATTTTTGCTTTTTTTGTATTTGTTTATCAACAAATTAGATTTTTGGTTTCTTAAACTTACATTATCAACATTTTAAGGTCGACATACTGTAGGCACATAATATTTAATGGATACTTTTACAATGGATACCTACCAAAGGTTACTAAACATTTTTAACCACTGTTATTCTGTCTCATGAATCTTTGCTATATCTAGGCATATAGTGAAAACTATATGCCTAAATAGCAGAAATAAAAATTTTCACTTTTTAATGGACAACCAGAATCTTAGGATCTTTTACTGAATTCGGTGTAGATATAGATTACCTACATGAGGTGACACTATTTTAATATACTTTTATATAAATTAAATATATATAAAGTATTGTATGACCATAAAACACTAACAAACAGTTCAAATTAGGGTAAGTTTTTACTTTTCTTGACCCTTGCCGATTTCGATGATTTTTTGCATATAGAGGCGCTGATTACAAATCTAAAGTAAGTTTTTTCGACAACGTTTTATTTTTCAGATATCGATCCTTAAATATGATAATTAGATTAAACTTATTTACACTATCTTGTCCTTTTTTTATCACAAAATTGGTGATAAGTACATAAAACTATCATAAAATGTTTGAAATTTATTTCAAAAAATCGCGTTTTCATTTATTTTATCAAGATTTTTGGTAAAAATACAGGATATCGACCATTTAAATAGAAGGCTGTGAAGTGGCGCCATCAATTCTTTCCATATTAAATCAGATGATATAAAATCCAATATTACACAATTTATTTATTTATTTCCATTCTTCATTACATAAGTTCCATTATTGTGAACAAAGTATGCGTCAAATATAAAACTAACTAAACCTAATAACAATAAATTTAAAATACACAAATTTAATTAATTAAAATTACAAAAATGGAATAACAAATAAAAATATAATAATTTAATATGCCATAATGGTTTCGTTTATTATCCAACAATGATGTGCAGAAAATAAAAGTAAAAGTATAGTTAGTTTGAATTTTACATTTGATTTTGTCAACTTTATACATGGTAATAAAGATTTTAAGTACAACCCCCTTTTCTTGCCCTTTTCCCCCTTTTTTCCCCGCCCTGCACCTGAAATTTTTCTACAACATTGGCTTTCCCTTTTAAAATTCTTGAATTCACAACACTTCCTTTGATAGTAATTTGAAAAGTATTACTTGGTATTACATCTTATTAAAATAAAATTGGAATACACTTCGTGGTTCAATAATTATGTCTAAAAAATTTGATTCCATTGGAGCTTTTTGGGAGCCAATATCTGCAAAGAGGAGATCTATACGAAAAAAGTTTATATGAAATTAAATTATTGGTATTCTTTTTACGTGTTTTTTTCATATCCGGGAAATTTCCCACCTTTTCCCGGACACCCTGTATATAAACGAAATTACTACTAATACTTCTCAAACAATAAATAAAAACATGCTTACATAAGTAGTTTTTTACCTTCTTTGGTGTCCCATTCCATTATCTGCGGAGCTTGCCAGGTCCAGCAGAAACATAGCGTTGTTTTTCATAACAATATGTTGCTCACTTCCGGCTATAATAGGTCTTAAAGTTACAGGTTTTCTATGCAGAATCCCTTTCGAAGTCGACTGTTTGTTACCCCGGCAATTCTTTGTATACTTTTCTCGACATTGTTCGCAGAGTAAATACCACGAGCTCCCAGCTTAAATTAGAAAAACAAAACGATCATACAAATTGTAAATAATACTTTTATTGTTTAATTTTTTTTTTTTTTATGAACATTCAACTACAACTTTTTTATTTTCAGCACCTACGAAGATGGAATGAAAAGTTTCCAACCCAAGTAATATAACGGAGGGAAGGAAGAAACTTAATATTTCGGCAAAATTTTTATTTAAACAAATATCCTAGCAAAGCGCTTTCGTTAAAAACCATCATCAGTGATATTCGTCAAGCAGGACTCACAGCAATTGAAGCGCACATAATATTAGCACAGGAGATAAGGCATTTTGGCTAGGAATTTTTTTGTCCTGCATGGATTTATCTGAAATTTTCACAGAGGGTAGGGAACAGCCCAAGGATCAAAGTTTATATCATGCCGATGTGTGCTTTTATCCTGGGGGTGGTTGCCACCCCATCTTGGGGGTGGAAATTTTTTATTACATTTTAACTACAGAAATCGATAATGTAATTTTAAGTAGAAAAAAGTTCCATATATTTTTTTCATAAAACTAATATTTTTTGAGTTATTCGCGATTGAAAGTAAAATTTTTTTGACGAAAAAACCGACGTTTTTAACGGATAACTCCAAAAATATGCATTTTATCAAAAAAACTGTGGAGAGCAAACTTGTAGCTTATAAAAAAACTAGAAAAAATGTTATTTTATAATTTCTCTACAACCAATACAGACCGAGCTACGGCTTTTTAATGGTTAGCTTTTGTTCGTCAAATGTTAAATTTGAAAGATTCAAAGTCAAATAGCGGGAAAAGTTTGCATTTTTCAAGGAAAACATATAGGGTCTTTTTTAAAGTATATAATAAGACCTTTCTTTTAAAAACAAAAAAAAGTTTTTAGCATGGAAATTGAGCGAGTTATGATAAAAATAAGGTCGGTCCCTACTTTTTTCTACGTAAAGATCATTAAAAACAACCCCTAATTCCCCTCTTAATTAAAATAGATCTGTACCCTTCTGCGATTCTTTTTATATATGTATTACTAATACATTCTAGAAGTTTAACCAAATTAAAATACTTAATTTTAGAAAAATTGGAGCTTAAAGTGAAAAACAATTTTCCGCAATTTCGTAAAAATAGCCATTTTCTTCAAATAACTCCAACAATACTGGAGATACGAAAAAAAATTCTAGAGTACCAAATTATAGCCTTTTGTGATAATAAAGACTTTTTATTTTATATATTTTTCTAAACAATAAATAGTTGGCCAGATATGGCCGTTTAAAGCCTCTATTTACGAGCGAGCACCACCTTATTCTAGCCCTTTAAACTCATCCCATTTTAAAACTAAGGGATTTAAAAGGATTTAATTTACAAAGCCTTGTAGCTCTTAAAAAACCCTACAAAATTATTTTTGAACAAACTTTATATCATTAAAACTAAAGAAGCTATCAAATTCAATACTGTAAAACATTTTAAAATAACTAATACAAAGTAAAACGTCAATTAAAAAGTTGACAAGACATTTTATTTATTACTGGTGGATTTATTAAGGTATGTAGCAGGTATGCAACGATTTTACAAATAGTTTTTCTTAAATAACTTTTAATTGCCTTATCAAAAAAAAAAAAAGAAATTTAGTATGTGAGCTAATCTTATCAACGTCTTCAAAATAGTCTAATACAATTTTGTTGTAAATTCAATAGGGGAGACAATATTTCAATGTATCAAAATTTACATGGGATTTCCTATGGTCAGTCTGGCGATGCACCACCCGGTATATTCGAGTAACACAGGGTTCACCAAAATAATTTTAAACTTTTTAAAAATTTTAACATTAAAAAATTTCTAAAGGCTGTATTTATGAAATTAAAACAAAATTAGTTGTCTATTAGTATTGTCACGTAGATTGAAAACATAAAAAAAGAAATTATAAAGAGAGTAACACAAATTTTGTTTTTTTTTTTCAAATTATTCATAGCTTTGACCATAATTTTTTAGGCAACCCATTAGCGATACCTTTGTTTACATATTATATTTCACAAAAATAATTTTCATTGTTGGTTGGCAGATTAGTGAAGGTCCTCTCTAAATCATATAATAGAAAACCAATATGTTACTTACGGACTCCCCCATCTCCACAATTTCCAGCCCAACCCAAACAGTAATTTCCCCCCGAATTATATCCCTTTCCTCCAGCGTGCTGACCACAACCGGGATGTTCTTGGTGCATGTGGTACGTCACAGGATGGGGAAAACTATCTCCACATAATTCACACAGAGTGTCACCTCCGGACGAGTGTAGATAGGATGAAAGACCAATATCTTCTGCAAAAAAAATACATTTATTTTATTAAATTTAATAATAATATTAAATCCAAAAATAGTAAGCTAACTTAAATGTAAGTAAACAAATTACCGAAACAATTCAACTAGGCATTGAGACCTACATTCCCCACACTAAAAATAACCCCATAACTTCAAATCACAAACCGTGGTTTTCTAAATCCTGTGAAAAAGCCAGACTTTTAAAAATTTAAGCCCACAAAAAGTTTCTTCAAAATCCCAATCCCGAAAATCGACAGGCTAGCATCGAAGCAAGAAATCAGTATAATCAGACCATCTCAGAAGCAAAAGACCGTTTAACAATCGGTAAGATAAAGTCCTCTTGCTTGAAAGGCAGTAAAGCTTTCTCTCCTTGCAAATATAAGTCAAAATTTTGCACAAATTCTTTTCCACCCCTAATCTCTGAAGATGGAATTGTCTCTACCTCCAAAGAAAAAGCCGAACTATTTGCTAAACAATTTGCTGCCAATTCTACGCTTAATCCTCCTATTAATCTTCCTCTTCCAACAGTTGTCCCTGTTTCTCATAAAATGTCCGATATCATTTTTAAAGTCAAAAGATCAAGCGTATTCTTTTCTTAATACTAAAATAGTCTGGGCTGATGGCATACCAATCGTCTTAAAAGCTGCTCCCGCTTGCACCCATCCTAACTCGCCTCTTTCGAATCTCTTACGACACGGGCATTTTCCCGGAGAGTTGGAAAGCTGCGCGTGTGTAACCTGTCCCCAAAAAAGGATCCAAAACTCTCCCTTCTAACTATAGACCTATATCTCTTCTTTCAGTTGTTTGCAAAGTAATGGAAAAATTAATTAATTCCCAAATCTTAAAGTATCTGGAAAAACATAAGATCTTACATGATAGACAATATGGTTTCCGTCACAGTAGATCCACAGCTGATCTTCTTTCCTTTGTCTCACACAACTGGAATAAGTCCCTTGAGTTTCTTGGTGAATCCCAGATCGTTGCTCTTGACATATCCAAAGCTTTCGATCAGGTCTGGCATGATGGGCTTCTTGACAAATCTCTGTACGAATCCCAAATCAGATCCTCTTTAGAATATTGTTCTCTTGTCTGGGGAATGGCGTCCCCTACAACACTTAGCATTCTTGACTTCATTCAAAAAAGAGCCGTTCGTCTTATTAATGATCCAACGCTTCCAGAAAGGCTTCCCCTTCTTGCCCACCGTCGAGCTGTAGGGGATCTGTCGCTCTTCTATAGGTATTTTCACGGCTTCTGCTTAAAGGAATTGGCCAGTATAATTCCTTCTCTGGCGGCTCCCAACAGAGCAACACGTAGTGCAACTTTTATGCATCCTTTTACAGTTCAGTTCAGAGTGAAGCCCCTGAACAAACTCCTCTCTCACCACACTTAAGACACCCACGGTACGTTAGTACTTAGGCATCAGCCTTCGTGGACTGTCCCAAGATTAAAAAAAGGTAAAATTGTTAAGTCATAAATTAATTTCTACTTACCTAAATAATTTCTAGGAGGCATTTTTTTCTTTTTATTTTTCTTGCTTTCTTTCTCTATCGTATTATTTTTTTCTTTTGCGTCATTTTTATCTCCTCTTTTATTTTTATCTTTTGCAGGACTTGACACCTAAAAATTCATTTAAAAACCTTTAAAGCAAGAAAGGGTGTAAATAAACATAATTAGTTAATAGTTTGGGGAAATAATAAACAAAAAAAAAGATCATGTGAAATATAAATTTAGGGGGTTAGTTTCAAAATATATTTAAATTTAAACATTTAAATTTAATTTCTTTTATTTTTCATTTGGCTTAGTCTTGTAAACGGTGGTAGGCTTGCCACCGAAACATAGATAAGTGTTATATATTTTTTGTTTTTTTTTTCTGTTTAAGAGTGCATTTACGCTACACCTTAGGGGTCGGGCGAAAGGACGCGGAGACGGTGGGCGGAGACTAACAAACTCCCACTATCACAATTTTCGTATAGCCGCATTAAAGATATTATATTTTATTTAGGTTCTTCCAAATTCGGTGTATCGATGCGATGTTGTTTCCGATTGCAAGCCTACAGGAGATAACGTTTTTCGGTAACTATTTTTCACTTAAATGACATAAATTATACACCATTTTAAAGGTAAGGAAATAATCTATGCCTCTGCTGTAACGGATTTTTAAAATATGAGTCGAGTTAGGAGAAAATAGTTTCTAAACATAACAGATTTTAGGGTGACTTTCACTCAAGGAAATATTAAAAACTAAATCCAAATTTAAAAAACTATTACAGCAGAAGCCTAGATTTAAGTGTTGGCTTTCATATAGTTTTTGAAAATTATCGATAACTTATACCGTTTTTTGAGAAAAACATTATGCCCCGAACCCCAAATTGGATCCAATTTTCGCGGCGCGAATGGACTCTTAAGGCAATCTGCCAGTTCATAGATGTCATAGACACGCCATTATATTAATAAAGAAGAATCATTTTCTAGGTTACTTTTTTAGGAAGATAACCACGAAAACGTTATAAACTTAAAATAATGAGGTTGTGCCTTAGCTAAAAAGGCTTTTAGTAACCATTATAGACTGCATTAATTTATAATTCGAAAGGCATAAAGAACCTTCTGAACAAATCTGAATACATAAATTGTTTTATTTGTTTTTTTTTGAAAAAAATAAATAGATATATAAAGCAGTCAGTGATAAAATATTGGAAATAATTAGTTTTACTAAAATTGAAACAGCAATTTTCTAGCAATAGGAACCATATATTTTGTCTACTCTAGATGTAATACTACCTAAATTTATCAATAAAATGCAATAAGCATGAATTATATTAAAAAAACCTGTTAAAAAACAAATTTAAAGAACTTTTGCAGTATTGGTCACCTGAGCTATCTATCTTACTACTTGTTTTTGAAGAAATTAAATAAAATAATTACTTTGTTAGAGTCCCAGACCCAAAGCTATCTAGCCTATAGAGACAGGCCTGCCTAATGATCACGGGCGCGCTGCGCTCGACACCAACGGCGGCCATGAAAGATCTCCTAGGACTGCCTCCTCTGCATATCTACTTGGAGAGAGGCAAGGCGGGCAGCATACAGACTCTATCAAGCGGTCAGTAACAGACCGCAGGCGTGTCATATGGAGAGCACCAGTCTCCTCAGGAATGTCCTGACCTGTGACAGAACTGGGAATGCCCTCAGACATAATGCCTACAGCAACCAATTACAACCGGCCCTACAGTGTAGTCTACCCACAAAGGGAGGACTGGAGTCGAAAAACGACCGACCTGCTCCGGGCTGACATTTGTTGATACACCGATGGTTCCAAAACCAAGGACAGTGTTGGAGCTGGAATATATGGACAGAGGCCGAGGGCAGAGTTTTCCTTTAGCCTGGGCACTCTCGCAACCATATTTCAAGCGGATGTACTTGCTATTGAGATGTGTGCTAGATCGCTGGTTGATCGGCACTGCACACGTAAGACAATTAAAATATTCTCAGATAGTCAAGCAGGTCTTAAGGCTCTTGAATCCAGCCGGTGCAATTCGAAAACCGTCTGGAATTGCAAGGATGCGCTGACTAAACTGGGTCAAAACAATAAGGTTATACTACTGTGGATACCCGGACACACCGGCCTAGGGGTAATGAACCGCAGACCCCTTCCCAAAAAAGGGGGGCGGAAACAAAATTCACAGGGCCGAAACCGGCATCGGTATATCTTATGGAATGGCCAAGTAGTTCATATCAGCTCAGATACTGAAGGCCTTCATAAGCCCACTGAACCAAAAAATGTACTGTCAAACTACTGGAAACAAGGGTACACCTTAAAACTCTAGTGGGACTGTACACAGGACATTGCAGATTAAAATATCACATGCACAAGATCGGCCTAGCGGAAGACGCCGAATGCCGCATGTGCATGGAGGGGGATGAATCGGCAGAACACATACTGTGTTCGTGTCCAGCAATGGCACGACTAAGATTCGCAATCCTCGGCAATGACACCTTGTTGCCGGGGGAGGTGAAAGATCTCTCTCCCAACAGTATCATCAGATTTATTAGGAATCTGGACCTGGTGGGAGAAATATAAAAAGGTGAGCCACAATAGACCGATCGGTCGCGGTGGAAGGGTGTTATACCCACTTACTTTAAACCTACCTACCTACCTACCATTACCTATAATTATTATGTATACAAAATGTTTAAAATTAGAAAAAATAAATTTTTCTTAGCAGTTCAGGAGTGTGTTTATTAAGCCCAACATCTTTTTTATTAGTAACTTTGATAGAAACTTAACAAAAAATAGTGAAAATACCGTTTTTTTAGAACACCCCTTAATTTTAATCTAGTTATGTCCCTTATTACTACAAACAACGCTACCAAATTAAAAAAAAAGATGGGTCAAAAAATGTCTGAATTATTTTTTGAAATATTTATTTAAATAATAATACCCTATGTCCTGGAAGCAATACATTTACAGGCCTGTTTATAGGAACCTTTTTCACATGATGACTTAAGAAATCAGCCCCTTAAATATTGCCGCATGACTTTTAATCGCCCTGTATACGTAAATATGTATCTAACCTGATCATTGATATGCTGCAAGCAATTTGAAGTCAATTCTTCCCACAGGTACACCAAATTTTTTGGGGCGGAGGCAGTACTGAAATGGTCTGATATGTATGTTTTGATCGCCAGACTCTTCTTTGATCATGCCATCAGTAATTTTCCTTGATCTATTTCGATTTGCGCTAGCATTTTGCTGGACCTGGTAAGAGACTCCAACGTTGCCGGCTGGATGTTAGATATGTGCCAGCATTGCTAACCTAAAAAAATTAAAGGTTTTTATTGTGATCAGCAAGGCCGAACTTAGGACCTCTGGGGCCCCGGGCGAATTCGTGAATGGGCCCCCACCCCCAGTAACGTTTATACAAACGATATAATATTATAACAATATAATACATTTTGCATATAAAAAAATTAAATTGAATTGAATGATTCAAAAAATTGGAACATAGTAACATGTTATAGAATACTTTATTCTACGAAAAGATCATTACAAACAACCCCCTCATAATTAAAATTGATCTTTACCCTTCTGCAATTCTTTTTATATATGTATTATTAATACATCCTAGAAGTTTGACCAATTTAAAACGCTTAATTTTTAAAAATTTTGAGCTTAAAGTAAAACGATTTTTCGCAATTTCGTAAAAATTGCCATTTTCTTCAAAATAACTTCAACAATACTGGAGATACAAAAAAAAATACCGACTTGTAGTTTTTTTTATTACAAAGATTTTTTGTTACTTTCTCACAAAAAATATTTCCAGATATGACCGTCTAAAGCCTATATTTACGAGCGAGCACCACCTTATTCGAGCCCTTTAAAGTTATCCCATTTTAAAACTAAGGGATTTAAAAGAATTTAATTCACATAGCCTTAAACTCCTAAAAACCCTACGAAATCATAAAAAAAACTTTCTATAATTAAAACTAAAGGAGCTATATTTAAAAAAACAATATTTTTTTTTCGAAAAATTGAATAGCCCACTTCGGAGCATAATCTGCATAATATTCTATATATCTGGTATACTTTATACTTTTACCGGTATAATTTTCGTAGGTTATTTAATTTTTTTCCTATTTATATTTATTATATTGGTAAAAGAATTGCACTGTTGTAGGGGGGGTTTTTAAGGATTAAAAAATTTGCCATATAATGAAATTGGTAATATTTCAGGCAGTAATACTTTTTTTAAATTTAAAAAATCTGTATCGAGCTATTAATTTTTTTGGGGAAAATCTGTTTTTTTAATTAAGCTATAATAGGGTTTGATATATAAGAATCGAAAAGTTGCAAAATGAAATTAGTACATATTTTAAGCAGCAGCATTCTAAAATTAAATCACTATGATAAATTAAACATTTTTATAGGGTAAATATTTTTTTTTACTTTTAGCTTTAACAAGGGTTCATTTTTAAGGGTTGAAATATTTTGAAAATGTATTTCAAAGCACAAAACAACCATTATTCAACTAATCCAAACCAACTTTTACCCATCGTAAGGTTTAACATGTTATTTTATTTTATAAGTTTTAACAATTAGGGGCAGTTTTCACCCTTAAAAACAAACAGCGCACATCACCATAAAATATAATTTGATGTAGAGGATTAGAAGCGCCTAATTCCAAATTTTTATGCAAACGATGCAGGAAAAAAAATTGCGAGTTTTTGCCATTTTTAGCTTCATTTTCGGGACTATAATTATGTATCATCAAATCGTTTTAATTTGTCAAAAACATTTTTTTTTGTAAATCTTATGAGTGCGGGTTATTTAAGGGTTGAGATATTGTGGTTAAATATTTATTATACCGTAAATTGTTAAAAAAATTCTACAATATAAGCATCATTAAATAATTTTAAGATAAAAAAAACACCTTTTTTTTGTAATTTCGTTACTAAGGGTAACTTTTAAGGGTTAAAACGTTACAAATATAATGTAAAATATACCTTACAACATATTGATATATTTATTTTACAAATTTAGCTATGATTTTAATTTACATAATGCCTATTTTAATGGTTTTTTATTTTTTTGGCATAAGGGGTGGTTTTTACCCCCTAAAAATAAGAAGCACACCTAAAGCTAAACTTTGATCTAGAGGTTAATAGCAACTTAATTCCAAATATCATAAAATTTGAAACTGTACAAAAAAATCCGGAGGCCAAACATCTCTTTTCTCCCCACACACTGTTCTATTATTACAGTTAATAAATAATTATGATTTTTAAGGAACATAAAAAAATAAATATTTTTTATTTCTTGAATATTCGGTCCAGATGTATTAGCCTTTTGTTAAACGTTTAAACTTTTTCGCAAAATATTTTTTTTCCACCCTACCGTTTTCGGAGTCCCCTTCGTTGGCCCCTTTTGCCTTTTGCCTTTTGGGGGCCCCGGCGTTCGCCCCGTGCGCCCATAGGTAAGTTCGGCCCTGGTGATCAGGGCCGTTCTTATCAATTTTGGCGCCCTAGGCTATAAACCAATTAGCGCTCTAGGGCCTAGGCATTAAAATTTTTAAACATATTTTTTTTTAAATTTCATTGCAGTTATAAATAAAACTTTTTGTAAAAAAAAGTAGTAGAAAAAATGATATACGTTCCTTTGGAGTAAAGTGCATTTCCTATCTTGGATTTTAATGCCTTTCGCTTCGCGTCGTGCATCAAAGTATCCGCGGGTGGAAAAGAGGCATTTTTCTGCCCTGTTATGTAAATAACTATTATATCCCCAAAAAGGTCAAAATTGGAAATTTAAAATTTTGCGTATGTTACCATTTAATTTTTTTTCCTATAAAACCCCATTTGAGTGTAAAATTTTTTATATACTCAAGAGGGATAGTAATTCTAAAGGGGTAGATCTAAAAAGGATAAATCATTCATAACAACGCCCTTAATCATAACAACGCCCTCTAAAATAGGTATGCCACATTTGAACCGAACCTCGGAACTCCAAAGTACGAAACTTACCAACATTCAAATATATTCTTTTTCTCCGCACTTTTTGAATTCACCGTATATTGTTTTCTTTTGCTAAATACTTTTTTAATCCACCGTATATGCTTTAATATATATTTTTAATACCCTCTTGGAAAATACCGTTTTTAACCCCTGAACTAGGGTAGAAAACAGCACTTTACCTCTCTAAGGAGGTAAAATTTTTACCTCCCTGTTCCAGCCGAGCATGCCAATTAATTTATGTCTTGTCAATGTCAATGTCTTAAGCGATTTTAAATTTTACGTTTTAAGTCTTTAATACGGGTTTTTATCCAAACAATCAAAACCACGATTTATTAATAAAACACAAATTTCAAAGATAATTTTTGAAAATTTAAATGAAAAGTAGTAGAAAAAATTACATACATTCCTCTAGAGTAAAGTGCAAGAGGAATTATTTTTTTCTAAGGGTAAAGATTAAGCTCCTATTTATGGTGAAACTCAAAACCTAAACTCAAATGGGGGTTTTAATTTTGCAAACATTTTTTTATGTTCTATTTTTTGCCTTCTATTTGATTTAAAAGTATATTTTAGAAAACTATTTTAGGCTTTGGGGGCTAAAACTATACCTTTTGATTAACTCACTGGGTAAAAAAGTAGGCTATGATTGAAATGATTATGGCATATTTGAAACGAACCCTGGAACCCAAAAGTTCAAAACTTACCAACATAAAAAAAATTCTTTTACTCATCACTTTTTTAATCCACCGTATATTGTTTTCTTTGACTCCACACTTTTTTAATCCATCGTATACGGTTTTCTTTTGCTCCACACTTTTTTAATCCACCGTATATGTTTTAAAATATTAAATTCTTGTATACATTTTTAAAGTCCGTAAGTTTTGTAAAAAGAAAAGGCCTTTTTGACATCTCTTACAGTTTGAATGCTATCGATACGAACAACTTGTCGCCCACTCTGTACATATAAAAATCACACAACTTACTCATTGTTACATAAATATTTTTTACAAAGATGTATAATCTATTCACTTGATTCAGGCATCCCGTGACCTTTTATATTAACATAAATAGCAAGAATTTATATATATTCTGGCTAGCACGCTCCAGAAATTGTAATCTCTATGACAAAAAACAGCAACGTCAATAACTAGCAACGTCAAATGACATTTTACAGAGGCTAATCTGTCAAGATTTTAATTGCCTACCAGGATTCAACCATTTTATGAATGATATATATAACTCGCAAGAGCAAACTTACACAAAAGAGGTGACTCACTGCTACCTCGATTATCAGGATAAGAAAAACATATACAAACCCGAGAGATTTATTAGTCATTTGTGTCTTGAACCTCGAACGAGTAACATCGAAAGGTGGATCCTTTAAATTGTGTGTATTTAGGTTCAAAAATAGGGAATAGATCTCTTAGTTAAGTGTAAAAATAGTAAGGGACTAAAGTGAAATAGATGAAGTGGGGTAGTGAAGTGAAATGGAGCTGTTAAAAAGGATTTACTCACTAGTGCATACAGTGTACGACACAAAGTTCGGGTCTATATGTATTAAACCAAAGGTATGTACAAATTTTAAAAATATTTCATAATATTTCTTGATTACGTGGAGACCTACCCCGATTACACTTTTATTTTAATTTTTTTAAAGGGTAACTCTAAATTAAACTAATTAATTTTTTTATTATATTGAAAATAAAATTAATTTTAACAATTTATTTGGGCTTTGCTTATTGGTGTGGTCTAATATTACCTTACTTGTGTTAAAATTTTACACATTGTGAAAATATTTTATAATATTTCTTGATTACAGGGAGAAAAGGAAAATAAAATTAATATTTTACAATTCAGTAGGGCTTTGCTTATAAGTGTTATCTAATACTACCTTAGTTATGTAACAGTTGTACAAATTTAGTTTATCCTATTTTTTTCTTCATTTTTTAAAAAGCTAACCTAAAATTAAACTTATTTAAATATTATTTTTTTAAAAAGGAAAATAAAATTAAGATTTTACAATTCACTTGGGCTTCGCTTATAAGTGTTATCTAATACTACCTTAGTTATGTAACAGTTGTACAAATTTTAAAAATATTTTATACTAATTCTTGGTTACGTGTGACCTACCTAGTTTATCCTATTTTTTTTTTCATTTTTCAAAAAGCTAACCCAAAATTAAACTTATTTAAATATTATTTTCTTAAAAAGGACAATAATATTAAGGTTTTACAATTTACCTGGGCTTGGCTTATAAGTGTGATCTAATACTATCTTAGTTATGTAACAGTTGTACAAATTTTAAAAATATTTTATACTAATTCTTGGTTACGGGTGACCTACCCCGATTATCCTATATTTTTTTAATTTTTCAAAAAATTAAACCTAAACTAACCTTCTTTAAATATAAAAAAATGGGGTTTTGTGATTCATCTGAGCTTTGCTTATAAGTGTGGTCTAATACTACCTATATAATAAATTTATGCAAACAAAATGAACTACAAATCCTAAATGGCTTTTACCCACACCTTATGGTACACAAAGATACATGGACTCAGCAAGACCGTAACCCTAAATCTATATTGGACTATGCCATTACACGTCAAACAACAAAGATTATAGTACAAGACATCATAGTATACAGAGGTGCATCATGTGGTAGCGATCACCACCTACTTAAACTAAAGGCAGTCTTCCCAAGGCATAGCGAAAACCAGGCACACGAAAAGAGCTATGAGCAAAAAAAAGAAAATAAATACAATCTGGAAAGCTTGGAACATGACAGTACCAAAATCCTATATCAACAAAGGTTGGATAACAAACTAGGCGACCAACAATTTAAAGATACGGAGCAGCATTACCAACATATAAAAGAATGTATCCATACAGCGGCCAAAGAAGTCTTGGGCTACAAAGAAAACAACACAAGGAAAAAGCCCTACTGGTGGGATCAGGAAATAGAAGTATATTGTTTTCTTTGACTCCACACTTTTTAATCCATCGTATATGGTTTTATTTTGCTCCACACTTTTTTAATCCACCGTATATGTTTTAAAATATTAGTTTTGTAAAAAGAAAACTTTTTGACATCTCTTACAGTTTGAATGCTATCGATACGAACAACTTGTCGCCCACTCTGTACATATAAAAATCACACAACTTTCTCATTGTTACATAAATATTTTTTACAAAGATGTATAATCTATTCACTTGATTCGGCATCCCTGACCTTTTTTTTTAACATAAATAGCAAGAATTTATATAATTCTGGCTAGCCGCCCAGAAATTGTAACTCTATGACAAAAACAGCAACGTCAATAACTAGCAACGTCAAATGACATTTTACAGGGCTAATCTGTCAAATTTTTAATTGCCTACCAGGATTCAACCATTTTATGAATGATATATATAACCCCGCAAGAGCAAACTTAAAAAAAGAGGTGACCACTGCTACCTCGTTTTTTGGAAAAAAAAAAACATATACAAACCCCAGAGATTTTTTAGTCATTTGTGTCTTGAACCTCGAACGAGTAACATCGAAAGGTGGATCCAAAATTGTGTGTATTTGGGTTCAAAAATAGTGAATAGGTCTTTTTTTTTGTTAAAAATAGTAAGGGACTAAAGTGAAATGATAAGGGGGGGGGGTAAGGGGAAATGGGCTGTTAAAAAATCACTGTGCATACAGTGTACGACAAAAGTTGGGGTTTATATGTATTAAACCAAAGGTTTAAAATTTTAAAAATATTTCAAAATTTCTTGATTACGGGAGACCTACCCCGATTACATTTTATTTTTTTTTTTTAAAGGGGAAAAATCTTTAAACTAATTTTTTTTTTATTGAAAAAAAATTAATTTTTACAATTTTTGGGGGGGGTTTGTTATTGGGGGTCTAATATTCCCTTTACTTGTTTTAAAAATTTTTACCATTTTGAAAATTTTTTATAATATTTCTTGTTGGGGGAAAAAAGGGAAAATAAAATTAATTTTTTACAATTCAGGGTTTTTTAAAGGGTTTGCCTTAAAACTTGGGTTTTAAAAATTTTTTAAAATTTTTTTTCCCTCCCCTTTTTTTTTTTTTTTTTTTTTTAAATATTTTTTAAAAAAAATTTTTTTTTAAAAAAAAAAAATTTTTTAAAAAATTAATTTGGGGTTTTACAATTTTTTTTTTCCTTTTTTAAAAAAATTTTAAAGGGTTTTATCCTATTTTTTTTTATTTTTCAAAAAGCTAACCCAAAATTAAACTATTTAAATTTTTTTTCCTTAAAAAGGAAAATAAAATTAAGGTTTTAAATTCTTTTGGGCCTTTATGGTGATCTAATACTACCTTAGTTATGTAACAGTTGTAAAATTTTTTAAAAAATTTTTTATACTAATTTTGGTTACGGGTGCCTTCCCCGTTACCATTTTTTTAAATTTTTTAAAAAAAATTAAAAAAAAACTAACCTTATTTAAATAAAAAAAAGGGGTTTTTTTTATCTGGGCTTGGTTATAAGTGTGTCTAATACTACCATTATGTTATAATTTTAAAACTCAAAAATTTTTTTTACAATATATTTTGGTTAGGGGAACCACTTTTTTTTTTTTTATTTTTTTTTTTTAAAGGGGGAAAAAAAAACCTCACTATTCCCCATTAGTGTTATAACAATTTAAACAGGCAAATTGACTTTTCGACATATGCCCTTTTAAAAAAAAAAATATTTTTTGGGGGTTTGGAATTTTTAAAATAAAAAAAATTTAAAATCCATCCCCACTTGGTCCTAACGGCTTTGTTTTTATTTACACGGTTTTTTAAAAACTTCAAAAATAATTATTTTCCTAAGCAACTAGAAGACGAATTGGGCCTGAAACTTGGTAAGTGTTTATTAAGGAATTTTTAAACAAAAGCCCTTTTGCCAGTGGGGTGACAGTGATAGTTCAATGTTTTTTTTAGAAAACTGTAGTACATCACATTTTTTTTAAACTGTAGTTGTTAAATTGTTGGACATTAAAAAAAATTTTACAACCTAATTTTTAAATTATGTATGTCTATTATGCCAAAAAGGGTAATTTAATTTTGTTAAGTACAAGTGCAGGAGAACGAGTTTAAAAAGGTTGTAAAATCAAAGAAACGGTCACACGCGTTAATTTTACAATCACTTAACCTTGCACTTTTACATGCACTTTTTACT
Source organism: Listronotus oregonensis (assembly GCA_019359885.1). Lineage (NCBI taxonomy): Eukaryota > Metazoa > Arthropoda > Insecta > Coleoptera > Curculionidae > Listronotus > Listronotus oregonensis. The sequence goes on from JAHBCN010000347.1 coordinate 194,020, forward strand.
TAAAAACAAAAAGTAAAATTGTTAACCAAAAGACAATTAAAAAAATTTTTTCCCACCCTTTGTTCTAGAATTCTAAATTTTTAAAAATTTTTTTAAAACCCATTTTTTAAAAAAATTAAACGGAAAATTTTTTTGACAATTTGTTTCTGGAATTCGTTTTTAAATAAAAACCCTTTTAAAAAAAAACGGAAAATTTTAAAATTATTTTATGTTCCCCATGGCCCTCTATTTGCTTTTAAAAAATTTTACCAAAAAAAACTGATTGAAACATTTTTCTTGGGGTTTGGGGTTAGGGAAAAACATTTGGGAAAATTTTTTTTTTTTAGTGGGAAAAAAAAACTTTTTAAATTAATTTAAATTTTATATTCTTAAAAAAAAACCCAAATGTTTTTTTTTTTTCTTTCATGGGGTTCTATTACGAAAAGAAACAATTAAAAAAGGAACACAATGCCAAATATTTTTTTAAAGGGGTAAGAAGAGTATATAAATTATTATCGTTCAAAGCTCTTAGGGGCCCCCTCAAATATTCCAAAAAAAAATCTCAGACGCCAATTTTTTTTTTTTGTGTAGACAGTAGTGTATCAATTCCTTTGGTTTTTTAGAAAACCAGATAATCAGTCAAAAAAAACCGAAGACAAAATATTCTCTTAAATTTAAAAAACAGGATTTTAAAATTTAAAGTTTTATATTATTCAAGATGTCTACCAAGATGGAAAAAACCAAAAAGCGTCGAACCCCCCAATTTTTTTTTTCAAAAAAAAAAAAAATTTTTTTTAAAAAAAAAAATTTTAAATTTTTTTTAAATCTTTTTCAAAAAAAAAGCCCAAAAAAATTTTTTTAAAACCCAAAAAAAAGGTAGTAGTCTTATGAATAGTTCTACATGCCCCTTTTGGAAACGCGATAATGACTCAAAAAAACATCACAGATGCCAAATTATTTTTAAAATGAAAAGGGAACAGGGGGTTCAACATTTTTTAAAAGGGTTTATTTGAAATTTTTCTAAAAAACCAAAAAAAAAAAAAGCAAGTCACATTTTTTTTTTTAATGCAGTCAGATATTAATAGTTCTTTATGTTCATTATGAAGAACGAAATAAATTATTAAAAAAGCATTTAGATGCCACAATTTATTTTTGAAATGTAGATAGCAAAATTATTTTTTAAGGGTCTTTTAGGAATCTACTTAAAAAACAAAGAAGCGTCACAGACACCAGATTTTTTTTTCTTAATATGGGCAAGAGTATAATTTTTAAAATGTGGGAAACAAAATTATTACTGTAGGTTCTTTTAAGGGTTTAGTTAATAAACATCAAAAAAGCGTCGCAGGCGCCAAATTTTTTTAATGTAATCAGTAATATATTAATAGTTGTTCGTGGTTAGTGTGAAGAATATAATAATTTTTTAAAAAAGCATCGCAGATGCCAAATAATTTTTTTGAATATAGAAAGCAGTGTATAACTTACGCTCCTGGGGTATTTTACTAGTCTAATTAGAAAACAAAAAATGCGTCGCAGACGCCATTTTATTTTTTGTATAAAAAGAGTAGTACATAGTAATATACTGTCTTTGTAACAAAAAGTGTTGTATCTGCAATAATTTTGATGTTATGGATAACAAGATAATTATTCAAAAAAGCACCGCATATGCCAAAACAACCTTTTGAATAACGAAAGCACTTTTTAAAATAATATTTTAGGTTACTTTAAAAGATCGGTTAGAAGCAGTGCATAAATATCCTAATCCATATATCAATAGTTCCTTAATATTAGGGTAAACAATTTATTAATAATGTAGGCAATAATATACCAATAGTTCTTTAATATTAGGCTAAATAAAAGCGTTAAACAACAACACAAAAAAGCGTTGCAGACGCCACAATTTATCAATAATGTAGGCGGTAATATACCAATAGTTCTATAATTGGAACAAGATTATAAAAAAACAAAAAGCGTTGAACGCCACAATTTACTTAATGTAGACAGTAATATACCAATAATTCTTCAATTACGGTAAAGAGAGGTTAAACAACAACACAAAAAAAGCGTTGCAGGCGCCACAATTTATTCCTAATGTAGACAGTAATATACCAATAGTTCTTTATTATTAGGGCAAACAAGAGAGTTGAACAACAACACAAAAAAAGCGTTGGAGACGTAACAATTTATCAATAATGTAGGCGGTAATATACCCATAGTTCTTTAATATTAGGAAGCACAAAATAGTTTAAAATAACACAAAAAAGCGTTGCAGACGCCACAATTTATCAATAATGTTGACAGTAATATACCAATTCTTCTTTAATATTAGGGTAAACTAGAAAGTTAAAAAACACGAAAAAGCGTTAAAGACGCCACAACTTATCAATAATGTAGGCGGTAATATACCAATAGTTCTTTAATAATAGGGAGAACAAGATGGTTAAAAAATAACACAAAAAAGCGTTGCAGACGCCACAATTTATTAATAAGGTAGGCGGTAATATAGCAATAGTTCTTTAATACTAAAGTGAACAAGATGGTTAAAAAATAACACAAAAAAGCGTTGCAAACGCCACAATTTATTAATAATGTAGGCGGTAATAAACCAATAGTTCTATAATATAAAAGTAAATAAAAGAATTAAAGAAAAAACACAAAAAAGCGTTGCAGACGCCACAATTTATTAATAATGTGGACAGTAATAAACTAATAGTTTTTCATTACTAGGGTAAATAAAAGCGTTAAACAACAACACAAAAAAGCGTTGCAGGCGCTACAATTTATCAATAATGTAGGCGGTAATATACCAATAGTTCTATAATATTAGGGAGCACAAGATAATTTAAAAATGACACAAAAAAAGCGTTGCAGACGCCACAATTTATCAATTATGTAGGCGGTAATATACCAATATTTTTTTATTGAGAAGCACAGATAGTTCAAAAATACACAAAAGCGTTGTAGGCCAAAAATTTATCAAAAAGTAGGCGGTAATATACCAATAGTTTTATATAATTTAGGGAGCCTTAATTTAAAAAAGACACAAAAAGTTGCAGACAACAATTTATCAATAATATGGGCGGTAATAAACCCATAATTCTTTAATATTAGGGAGCCCAAGATAGTTTAAAATAATACAAAAAAGCGTTGCAGACGCCACAATTTATCAATAATGTAGATCGTAATATACCAATAGTTCTTTAAAATTAGGTTAAACAAGATAGTTTAAAAATAACAAAAAATCGTTGCTGACTGCACAATTTATAATTAATGTAGACAGTAATATACCAATAGTTTTATAATATTAGGGTAAACAAGAGAGTTAAACAACACCAACACAAAAAAGCGTTGCAGACGCGATAAATATCAGTAGTCCTTCGTAATTATGGAAAACTAGAATATAGTCATTGTCAGCACCACAGGCAACATCAAATAATTAGATTTTTTTTCTTAGGAGTCAAATGCTATTAGTTTTTTTTTTAATATTTACAAATTGACAAGTTTTTTTTTTTTTTTTTTGGGTACCTAACTAACGGTGGTGGGGTCCGTTGTTGGCCCCCCCCGTTAATATTTTACCCAAAAAGCTAGCACACCCAAGGGTTATAAGCTGCCTTAACAACCACTGGTTCAACTAGCACCCACGGAAGCACATAATCGTCTCCCGAAATCGGGGGGCCCAAATTAGCTAGCCCCCCCCCCGTTAATATTTTTTACCCAAAATGTAGCACACCAAGGTTATAGCTAGCACACCTAGCACAACCACTGGGTCAGCTAGCACAACCACAGGAACCACATAATCGTCTCCCTCGGGGGGCCAACTTAACTAGCCCCCAGTTAATTTTTTTTATCCAAGAAACCCCAAAGGTTATAGGCTAGCACAACCTAGCACAACCACTGGCCCACCCTAGCACACCCACAGGAACACATCGTCTCCGAATGGGAGGGAAACAACGCTAGCTCGTCATCATTTATATTTTTCTAAATAAAAAAGGGCTAGCAGGGCAAGGTTATTAGTCGAAAAGGGAAATAAACGAGTTTTTAGGGGAATAATTTTTTAAGGTAAGTTTTGGGAAACCCTTTTTCCCCCGACTGCAAACAGGGTTAGGTTTTGGGGTTTTGTGGGTGGTAGGTATATGTAATATTCTTTATTACCTGTTATTTGCCAAACGGCTGGACGGATTTGTAAATTAAGGTCCCGTTCGATTCGAAGTGCTCTTAGGTGGGTAAAGAAAAAAAAATTTGGGGCTGTGAGACGCCATTGTTTGAACTAGGACAAAAAAATTGTTCGGATTTGCAATATGGGTATTAAATTAAAGGGTCCCCTCAAAAAGGTTCTAAAAAAAGTATGTGACGGTTAAAAAAAGATTTCGGCGGTGAGTAGCCTTTTTTTTGAAGTAAAAAAAAAATTTTTTGTTCGAATATTGAATATGGGTATCAAATTAACGGTTTCATTATAAGGATTCCAAAATAACTTGTAATATTTAACTAAAAGATTTATACTAAACAGTAAAGTCAAAAACCTGACTGCATAGAAAAACAAGTAATTTATAAAGAAATTAAGTAGAAATACAAAGAAAATAAAAATTAATGGCAAAATTAAAACATATTGATAGATGTCCTTAAAAACCCCTAATGATACCATGCAGTCGGTGGCAAAAATGATAAATAAGTTATTTCATTTTAAGTCACTTTATGCGCGTCTCCGATTTAAAAAGTTATAATTATGTTCCATTAAATTTCAATGGTCCACTTTTGGTATGTTTTTAAGTTTGCCATAAATTTTTATATTAGTTCAGTCTTTTTTAGTTGATTTCCTTAAAAAGGTACTTGTCTTTCTATGCAGTTGGGTTTTTTGATTTTTTAAATTCATATTTTTATTTTAATTGAAAAAAAATTTCTAATGGTTTATGTAACTTGTTTTAAGCGCTTGGGATGTCCTAAAAGTCGAATCGTAAAAAATTTTTAAAAAAAAAAAACCTTACTTTCCCGTTGAAAAAATAAAACTATTGTTGTGTAAATTCCGATTAAAAATTTTTATCAAATGTTTGTCTTTAAAGCTTTTGCAAAAAATCTTCTATTCTTTCAATCAACAAAAATTTTCAAAAATAAGTTCGACATTGTTTCGAAAATGTAATTAATGTGAAGTGTATCCTGTAACTATAAATCATTAATCAATACAAGATAGTATTGCTAAAGCCCTTCTATTAGCAAAATATTGGGAAATAATAAAACGACACATTTGCAGTTTGTTTATTATATGACTGCTAAAATTGGCAACGAAAGAATACACAAATGAATACTAACTTATATTTAATAAAGTGAGGGGCCAAAATCCGGAATCAATTTGATAAGTTTGAACGAATGGTTTTTCAGCGAAACGCTCGAACACGTATTGTTTCTAAATTTCCCCTTTTTTGGGCGACATAAACATACAGAGTTTTTTTTAAGTACATATCAGCATCAACTTTTTTATGGAACCCCTTGTATATTATTGCATTTTATTGTCGACGGAGAATTCTAAACATTATTTTTTTTGCATTTTATTGTAAGTACTTAAGACTTTGACAGGCTGTATCGTCTAAACGTGGATCTTGAAGAAAACGTCTTACATGTCCCCCCTGGTACTATTTTACACCCGAATTCAAATATCAACTTAATAACAAGTAGGTATCCAAATTTTTTAAAACCGGGTACTACCGGTGAAGTAAAATAGAAAATGTAAACGGTTTCACTTTAAGACCCTCGTTTGGGCGTTACAGTCTGGCAAAGTCTTGAAAACGTAATTTTGCAAATATCTCTAAAATAAGTTCGGTATAGGATCTAATACATAAAATAAATTTAAAATTTTACGTAAAATCCAAATATGCAGTAATATACAGGGCGTGAATAGAAAAAAATTTATGCTGATATGTATCTACTACTTTCGTAATCTGTATGCTTGAATGTCATGTCCGAAAACGGGGAATTAAAAACAACAATTGACGTTTCCGACATTTCGTTAAAAAACCATTCGTTCAATCTTCATCATTTATTCCGGAATTTTCGCCCTTACTGTTTCATGTATTATAGGTCTGGCGGTTTACTTAAACATTGACTTTCATGGTTAAATTTATAAAACTAATTATGCCGCTATGAAATATATCTTTGCTTTTGGATACAATGGGTTTTTTTTAAAAAATCGTTGTACATGATCAATTTGTCGTTATGCCTGTATCCATAGGCACAAAATGTCAAGTGATTTGGATCAGATTGCCCTTGATATATCCCCGAAGGATAAATCTTGTCTTAGAAACCAGTATATATCTTAAAACTTGTATGCGTTTATTCAAAAAGTGCTATTATTGGCATTTTTTCAAAGTTGTGGTAAGAAGACAGAAAACAGTTCTTTGTAGATCTTACAGGAACTCATTAAAATAGTTTTCGATTAATTTCTACACATCATTGGTTTCCGGGGGCATTTTCGGCTCTTGAAATCCATAATAAAATACAGGGCCGAATTTAAAAAAACAAAGTTTTGGGAAAAATCGAACTTAAAATTTCTAACCCCCCATCTTGTAGAGCAGAAAAATTTGCCTTGATTTTTTTGCTTTAAATATCTTGTGATTGATGATGTATGGGTACAGGCAGCGGCGGTCTTGGGTGGGGAACAGGGCAATCGCCCGGGGCCTCGCGCAACATCCCAAGCAAAATTTTAAAAATATAGATATGTTATATTGTATGAATAGAAAAGTTCTTAAAAAGCTTTAAAAACTACATTATACATATATATATATATATATATATATATATATATATATATATATATATATATATATATATATATATATATATATATATATATATAATCGGATTTAACAACAGTAGTTTTATTTTTTCAACGGGACTGTAAAGGAATGTTTTTTAAAATTTAACGATTCGGCTTTTAGGACATCTGAGTTACATAAACCATTAAAACATTGTCGTCAATTAAAATAAAAATATATTTTAAAAAATCAAAAAAAACAACTGCATATAAGTAATTTTAAGGAAATCAACTAAAGACTGAACCAATATAAAATTAATGGCAATCTTAAAACATACCGATAGTTGTCCATAGGAAGAATTTTTTTCATTTTAAACAATGGCTTAACACAGCCGCCATATTGTTTTTTTTGACGTAACATACTTTCTTGGAATCCTCATGATGAAACCATTAATTTGACTCCCATATTGCAATATTCAAACAAATACTTTTTTTCACTTTAAACAATGCTACCTCTACCGCCATCTTTTTAACGTATCATATTTTAATAGAATCCCTATGATGAGACCTTTAATTTAATACCCATATTGCAATAATCAAACACATTTTTTTTACTTTAAATAATGGCTACTCACTGCCGCCATCTTTTTTTTAACGTCACATACTTTAATAGAATCCCTATGATGGGACCTTTAATTTAATACCCATATCGCAATATTCAAACAAAATTTTTTTCTAGTTCAAACAATGGCGTATCACAGCCGCCATGTTTTTACTTCACCCACCTAAAAACACTTGGACTATTAGGACGAATCGAATGTGACCTTAATTATACAAATCTGTCCAGCCGTTTGGCAGATAACAGGTAAAAAAGCGTAATTTTCCCCTCCCCGATTTCGGGAGACGATTATGTGGTTCCTGTGGGTGTGCTAGCTGACCCAGTGGTTGTGCTGGATTGTGCTAGCTATAACCTTGGTGTGCTAGCATTTTGGATAAAAATATTAACTGGGGGCTGTGTTAAGTTGGCCCCCCGATTTCGGAGACGATTATGTGGTTCCTGTGGTTGTGCTAGCTGACCCAGTGGTTGTGCTAGGTTGTGCTAGCTATAACCTTGGTGTGCTAGCATTTTGGGTAAAAAATATTAACTGGGGGCTGGTTAGTTGGCCCCCGATTTCGAGACGATTGTGCTTCCCGTGGGTGTGCTAGCTGAACCAGTGGTTGTGCTAGGTTGTGCTAGCTATAACCTTGGTGTGCTAGCATTTTGGGTAAAAATATTAACTGGGGGGCTAGCGTTAAGTTGGCCTCCCCCGATTTCGGGAGACGATTATGTGCTTCCCGTGGGTGTGCTAGCTGAACCAGTGGTTGTGCTAGGTTGTGCTAGCTATAACCTTCAGTGTGCTTAGCATTTTGGGTAAAAATATTAACTGGGGGGGGCCAACTTAACGGACCCGGTTGGGTGTAGTAAATTGGCAAGGAGGGTAAATCTTATAATTCTCTATCACAGAATTTTGCCGGATTTATAGCTTTTAGTACTCATATTACGAAAGTGCTCTAATGGCATAGTTCCCCTGACACCATAACCCCCTAAGGTTATTGATATTGATAGTTCTTTAATACTAGGGTAAACAAGAGAGTTGAACAACAACACAAGAAAAGCGTTGGAGACGTGGCAATTTATCAATAATGTAGGCGGTAATATAGCAATAGTTCTTTAATACTAGGGAGAAAAAGATGGTTCAAAAATAACACAAAAAAGCGTTGCAGACGCCACAATTTATCAATAATGTAGGCGGTAATAAACCAATAGTTCTATAATATTAAAGTAAATAAAAGAGTTGAACAACAACACAAAAAAGCGTTGCAGACGCCACAATTTATTAATAATGTAGGCAGTAATATATCAATAGTTCTTTAATATTAGGGTTAATAAAAGAGTTGGACAACAACACAAAAAAGTGTTGCAGACGCCACAATTTATTAATAATGTAGGCGGTAATAAACCAATAGTTCCATAATATTAAAGTAAATAAAAGAGTTGAACAACAACACAAAAAAGCGTTGCAGACGCCACAATTTATTAATAATGTAGGCAGTAATATACCAATAGTTCTTTAATATTAGGGTTAATAAAAGAGTTGGACAACAACACAAAAAAGCGTTGCAGACGCCATAATTTATCAACAATGTAGGCGGTAGTATACCAATAGTTCTATAATATTAGGGAGCATATGATAATTCAAAAATGACACAAAAAAGCGTTGCAGACGCCATAATTTATCAATAATGTAGGCGGTAATTTACCAATAGTTCTTTAATATTAGAGAGCACAAAAGAGTTCAAAAATAACACAAAAAAGCGTTGTAGATGTCACAATTTATTAATAATGTAGGCAGTTATACACCAATAGTTCTTTAATATTAGGGTTAATAAAAGAGTTGGACAACAACACAAAAAAGTGTTGCAGACGCCATAATTTATCAACAATGTAGGCGGTAGTATACCAATAGTTCTATAATATTAGGGGCATATGATAATTCAAAAATGACACAAAAAGCGTTGCAGACGCCACAATTTATCAATAATGTAGACAGTAATATACCAATAATTCTTTAATATTAGGGTAAACAAGAAAGTTGAACAACATCAACACAAAAAAAACGTTGCAGACGCAATAAATATCAATAGTCCTTCGTAATTATGGAAAACAATAATATAGTCATTGTCAGCACCACAGGCAACATCAAATAATTAGTTTTTTTTCCTAGGAAGCAAATGCTATTAGCTATTTTTTTCAATATTTACAAATTAACAAGCTTTTTTGGGTACCTAACTATCGGTTGGGTGTAGTAAATTGGCAAGAAGGGTAAATCTTATAATTCTCTATCACAGAATTTTGCCGGATTTATAGCTTTTAGTACTCATTTTACGAAAGTGCTCTAATGGCATAGTTCCCCTGACACCATAACCCCCTAGGGGTTTTTCGAAAATGTAGACCACAATAAAGTTATACATTATTCGACCGATTTCTGTTTTAGAGTATAAGGGGTAAAGATTTTTTTACATATAGACAGTACTGTATCTATAGTACTTCGTAATCATGGTAAAAGCAGATAAATAATTAAAAAAGCATCGCAGATGCAAAGAACATGTTTTTTTGAATATGGGAAGCACTGTGTAAATTAACATGTTAGGATATTTTACAAATACAGCTAAGAACAACAAAAAAGCGTTGCAGACGCGATATTCTTCTCTTAACGTAAACATAATAGTATTACTAGGTCTAATGAAAAATTAGATGATTAATTGGCATCGCAGATGCAAAATATTATTTTTTAAGAATATGGGAAGCACTGTATAAATTAAAGTGCTATGTTTTTAAAGATAGCTTATACCATTTTGCTATATTACTGTCTACATTAATAGTTGTGCTTAAATTGTTTCATATGTTTCAAAAATTGTTGCGAACGCCTCAATTTATTCTTTATAAAGACATTACTGTATCAATAACCTTTTTTGATTATGGAGAACAAGATAATTAATTTAAAAAAAGCATTGCAGGGGCAAAACATTATTTTTTAGGAATATAGTAAGATTTGTATAAATTAACATAGGTTGTTTTAGAAATCAGTTGAAAACAAACAAAAAGCATAAAAAATAGTGCCATATCTACAAAATCTTTATTTTGCGAAACAGTTGTTATTATATGGAGCTGAATATATAACCAAAAAAGCATCGCAGGTGAAAAATATTGTTTTTAAAAATTGCTTTTAAGATTGGCTATATTATTATTACTGTCTTCATTAATAGTTTTATTTTAATTATGTTTCGTGTTATTGCGACAAATAAACAATTTTATTATTATTATTTTTTGGGCACTTAACTATCGATTAGCATCAGTAATTATTATTCTAGAAGTCTAGTTAGAAAACAAAAAAGGGTTGCAGAGGCCACAACTCTTATATATGTATGTGAATAGAAAAATATTTATAGTTAGTCCCATGTTATTTCGGAAAATGAAATAATCGCCCAAAGAAGCATCGCAGATGCCAAATACATTTTTTGAAGAAGAAAATGCGTCATTTTTTTTAAGTATAAAAATAATAGTACGTACAATTTTCCTAAAAAAAGTTTTTTAACAATA